>CM076584.1:1464194884-1464305333 GCA_034641835.2 Pinus albicaulis | reverse complement strand
ATGGAATAGCAAAGCAAATAAAGGATTGAACAACAATTCTGAAATAGAACAGCAAGTCTAAAATGGAACAGCAATTGAATAACTAAGTCCCGCAGGTTGTAACCAAACTTAATCTATTAACTCAAATGCATTCTTTGCAATCAAATAACATTCTTTCACTCTAAAAGCAATTCACACAAATCACACTAATGGAACAGCAATAACTATTAATGAATTATGGAACAGTACTGATAAATCAGAAACGCGCACAACACGAACGTTTAGTATAACAGCTCTGTAACAAAACAGTAAGAACATGCAATTAACTCTTGAAAGGATTAATAACTTGATGCGGAGTCAACACACGATTCTATCTGTAAAAAACCTCAATGATTCAATCTTTAACAAAGCATGTAATATGAACTTATAAAGCATATCAAATTACCAAATAACAATGATAAACAAACCACACAAAAGTCAAGTCGTAATGGTACAGAAGCAAGTGTCCTTCGGGGCCGGGCCCTTAGCCTCCAAGGATACACCGCTTTAAGTTAATCCAGACGCAGAGATGAAATAATCACCAAGCTTTTATTAATGCATCGGTCAAAAATACATTGAACCAGTTCTCAACGAGACTCAATAATCAAAGTTGATGTTTTACAGAAAATTACATAAAAGCGTATCCTATCTATCAAGCTAACAGTGTTGTCCCTTTATATAAAGGTGATGGCGGAGATGTCCAAGTAACATGATAAATAAAGCAGCGATCCCTCAGGATCGAAGATCCTGAGGGATTCGCCAAACTGTTAATTCTTCATCCTTTCCTTTCTTTGGCGCCGAGCTGGTGTCTTCTCCTTCTTTTCCGAGCCGATTTGCTGTAATCTATTTAGCCTTGTTTGCATTCGGTTCTCGTTCAGAGGGACAGCAGTTATCTCGACTTTGTCCTTTCCTTTGGAACGGAAATTCCTCGTTTTCTCCTTTTCCTGTACAGAAAATAACCATTATCAGTGGCTAAGTCTTGCATATCAATTCTCACATGTTTTGTTATGGTTCCTTATTACTTTCCAAATTCATGATACAAAAAGGTTCACAAATTCTATTAAAAAGCCACTGAAATAGTCATCAAAAGCATACCTGGCGAAGCATGTCTTTATCTCAATTGGCCTTCGCCAACAACTTTTCCAGATGGATGTTCACACGCGTGAGTACAGTATCTCTGTCAGCTGGTGTCATGTCACCGGGTCTCTTTCGATTCCACTGTCTGTCCTCACGGATTTGGCGTACCTCATAAAATGTGAGCTCATCCTCAAGCTGTTTGTTGCGTTGCTCCAAATAGTTAATCACCCACTGAGCCTTCTGCAATTGGTCTTTCAGCTGGTCATTCTCGGCCCTTTGCTCCTGGATGACTTCCCTCAGCTTCGAGCTAGGAGAGCCCGTATCAACATCAATGACTGTCATATCGGTGTCCCGGCCTCTTGATGGGCCCTCATCATGCATGGGCCTCTTGCCCCTGTCTTGTACCTGTACCTGCACTGGAGAAGAAAGCGAGACCCTTTCCACATCACGTGGAGATAATACTCGCCGTGTCGATGAAGTCGGCAGTACCCCTTCCACCTCACGTGGAGATAGTACCCGCCGTGTCGCTGCAAATAAGGCCCTGTGGCCTCGCTGATATGTCTGAACCAAAGGAGTGATGATATGCTCAACCCCAAGCATGTCCGGCTGGTGTGAGGGCTCTCCTGCATCATGAACTGCCTCGGGAGGCTGTTGTGGCACTCTGAAAAAGTCTCTAGAAATGAAATCCTCCCCAGTGATGCCCTGCTCTGCCAACTGATGTGACACCAAGATTTTGATCAAAGCGAAATGATATATACTCCTGTACTGCTGCACTGGGCTCGTCTTCTTCTGCACAAATGTAACCATCCTCTCTATGTTGCGGTGTATGAAATACGAAATATTCATCATACGCACCCTTGTGAAGTGCATCAGCAAACGAACATGATATGAGAAAAGACGAGCATACCTGCCCTCACAACTAAAATACTGAATGATGAGCCTCATGAGTGGTGCATACTCATCTCTCAAGAATATGAATGGAAAAACTCTGCTCAAGTAAGCCACATATCCAGTTTTAATGTATGTCTCATAGTGAAATTTCTCTAACTGCTTACCCTTGCTCCATTCCTCGCCTATGTTCGGTATGCCAGTGGCTTGAGCAATAGTCAAAGGTGATACAATGAAATCAACCCCAGCAAGGTTTACCCGATCACCCTGTAAATGAAGAACAAACAGACGTGCTAATTCACGATGAGGTCGGGTTTGTACAACCATCTCACAAAATTTGAAACATGACAAGAATCGAAAACAATCCATAGCTAATGGACATGCCTGCAACCGAGCCAAAGAAGTAGGCTCCTCTCTGCGATGATCACCACTCCTATTTTCTCTGCGGGAACCCCGTGGCACATTACCTTCAGCCACCGAATCACTGCCTGACCCTGGCTCATATTCTGACTCTGTCTCTGACATATCTCTGATCAAGTTTTTGGCAATGTGTACACTGATATGAATGCAGTGAAAGCAAAATTAGGATGTATGTTTTAACACCCAACCAATATTCCCACCGTCAAAGCACCATCAAGGAATCAAATCATGGATAAAATCTCAGCTTTAAATGGATTGGAAAAGGCACAATCTCTGTTTTGAATGCCAACGAAATTTTGACCAAATAGGAGCAGGCAACCTTCAAAAGTTTGAACACATCTAGTCAAAGGAGAGCATGGCATTAATAGTAATATGTTTGTCTATGAGTAATGACCATAAAGGTTTCAATGGGCCATTTGAAACAAAGACATGAGCATATTTTTACATTGGGCAATGTGACTCGAAGGGTTTAAACATTGTATAACAATAGCAATGGTTGCAGTGGTATAATGGGTATGAGAGCAAATTGATTTTGATGTTATATGGAAGGCTGGCCATATCACTGCCTTAAGATAGCAAACACATTCTTTCCACCATTCATTTTCATTTCAAACCCTGAAAACAATAATATTGTGACTGTGGGGTTTTAAATCCTTCATTTGAATATTGGAAATCACCCATGATGCCACAAATGCGTTGAAAAATATCAAACAATGGATAGAAACCTGTTTGAAGGTAGCTTGAGTCGATTCCAAGCCAAACTGGGCGCGCAAACAAAATTTCAAAACCCTGTGTCTGCGTGGGTCGCGCAGGCTCTGCGTGGGTCGCGCAGCCCAGGTGGGTCGCGCACCTGCAAACCTACACTGCTGAACTGACTTTGTGTGGGTCGCGCAGCCCAGGTGGGTCGCTCTCCCTCAACGTGGGTCGCGCAGCCCCAAAACTCTGTCCACGCACTTCAAAATTCTGAAATCGGCCCTCCACTTTGCAAACACGATTTGGGAGCTATGAAATTGGTTCAAATGAAACTTGTTTGGATTTTATACATGTCAAAAATATCTTCACAATCAGATTTTATTTCAAATCAAACTTCAAACCCATATTACAAATGTTTTTGTAATTTTCACTTTTGGCTTTTTCAAATACAAACTTCCTTTGGCCTTTTTGAGGTCGATACTAATGATTTTGCTGTCTTCTTGCAGGGATATGGCTATCTTGGCTAGAGAAAAGACCAGGGGTCTGCTTTTGACAATGTCTTCATGGCGGAACAATTACAATTTTTTACAAAATGATAATGACAAATTTCTAGTTCCAAAACAGAGTTTTGGACTAGAAATATATATATATTTTTTTTAAAATGTTGATGATAATAAAAATAGAAATCACAAGTACTGGACTTTCCTCATCTTGCAGGCTTTATGACTAGTATATAAATGACTCAAAAACCCTAGACACCAAGACCTAGGACACTTATTGACATTTTTAAAGACCATATATGTAATGACAATGACTATGAATAATTTTTTGAAGAAAATTTTTTAAAATAGCGCTGCAGGTATAAAC
The DNA here is from genome assembly GCA_034641835.2 of Pinus albicaulis. Taxonomy (NCBI): domain Eukaryota; kingdom Viridiplantae; phylum Streptophyta; class Pinopsida; order Pinales; family Pinaceae; genus Pinus; species Pinus albicaulis. Next base: position 1,464,301,370 of record CM076584.1, on the reverse strand, counting down.
ATGAGGAAACATAGGACGACAGAACCCCTCGTCAGTTCATGGCATGATCCTAGTGAAATGCAACGAAGTGGAACAACCGAGACACCTAATCATGAATATGCAAAAGACAAAATGATCACTGACGGAGGGCTGCAAGGACCGACTCTAACATTGGCTCCAATGGGGATGGTGGCTCCATGGAGATGCCAAGAACAGCAAATCTCTGGGGGAGTCAGACAGTGCCTCTCATCCATTGGGCGATGGAATCATTATTTCAACTGACAAGACAAACTTTGGACAATTTTATTGATTGCAGATTTGACTAATGATAGACTGCAATTTGACCAAAACTGACTAGACTCAAACTGACATGACTTTAAATAAGAAGACTGATAAAACTTAACTTTACAATCTCAAACCAACCAACCTCTATTTCCAGAATTATAGCCTTCGCTCCGGGCCCAAGACTGAAAATGAGAGATCAGTGCACACTTGCAATGAAACAAAAGTAAAATGATATATACAATGACAATGAGATCAGCAGCAAGTACTCAGAAATAATAGCGCTTCAGCTACCGACCATTGATCGGTCCACCAGGACAATCATCTCCATTCATTTCTTTGAGAAGAAATGCATTCTGCCCCCGATACGCTGCAATCTTAAACGGTCCCTTCCACAAATTCTCAAATTTTCCATGCTTTCCCTTATCCTCATTCTGAGCATCCCATTTCAAAACTACTTCATCCAACTGAAACTTATCTGATTTTGCCTTTCTGTCGTAGATCTTCTTAATGCGCTCCTGCAACTTGAAAGTATTTTGAAATACCTCCTCTCGTGTCTGTTGTAAATGAATCATCTCATTAATCCTCCGCTGCATAGGATCCTCTTCACTTCCCGCTTCTTGAAGCAATTTGACCACCGGGACAGCAAGTGAAGTAGGAAAAACTGTATCCGTCCCATACACCAACTCGAAAGGAGACATGCCAATAGACTTTTTCCGACTTACCCTATCAGCCCATAATGCATTCACCAACTTTTTGTGCCAAGCCTTCTTGTTGATTTCCAGCAATTTCTTAATGATATTCACCAAGGATTTGTTTGAAGATTCCGCCAAACCATTCCCTTGCGGATGGTATGCGGTTGAATGTCCCAAGGTAATATTGTACTTAAAAGAAAAATCAACCATCCTCTTAGACTTAAAAGCTGCTGCATTATCTGTGATTATTTTACTAGGACACCCAAAGCGTGACAAAATATTGTTTTCAAGGAAAGAGATAATTACCGCATCAGTGGCCTGTCGAGTGGGAATCGCCTCAATCCACTTTGTGAAGTAGTATGTAGCTGTCAAGATCCATCTATGCTGTCCGGAAGATGCTGGGTGGATTTCTCCGATAAAATCCAATCCCCACTGCTGGAATGGTGCATTAACTTCGATTGGTTTTAGAGGCAAAGGCTGTAGTTTCTGCTTCCCTTCGAATATTTGACACTCATGACAATTTTTAACAGCCTTGAACACATCAGAAAACAAAGAAGGCCAATAATACCTTGCCCTTAGGATCTTATTCGCTGTGGTCTTCCAAAACAAATGACCTCCACAGTCACCTTTGTGAAAATCCTCCAAAACTCTTTGAGCTTCCTCCTCTACCAAACAATTCAACAACATACCCCCAGGGTCTTTCCAATACAATGCAGAATTCAAAATGTAGAATTTAGTAGCTCTTAACTTCAATGTTCTACTCTTATTTCGAGGCATACCAGGCGGTGTAGACAAATTCTGAAGCACATATAAAATGTCAGCATACCAAGGAGAAGAAACAAACATATCGGATACCTGAACTGACGTACTTTCCTCATCTTCATCAGACATGGCAGCAATCAAATTTATTTCTAGAGCATGCAGATTTGTTTCAGCCATGAGCTTGGCGAGTCCTTGTCCTTTGATCAGCTTGGTCGGTTTAATCTCCACATCGTACTCTAACAACGCAGCGATCCACTTACCTCTTCTTCCTTCTGGATCTGCCTGTACCAAAACATCTTTAACTGCTGCGTTAGGAACATATGCTGTAATATGGGAATGCAATATGTGCACACGGAAATCCTTCAAAGCCTTTACAAGCGCAAGTGCTTGTTTCTCAATGATATTATACTTCAATGCCCCATCTCTTATGATCCGACTGAAAAAAGCGATGGGCTTCTCAACTCCATCCCTTTTTTGCATCAAAACAGCTGCCAATGTATGCTCAGAAGCGAAAGAAAATAAAATGAAGTCTTGTGTGTAATCGGAGCTGATTAAAACAGGGGCTGAAGAAAGAGCTATCTTTACCAAATTGAATGACTTAACTGCCTCTTCTGTCCATCTTACCTGACTGTCCTTTTTCAGCATGTTCGTGATTTCTCTAAGGTGTTCTGCAAGATTGGGAATGAAATGACGCAGAAAATTCATTTTACCATTAAATGACTGTATCTCTTTCTTGTTCCGGGGCTGTTCAATCTGCTGTATGGCTTCAACACGTGCAGGATCAACTCGAATGCCATCTTTCGAGATGATGTGGCCAAGGAGCTTTCCTTCATCCATGGCGAAAAGGCTCTTCTTTGGATTCGGCGAAATGCCATATTTTCTGCACTTCTGGAAAACAATTTTCAGATGATATAAGTGTTCCTCATCAGAATTAGAAAATACAGTTAGATCATCAAGGTAAACAACCAAAAACACATCTTTCTCATTGGCAAAAGCCATGTCCATTGCACGCTGAAAGGTAGCGCCTGCATTCTTTAAACAGAACGGCATCTTTGCGTAATGAAATGTTCCCCAAGGAGTGGTGAACGCAGTCTTGTCACGATCATCTTCCTGCACTAAAATCTGATTATAACCTGAGTATCCATCGAGTAGTGACATCCTTGATGCTCCAACTACTCGCTGCAATATGTGATCCATCTTTGGCAGCGGATAATTGTCCTTTAATGATACCTTATTCATATTTCTGAAGTCAATACATAAACGGATCTCACCTGTCTTCTTTCTCACGGGCACCAAGTTTGATATCCAATCTGAAAATCGAATAGGCACAATGATTCCTGACTTATACAACCTATTTACCTCTTTTTCGATCGATGGTAGCGGCTTTGGATTGATCCTCCTCAACTTTTGACGAAAAGGCTTCTGATTTGGTTTGATGGGAATAGTATGCTGGATGATATTGGTATCATATGTTTTAAGATCTGAATAATCCCACGCAAACACATAAGAAAATGAAGATAACAATTTTACGTATTCTGCTCTTACCTTTGGTGACAATGACTTTGACAATTTCACCATCTTGGGATTCTCAGCTGTCCCAATATTTACCTCTTCGACACCCTTCTCTGTTGGCCTCAATGTAGGCTTACGAGCTACATCATCTTGATCAAACAACTCTTCCAATGGAATCAATCCCTTAGGAATGATGTTATCCTTCAGTTGCAGCACATCCATTTGATTTATCTGTATGTCATCAACACCATCATCACATTTTGTATCTATGGAGGTATCTTTAAACTTACCCTTATTCTGCAGAAATTCACTAATCTCCTCATCATCCTCAAAAACTTGCCAACATCGCTGATTGTCTGGAACGGTGGGCCGGTGTTTCACATGTATCTCAAACTTGTTGCTGGAATTCATTGGAATCTTAAGATTACTTGCTGCCTTAGCAAGTCCATCAGCAACACCATTTTGTATGCGGGGCACACATGTCAAAGTATAATCAGAAAATAACTTCAGAATATCCAAAACTGCATTTCGGTAAGCCCTCATGCGAGGATGCTTAGCCTGAAACTCACCTTTAACTTGTTTTATCACTAATTCTGAATCACCATATACTGCAATCCTTTTCGCTTTCAGCTTCTTGAGAATCTTAAGGCCAGCAATAAGAGCCTCGTATTCCGCTTCATTATTAGAACAATCGAATGCAAGCTTGTAAGAACACACTCTCACATTACTCGGAACTTTATCAGGAGCGAAAACTGGACTTCGAATCCACACACCAATCCCAGCACCATCGCTGCCCACTGCACCATCAAAATCCATGGTCCAAAGACCATTTTCATCGTCCTCTAAATGCTGAAACTGTGTCGGCTCTGTTTTTCCTGTTTGCTGCCCATTGTCTTCAGCTGACTGCTCCAAAACAGCTTGATTTTCTCTTCTTTCTTTTTGCAAAACTTCTCTAAAATTCTCATTTATTTCTGGTATGTCTTCTGCCTGAACTAATTGACTTTCTACATCATTAAAACTATCAGCAAGCAACACAAACGACTCTAAATCAGTATGTACATAATTCACAGGATGATTGATTGGCTTCTCTTTGCTAGTTATCATGTATTTCATCTTCTGCTCACGATACAACTTTCTCATTTGACCGAAGACTGGAATTGTAGCATAAGAGAAATCTAATTGAAGTGTACCTTTCAACTTGGCCCCCCAAGATCTTGCAAGGAGCATCCCGAAACGTGGAGGAATGTCACCAACCACCACATCCATCAAAACATTCTTCGCTGGAATTTGATCCAAACTTACCACCAAATCTTTGATGAGTCCTATACACTTTACCCGGCTGGAATCGAATGAATACAAATCATGATACTCTCTTGTAATATCTAATCCCAACTTTTCCATGATTTCCTTTGGCATCAAATTGTGCGAAGCACCCGAATCGAGCATAGCATTATGCAATATATATTCATGCAACCTCAAACTGATGTAAAAAGGAGGAACATTACTGTCAGGAGACTCACCATTCAATGCAGGCCCAAAAATCAATTCCGGCTGATCATCCTCAACATTCACTGTGTCGATCATTGGATCAAAGTTCAGAATTTTGGTGACTTGACTACGGTAGCTGCTGTTCTTCATAATCTCCGTCAAAGGAATGGATATTTTCAGTTTGGAAATTTCATTTTCCAAGCTAAATGCTGAAACCTTCTCGACCTCTTTAACTGGAATTTCCTTCCTTTCGGCCTTGTCTTTCACTATACTTGACTGATTTACCTTCTCAGCTGATGATACTTTACTTGCTGCGGGGTCAATTGTCTCTTTCCCTCTTTTCTGTGGTATTGGTGAATCTGTCTTTGGTGCTGAAGCTTCCTTTCTTTTCTGAATGGGATTTATAGGCACATCTCGATTTCTCAATGAATATTGTTTCTGCTGAGCAGTCAATGCATTCAAATATCCTCTTTGGTATTCATCTGACTCTTCTTCTAAATCAGCATCATTTGTTAGGATAAAATCCTCATCTTTCTGAACAACTGAACTTTCACCATACTCCTCTTCCTCGGTAATATAAATAGGCAAATCATCAGGAGTGAAGAAATGATTTTGCTCACCTGACACATCATCATCATCATCGGAATCATGACTTACAAAATTCTGCAAAAGAGGAGTCTTAACTTGCTGTTGGGCTGCTGGCTCTTGAGCTCTTTGTTCACGCTGCTTAATTCTGAATTGTGGCTGCTGCTGGCCACGGAAACTTGGATTTCGAAACTGTGTTTCTGCTTTGTCAAGATTTATTCTTCTTAAAGCCTTTTCCAACTCACGAGCTAAGTGTTGTTCTGATATAGATGTAGAAGGCTCTTCCTTTATTGTCACTCTTTTCTCTGCTTTCAACCGTGCTCTTTTATCATTCAGATTTGCCTCAACACTAACAGCGACCTTCTGCATATCTTCTAAAGTAGGTGGATCTCTATCACGAAGGGAATAATCCATCTCCGGATCAAAGCCATCCGGGAATTTAAGGAGAGCAGACTTTTTGGACGGTCTCAAATCATCTGGAATAGCATTATACACTGTATTGAATCTAATGATATAATCCTGAACAGACTCACCAGGATTACGTTTGAGGTTTGTATATTCTGACGTAATCTGCAACGGATCCTTTTTCATCTCCCATCGGTCTAAAAACTGCCTCTGAAGTTCTGCCAATGTATCGATGCTTCTTTGTGGCAAGGCTCTGAACCATTTCCGTACATCTCCTCCAAAGGTTTGCACAAAAAGCCTCATAGTCACATTTTCTTCATCAATCTCGAAACGATCAAAGAAATCTGCCATATTGTCTACATGCTGTTGTGCAGGAAGACTCTGTGGAGTGCCATCAAATGTCGGGATCTTACTCTGATAGTCTGCGGGCATATCATTCAACTGCTGGGGTAACACAAGAGGTGCAAAACGAGCAACCATAGCTCTTGGTGGATTGAAAACAATCTGTTGTCGAGGAGATACAGGAGGAGTAGGAGCAGTAGGTCTATGAGATGTATTCAATGGAAACGGAGAAATTACTATTGATTGCGGATCAGAAAACTCAGGCTGAACCGGAATGGTAGGGACAAAAGGAGGTTCAGTAGGGATCCGTGAACTTGATGCAATTTCAGATGGGTCAAGAACTTGTGAAGCAGATTCAGTAAATTCAAAAGTGTTAGTATCCTCAATAGAACTTTGCATCTGTCTATCCAAGTATTGTGAAACAAATCTATATTGCAAATCTTCAGTAAACAATGGATCTGGGACTAATCTTGACAATTCAGTTTCGGAAAAATTCACAAACAAGGATGTTTCAAACCGTGCATCAAAGGGGATTTCATCAACATATATGATTTTGGCAGGACAGGATGCAGATCGGGTAAGCACTCTGGAACTCTCAAAACTCAATTGGCTTTCTCTTTCAGAACTCTCTTGGCTCCCTTGTTTTCTAAGGGTCCTTGGAATCAGATTCGGATTTTCGAAGATTGTTGGTGGATCAGGGTCAGGATTCGCCCTAGTATTTCTTCTTGAAGCCAGTGTATTGATCTTCTCGGAAAACAAAGATTACAAGGAACACAATCAATTACTTTCAGCCTTTCGACTTCTAGACTCAATCATCTAAAAGGTCTAGAACGAATAAATATACTGGGGTGATTTACAAATCAAGTACTGAACACACAAGCTTACCGGCCTATGTTAGCACTCAAATCTACCTCAGGCTGAAATGAAGTAAAACTCAAGGCTACATCAAACCACGCTCAGCCTCGTAGCTAGCCCTACGAGGACAGGAGAGGGCTCTCTCCGTCAATCTCGAGAAAATAAGCAATAGGATGAGAGATGACTTACAATAAGAACTGATTTTAGGCTAGTAAAGAGATATGTATGTTTGATTTTTGGTTTTTTGGGTTTTCGCTGGAGTAATGGGAAAACAAATTTTGGGTCCGGGGATAAGGTCAGACCTTTGCAGAGTTCAAGCTGGGGCGAGGTAGGTGATGATCTTGATGCTTTGAATTGGATATATGGATAGATTAGACCGACGAGGAGCTGACGAGGGCAAAGAAGAACTTGGATCCTCTCCAAACAGCTGAAAACATATAGAACTAACTAAATTCAAAGGCCAAGCACTGTAAACAATGGATTCAACCTTATTTCACTCATTCAACTTAGTTCAGAAGCATAATGAAAGGATGGCATACATTAAACATGAAGAAACTTACAGTAAACAAAGAAGAAACACCATCAAGAACAGAACCCCACAAGGATCCCAACAAGTGCCGCAAAACCCCTGATCTTTCCTTAGCCAAAATATGAAAAGTATGTACAATGATATCAAAAGTATCCCAAGAGTCCAACCTGTAGAATGCCTCAGAAATTACAATATATAGATCAATCTAACCCCTTTCCCCACCTCTAGGGGTCGAATTCCCTCTTCAGGGATCAGTTTCAACCAATTATAATCATGGAACTACAATCTAGGCAGCTAACAACTTGCCTCTAAAAGAGTGGAAACTGATCCATTACATGATTTTTTACTCTTTTGAGAGTGAATCTTCTAGAAGAGATAAAAACAAGCCAAAGTTACATGCCAAACATGAATTTACATTATAAAAACCCAAGAATTCTATCCATAGGCAAAACTGGTCCAAAATAGGCGAAATACTGAGCTGGCAGCTGAAAACTCAAAAAAAAATCTCTAGGTGGGTCGCTCCTGAACTGCGTGGGTCGCTCATGTTGCAGGCTGATTTTGAGGTAGCTCCCGACATCCAAATTGAGCTCATGATAGCTCGTTGGAAAGCCCTGGATGTCTACTTTCCAACCCAAGTGGAATTTCTGAATTTGGAGTTAATTTGACCCTCCAAAACCTCATTCTCCCAGAGGTACTTCCTGCTGGTGCAAAAGGTGGCAGCAAGGTGATTTTCATGGTGTTTTTGAGCTGTTTGACCATCCAGATTTTGTTGAAATGATAAGTTGACTTCAGAGGATGCATAATTAACCATGAAAAATCCAAAAATGTAAAAATATCCTCCAGCAAGTGTCTCAAAAAAATGCGAGCGCATGAGCGCGCGACCCACGTAGCTGCAAAACCTGTTTTTTTAGACCAAAAATTTGGAAATGACAAAATTTTCTCCGAATTTGCCCAAATTCGGAGCGGAGGTCCCCCATCATGTGTCTTGCCCAGTCAATGAAGCCTCGGCCAAAATCCGAAGTGGATTAGGCCTTTTCCGCCGTCGAAGTGCCTTGCGCAACCTCCTCTTCATGATCCTCATTCTCGCTTTGCAAACATGCATGCGAGCCCAGTAATGGCCTTTCATGTGGCGAAGCATGTCTTTGTCTCGGTTGGCCTTCGCCAACGGCTTCTCTAGATGTATATTCACCCGCGTGAGTACAGTATCTCTATCAGCTGGTGTCATGTCACCGGGCCTCTTTCGATTCCACTGCCTGTCCTCACGGATTTGGCGCACCTCATAAAATGTGAGCTCATCCTCAAGCTGTTTGTTGCTGTTGCTCAAATAGTTAATCACCAGGCAGCATACGCAATTGGTCTTTCGAGTGATCATTCTCGGCCCTTTGCTCTGGATGACTTCCACAAACATTTGGGAGACGTGTCGACATCGATATTTGTCATATCGAATTGTCAGAAGCCTCACGATGGGCCCTCATCATGCATGGGCCTCTTGCCCCCATCTTGTACACATGCACCTGCCCCGAAAGAGAAAGCGGAGTCCCTTTCCATCACGTGGAGATAATACTCGCGTGTCGCTGCAAATAAGCAAGACCCCATCCACCTCACGTGGAGATAGTACCCGCCGTGTCGCTGCAAATAAGGCCCTGTGGCCTCGCTGATATGTCTGAACCAGAGGAGTGATGATATGCTCAACCTCAAGCATGTCCGGCTGGTGTGAAGGCTCTCCCACATCAAGAACTACCTCGGGAGGCTGCTGTGGCACTCTGAAAAAGTCTCTAGAAATGAAATCCTCCCAAGTGATGCCCTGCTCCGCCAACTGATGTGACAACAAGATTTTGATTAAAGTGAAATGATATATACTCCTGTACTGCTGCACTGGGCTCGTCTTCTTCTGCACAAATGTCACCATCCTCTCTATGTTGCGGTGTATGAAATACGGAATATTCATCATACGCACCCTTGTGAAGTGCATCAGCAAACGAACATGATATGAGAAAAGACCAGCATACCTGCCCTCACAACAAAAATACTGAATGATGAGCCTCATGAGTGGTGCATACTCATCTCTCAAGAATCGGAATGGAAAGACTCTGCCCAAGTAAGCCACATATCCAGTTTTAACATATGGCTCATACTGAAATTTCTCTAACTGCTTACCCTTGCTCCATTCCTCGCCTATGTTCGGTATGCCAGTGGCTTGAGCAATAGTCAAAGGCGACACAATGAAATCAACCCCAACAAGGTTTACCCGATCACCCTGTAAATGAAGAACAAACAGACGTGCTAATTCACGATGAGGTCGGGTTTGTACAACCGTCTCACAAAATCTGAAACATGACAAGAATCGAAAACAATCCATAGCTAATGGACATGCCTGCAACCGAGCCAAAGGAGTAGGCTCCTCTCTGCGATGATCACCACTTCTATTTTCTCTGCGGGAACCCCGTGGCACATTACCTTCGACCAGAATCAATTTGCCCGACCCTGGCTCATGTAATCGACTCTGTCTACGACATATCTACGATCGAGTTTTTGGCGATGTGTACAACGTGTGAATGCAGTGAAAGCAAAATTAGGATGTATGTTTAACACTCAACCAATATCCCACCGCTAAAGCACTATCAAGGAATCAAATTATGGATAAAATCTCTGCTTCAAATGGATTGAAAAGGCACCATCTCTGTTTTGAATGCAAATGAAATTTTGACCAAATAGGAGCAGGCAACCTTCAAAAGTTTGAACACATCTAGTCAAAGGAGAGCATGGCATTAATAGTAATCTGTTTGTCTATGAGTAATGACCATAAAGGTTTCAATGGGCCATTTGAAACAAAGACATGAGCATATTTTTACATTGGGCAATGTGACTCAAAGGGTTTAAACATGGTATAAAAATAGCAATGGTTGCAGTGGTATAATGGGTATGAGAGCAAATTGATTTTGATGTTATATGGAAGGCTGGCCATATCACTGCCTTAAGATAGCAAACACATTCTTTCCACCATTCATTTTCATTTCAAACCCTGAAAACCATAATACTGTGACTGTGGGGTTTTAAATCCTTCGTTTGAATATTGGAAACCAGCCATGATGCCATAAATGCGTTGAAAAATATCAAACAATGGATAGAAACTTTGTTTGAAGGTAGTCGATTCCAAGCCAAGTTGGGCGCGCGAAACAAAATTTCAAAACCACGACCAATGCAACGTGGGTCGCGCGGGCTGCAACGACCCGGGTGGGTCGCGCACTGCAAACCTACAACTATTTGAAGCGGCTGCGTGGGTCGAAAGCGCGACCCGGGTGGGTCGCTCTCCCTCGACGCGTGGGTGACGCGGCCCAAAAACTCTGTCTACGGCCTTCAAAAATCTGAAATCGCCCTTCAACTTTGCAAATACGATTTGGGAGCAATGATTTCGGTTCAAATGAACTTGTTTGGCCTTTATACACTTCACAAATATCTTCACCATCATGTTTTGTTCCAAATCTAACTTCAAACCCACATTACAAATGTTTTTGTAATTTTCACTTTGGCTTTTCAAATACAAACTTGCTTTGGCTTCTTTGAGGTCGATACTAATGATTTTGCCGTCTTCTTGCAGGGATATGGCTATCTTGGCTAGAGAAAAGACCAGGGGTCTGCTTTTACAATGTCTTCATGGTGGAACAATTACAAATTTATTACAAAATGATAATGACAAATTTCTAGTTCCAAAACAGAGTTTTGGACTAGAAATGTATTTTTTTTTTAACATATGTTGATGATAATAAAATATAAATCACAAGTGCTGGACTTTCCTCACCTTGCAGGCTTGATGACTAGTATATAAATGACTCAGAAACCCTAGACACCAAGACCTAGGACACTTATTGACAATTTTAATGACCTCATGTATCATGACAATAACTATGAATAATTTTTTGAGGAAATTTTTTTAAAATAGCGCTGCAGGTGTAATATGAGGAAACACAAGATGACATAACCCTTCGTCAGTTCATGGCAAAAGACGAAATGATCACTGACGGAGGGCTGCAAGGACCGACTCTAACAAAGATGTTCAAAGGCCTTAGTTGCTTTAGAAGTCCATGAAAATGCATCTTTATTCAATAATGTTGTTAGAGGTGTTGCTATTCTCCCATAATTCTTAACAAACTTTCGATAATACCCTGTTAACCCGAAAAATCCTCGCAACTGCTTTATGGTTGTGGGGACTTTCCATTCCTTAATGGCTTTAGTTTTGTTAGGGTCTACCTTAACACCCTCATAAGATACAATATGACCCAGATATTTCACCTCTTGTACTCCAAAGAAACATTTGGATGTTTTTGCATATAATTGTTTCTCCTGCAATAGTTTGAGCACCCTGTCATGTTGAACATGATCCTTTCAAGACCTGCTGTAGATTAGTATATCATCAAAAAATACTAGCACAAATTTTCTAAGGAAGGGTTTGAAAATGGAATTCATCAACCCTTGAAATGTAGAAGGTGCATTGGTAAGGCCAAAAGGCATGAAAAAAATTCATAATGACCCTCATGAGTTCGAAATGTTGTTTTCGGAATATCTTCAGTCTTCATTCTAATTTGATGATATCCTGAACGAAGATCCAACTTGGTAAAATAAATTGCCCCATGTAATTCATCCAATAATTCATCAATCACAGGAATGGGAAATTTGTCTTTAATGGTGAGCTTATTGAGCTCCCTATAATCCGGACACATTCGCCATGATCCATCCTTCTTGTGTACCAATACTACAGGAGCAGAGAAAGAACTTTGACTAGGTTGAATTATACCCGCCTCTAACTTTTCTGCAATCATACGTTCAATTTCGCTCTTTTGGAAGTAAGGATATCTATAAGGCCTGATGTTTGGAGGAACACTTCCTGGAATCAAATGAATAGCATGATCATGATCACGAATAGGTGGGAGTCCTTTGGGAGTTTTAAAAACCTTGGAATGATTGTCCAAGACTTTTTGGAGATCTGCAGAAATAGATGATTTTGATGTTGGAACTTCTAGTGAGCATAATTGTGCAATTATGCCTCGTTGTTCTTTCTTTAGAAGCTTTCTCATGACATTAGAGCTTATTATCTTTCCCGGCTTCCCTGCAATACCCTGTAATTCAACTTCCTTTCCTTCTAAAAAAAATTTCAAGAAAAGTTCTTGAAAATTAAAAGCTATCGTCCCCAAAGATTGTAACCATTGTACTCCTAGTACAACATCATCACCTCCCATATGAATGGAAAGCATTGGAATATTCAATACATATTCCCACATGGTTAGCTTGATATTATGGCATTTTCCAGAGCAATTTATAGTTCCTCCATTTGCAACCATCACTTGAAATTCTGGTGCTGAGTATAGGAAGCAATTCAATTCCTTGGCTACCTTACAATGAATAAAATTATGGGTACTACCTGAATCAATCAACACTATTACCTTTTTCTTCTTGATATGTCCTTCTATCTTGAGAGTTTGAGGAGTGGTAATTCCTGCCAATGCATTACACGATATGGCCGGACTCATTTCTTCCTCTTCTAGGGCTGGTTCTTGGTGTATATCCTCTTCTTGTTCATTTTCTTCTTCCTCTTCACAATCTATGTAAAATAATTTCTTCTCAGCACACTTATGACCTTTAGTGTATTTTCTATCACAACTGTAGCAAAGCCCTTTTGCTCTTTTTTCTTCCAATTGTTGTGGTGTCAACCTCGTAGGTTGTGGAAATCTAGGCGTAGCAACACTTCCTTCTTTATAGAATTGAGTGGTAGGCTTCCTTGTCGCCATAATTTTACATTCAACTTTTCTTGCCAACCCGAATGCCTTCTCCAATGAATCAGGTTCCAAAACGCGAACTTCATGTTGGATGTTATCCTTTAAAGTGCCTATGAAGAGATCAATCCTGTGTTCCTCTGGAATATCAGTTACCCTTATATTCAATTTTTGGAAGTCCTCAATGTGCTCCCCCACTAAACCCTTTTGTTCGAGATTTATCAATTGGCTAAAGAAGGTGTTGCTCTTTGTATCCTCATAATGTGCTATCATTTCCTCCGTAAAAATTGACCAAGTGACAATTTTTTTATGGGAGCAAAGCCATCGATACCATACAATTGTATTTTGTTCTAAATGTAAAGTTGCAATGCGTACCTTTTGTGTGTTTTTCACGTTATGGAGATCAAAATATTGCTCCATCTGTAGTATCCATGTTACAGGATCCTTTCCATCAAACTTCCTCATATCCATTTTTGGAATATGGTGGTTCTTCCCGCTAACATTAGATTTTATGAAATCATGATTAACATTTATTTTGTTCTCATCATGAGTTTCCTCTACTATCTTTTCACCATTAGGAAACATTTCTTGTATCAACTTTGTCAAACCTTCCATGTCTGCTTTTAGATCATTCTTCATATTTTCCATTTTAGATTCCATGCCAGCTTCCATGCCATCTATCTTAGATTCCATGCCATTCTTCAAGCCATCCATCTTAGATTCCACGCTTTTCTTCAGACCATCCATCTTAGTTTCCATGCCTTCCTTCAAAACTTCCATGTCATTTTTCGTTGCTATTTGCGAGACCGAAATTTGTTGCACTTGCTCTTGTAATTTTGATATGTCATGTTGTCATTCTTCGTCTTCATGAGTCATAGTAGAGCTTTCTAAAGGCTTAATGGGTGTTGAATTCTTTTTAGGGGCCATTTTAGAATCCAATACTGATGTCTATTCTACAATATTCCCTTGTAATCAATTCAACTTGATTCTTCAAACAAGACTTATGCAATTCGGGAAAAAAAAATACACACCTTTTACTTTCTTTTGAGGAGCTCGATATTGAAATTGAATTATCTCTATAATTGCAGATCCTCAATATCTGAAATTTAGCCCTTTAGTAGCCCTTTGAAGCTTCTTTCAAATGCCACAGGTCTGATCTAATTTGGATTCTTGAAGGCAAAGTTATGTCCAATCTCCCACAATGACCCAATTTTGGACCTGTTCAGTAGAGTGAACTTGTACGACTTGCCACGTGTCACTATTTCCTCCTTTGGCTCTAAATTTGATAAACTGAAAACTACAATCCGTGCACTTGCGACCAATTTTTACAGCATTCCAATCTAATGCTCAGAGAGAGAGCTATGAATATTTTCCCACGATCACCTCTTTGAGATGAAATTCAGAAGCCTAAAAAAGCCCTAACTTCCACAGATCATATCTCCGAAAATATTGCGAACCAATATCTGAAATTTTTTTACGATGTTCCACTGGATTGTGGCTTCGTACTTTAAAAATTTCAGCTTCTGAACCTTCATAGAAAAAATGTTATCACGAAAATACCACGATGACCTGTTTAGGTTAAATTCAAGAGCCTACAAAATGACCTAACTTGCACAGATCATATCTCTGAAAATATTACGAACCAAGCTCTGAAATTTTTTGACGATGTTCCTCAGGATTTTGGGTTCACACTCTAAAAATTTCAGATTCTGAACCTTCGTAGAAAAAAAGTTATAACGAAACTTCCACGCTAACCTGTTTGGAGCAACGAAACCCTAAAATCTCAAAGCTCTGATACCAAATGTTGTGAAACCAACTCCAAAAAGAGAAGAAAAGAGATATCAACGCCTTAGAAATAAGCCAATTTTAGGGGGCAACCTCCAATACATTACATGAATGAAAAATTCTTGGATGATTCAAATTACAAAACCTCCTTTCTATATATAGGAGTCCATGGGGCCATAATGTAATCCTAGTAGGGCCACCAAGTAATCCTGGCCGACCTAACAATAATAATTTAAGGGCACAATAATAACAATATGGTGGTTACAATGGTACAATAATAACAATAAGGGGGTTACACGAACAACAATAAGGGACTATACTAGTAATATAGGGACCTAACAACATGCGTGTTGGAAATTTTACTTAATATCAGAAGCCCTATGGGCCAACACGTTCTTCATGCATGGATTATGGATATTTGTAAGACTATTCTGTGAATGTTTGTAATTCATGTTTGCTTTCATCTGTGCTAAAGTAGTTGAACTGTTTCGATTATTTTGGTGCTTTTCATATTGAGAATGTGTTGTAATTGCTACTATCGTTGTCACATCCTTGTGGACTATTCTGCTGGATATTAGACAAACCTTCATTTTCATATTGGTTTCAATGACCATCGCATCTTTGTGGACTATTCTGCTCGATGTTGTACGAACCCTTCTTGTTCATGTGTGTCTCTACTAGGGTGGTACTACTACCTCTCTCTTAGAGGCTCACTTTTCCTCCCCTCTGTAGTGAAAGAACTTAGACACACATGCGATCGAACATTCACCAAGCACACCCCCCTTGCTTTTCGAAGGCACATTTACACTACCCTCTCTTGCTAACAGTTAGAGCCAAGGCATATCTATAATAGTACATGGAAACCAGGCTGATATTTTAGATGGGACTCCTACTCCAAACTGTGTGAGGTATCATTGGGACTTCACATCAGGAAGACCCATTGGTTGATGGATTTCCAACACCGTCAATAGTAGATAAGCTCAACTTTTTTAGTGAGATCTTTTTTTTGCACGAGTTAAATTTCCAACATGATCCACTATTTTTTTTTCTAAATTTTAATGATTTAGTTCATTTTAAATTTGGTCAAAATACTTTGGCGTAGGGTTCCCTAGTTGAAATTCCAATCAATTAGGGGAAACTGTGACTTTTGACAAAATGACCATTAGATTTGGAGGAAAATCTCTAGTGAAAAGTATGCGAGTTTATCTACTTATTAATTTACTCCCCTTGTGTTCTCATGTTATCATGTACTATGGATGTACTACGGCCCATAGTATATTTACTAGAAGAAAGCTAAATGTTTTATGAATATTATTATTTTTTATTTGTTATCACTAGAATCTGGTTATTAAATATTTCGTACAATCATGATTTTAAATTGTCCAGTCACTGTTTATTAATGTAAAAATGGGTTCGATACCTTCGAATACCCTTATTACAATTTTATTAGGAATTATTAACAATTGAGAGATGCAATTCCATCAGTTCCAAATGATGCTTACCAAATCTCAAACAAAAAAATATCGATTTCCCTTTCCCTTATTTTGAATGGCCGAAAAGGGTCAAATTTGTAGAGCCTTTTGTCTACAAGTCATTTACTAGATGAAGTTTTTGCTTAAGGTTTTGAAGTGACGAACAAATCATGACATTTTTAAAATTTCTTGTATTGTAACTATCATTTCATTTCAAGGATTTGAGATAGAAACAATGTAGTGGTTAAGGAATACCACATATAAGAATGGGGTGAATTAAAAAATGAACAAATTCAACTTTTTGGGTTAGTTTGCTTTTTTAATAATAATAGTCTAATTTTAAGGTCACAAGGCAAGTTAGACATCAAATTGATGTATGAGATCTCCATTTTTCTAGGACAAGAAATCCGCCTTGGTGTAATGATTTGACTATTAAAATCTAAGAAGATGTCTTCTTGTGGGGTGATTGAGTGGTTAAGACAATGGATTATTATACCCTCTACCTAATTTTAAATCAGACAAGAAAACATTTTTAAGCCAGAAAATTATAACTTCTAACAAAATTATTCTATTAAATTTGAAAAAGTGTTTTCATAAAAAAATTATTTTATAATTTCTTTAAATTTTTTTTATAAAAAAAACTATTTTATTAAATTTGAGAAAATGATTTCGATTATAATTATTATTTAACGTAATTCTAACCTGAACATCAAAACACCATAAGAGGAAAGGGATTTTCCACCAATGTTTGAATTTTCATGGCTCCACGCTACTAAATACCATCCCTTACCCAACGGTCATTTTTCGAAAATCAACGGCTATCTATTTTGAAATCTGATTTGGAACATACAAGGGTACCGAACATAGAAAAGGCCAAACGAAAATAAGCCATCGCTCTTCTCTTGTATTTTGCCATCTCAAACTCTTAGATCTCTAATTCCAATTGAAATTCTAGCGAGCGTATCAGCCATGGCTTGCAATTTCGACTATCAGAATTATGCCCCCGATTCAGATGCCTGCCAAGAAGCATTTTCAGGGGATCTGGACCTCCGATTTTTATCACACAGCGCTCATAACTCTGCCATTCCCGCGGATCTTTCGTCCATGTGGGAGAATGTACCGAGTACAAGCCCAAATGTAGAAGAATTCCCCAGTATCTGTAATGATGAAGATTCTGAGAGCGATACAGAGGATGCTGTGCTGTGCAGAAAGGGCCTC
This sequence comes from Pinus albicaulis, assembly GCA_034641835.2. NCBI lineage: Eukaryota > Viridiplantae > Streptophyta > Pinopsida > Pinales > Pinaceae > Pinus > Pinus albicaulis. The sequence continues at coordinate 1,464,283,693 of CM076584.1, read as the reverse complement.
AGACTCGTTTCTTGTAACTCCAACCTTGAGCTACCTCGGGGTAAGTGGATTGATATTTCCTTTATTCTTCTTTCGGCTCGAAAGGTTTTATTTTTCGCGTAGATGTTGTTTTGAATCCAAATTTTGCAGAGGATGTTGTTCTGTGCATAAATGCTGGAGGGCGGGCAGTAAAGGGCACCTTGAATTTTGAAGCTGATAAGTGTTTTGATGGAGGGGATGTTCTGAGGACGGAGGAGAGTATTGCAGAGTGGGGGCCCTGCGTTTACCAGTCTGCTCGTTATGGAGATTTCTGTTACAACGTCCAGGATCTTCCTGCTGGAGATTATATGGTGGATCTTTACTTTGCAGAGATTGTTTTCACCAATGGTCCTCCAGGGATGCGCGTATTTGACGTTTTCATACAGGATCGCAAGGCAAGAAATCCAAGCCCTTAAACCCTACTTGCATGTCCAGGGTTTTGTCCTCCATTACGAGTTTTCCTTCTGTTTTAGTACATTAAAAATATGTTTGCATGTGCATCAAGGACAACATATCTAGCAACCACAGAAAATACCAGGACCCCTTGCTTACATGGGCAAGGAGATCTAAGCACATCAATTTACATGCCAGTTTTTCATTTTTGTCTAATGGGTGATGCAGATTCTATCTGGGTTGGATATATATGGTCGCGTGGGATCGAACACACCACTTGTTCTTCTGGATGCGAGGGCCAAGATTGTTGAAGGCAGTGCTTTATCGATAAGATTCCAAAGTGTTGTGGGTAGTCCTATTGTTTGTGGAATTTGCATTCGGAAGGCACCCCTACTTTTGGGTATGTTGCCCTGTTTGGTATAAATGAGTGGATTTTTTTGGGCTGTTTTCATTTAATAGCAGAGAAAAGATATCGAGGAATTGATCCTTGTTCTTTTATTGTTGTCAATCTTCCAAGGAATATTCTGTCACAGGTAAAATTTTCACGTCTGCATTGCTGATTTTCAGCTGAAGTAAGAATGCAGTGTATATCTAATCAAAATCTTTCTCATCTGAGCAATTAGTCGAAAATTGGGCACGCTAGGATTTGAATCCAGGGACTGCACCCGGCCAATGTGCTGCACTTACATGCCTCTTTCATGGTATCCTTAATGGGTTACTTCCAACACCTCCCTTCATGCCTTACTTTGGCTTAGTTCTAGCCATTGCCACGAGCAAATATGCTGAGGAACTGATACCTGTTCTTGGTGCTGTCAGTTAAGTCACAAATAGGTTTCAGGTTTGCAATGCTGATTTTCAGCTGAAGTAAGAATGCAGTGTATATCTAATCAAAATATTTCTCATCTGAGCAATTAGTCGAAAATTGGGCACGCCAGGATTTGAATCCAGGGACTGCACCCGGCCAATGTGCTGCACTTACATGCCTCTTTCATGGTATCCTTAATGGGTTACTTCCAACACCTCCCTTCATGCCTTACTTTGGCTTAGTTCTAGCCATTGCCACGAGCAAATATGCTGAGGAACTGATACCTGTTCTTGGTGCTGTCAGTTAAGTCACAAATAGGTTTCAGGTTTGCAATGCTGATTTTCAGCTGAATTGAAGTGCAATCAATCTCTTAATCGATATCTTTCGATTCCTGGTCCCAATTGTTGAATATTTGGCAGTCTAAAACTGAATCCAGAGCCTCGTCTCAGCCAGTAGTACGCGCCCCCTTCTTTGACGAGCATCCAACAGATCTCTTCAAGTCGAACTTTGGCTAAGATCTCCTAGTCACTGCCAATCAATCTCCAGACCTTGCTCTTACACCATGTTGAAAATTGACCCCAGTACTTGGACTTGGTTAGCATGCTTATTTCATGATGGGCATCCTTCCAACAAGAACCGGTTTCCAAGTCATTTCTGTTAAGAGGCAGTTTGGAGAGTGTCCCATGTCACTAGAACTAATATAATCTCACTTATATGGCTTTGCTGGCCAGCGTGTACCACGCCAGGAACCAAAACATCCTTATTGCAAGTGTTCACGTTATTTTCTGGATTTGCGCTACTGAAATCAGAATCTATTTATAAGATATCTCCAATTGGCTAGAATTTTTTAAAAGAAGTTGATTTCTCAGTTCTTGGAAAACTCAAACAACATTGCAACTATTTCCTTCTCTTGGGGAGATCCAACTGAACCTTACTACCATTATAGATTTTATCATTTGGGTAAATTGATCTGACATGTTCAATTATTGTAAATTGATGATGCGTCTTGTTGCAGGTCCAGAAATCAAATCGCAGATGGTAGGAAGTCCTGACAGTCTCAAAAGTAGTCTTGATTTGGCTACAGGCAATGCAAATGGAGGGCATTTGAATTCTCAATTCCATATAGCAAGGACCGACGAAAACTGGGAACACAGGGTATTGAGAGATGTTGGCAGAGTCATCCTTGTACTCCTTTTAAGTACTCTTGAGATGGATTCTCATTAGTTCTGTTGACCCGTTTGCAGATTAGAAGAAAAACTCCCAAATGTATAGCTGAGTATGAAAGGAAGATTGAAGAGCTCACTAGGGAGTATGAATTGAAGAAAAATGAATGCCACGAGGCCTGGATGTCCCTTAATGACTCCAATCGTCAAAATGAAAACCTGAGGACTGAACTCGATAGCATGTCATTTCATGTTGAATGTCTAGGTGGAACAAATTGATCCTTTTTTTTTTCTTATTACTGATAAGCCAACGGATTGGAATTATCTTATGCAAACAATTTGTTGTTACAGATCAAGCTGTAGAAGGCCAAACTTCTCAGTTAAGGGAGCTTCAAGACGCATACCAACGGAAGAAATCTTTTTGGGCTTCCTCAGTTCAGGACTTGAAGGCTAAAATTCAGGTAACTTGGGTATTGGATAATATTAGCATACAAATTTAACTTGAGCCTTCTTCCTATACTGCACCTGGCCAGATATTCTGTGAATAATCTTGTCGAATACTTGGTAGCAGATATTAAAGAGAGATTATGATGAACTTTCGGAAGAGGCACATACATGTGCCAGTGCTATCCCTGACATCGCTGGGATGACATCTGCCGTGCAATCTCTGGGTAAGTGTGTTAAATATTCTATTTCTGAGAAAATCATTGCTAACGTTTCATTAAATTTTATGAAGCTGTTAAGTTCTGCAGTTTTGCAGTGTGAAGACCTCAAGGAGAAGTTCAACAAAGAGACAATAGAAAGGAAAAAACTTTACAATAAAGTGCTAGAGCTTACAGGCAAGTTGCTGATTGCATTTTTTTATGCGTTACGCAAGGATTAGCATGTTAGGTAACTTGATTTTCTGGTCTTTTTCAGGAAACATCAGAGTTTTCTGTAGATGTCGTCCATTGAGTGATGGAGAAATATCGGCGGGAGCCTCTTCAGTGGCAGAATTTGATACAACTAGAGACAATGAACTGAGCATCCGTGTTAATGGTTCTTCAAAGAAGTTGTTCAAATTTGATCGTGTTTTTACTACTCAAGATGATCAAGGTAAGATGTACAGAATAATATCTTTTGGATCTGAAATTTATTATTAATAATTATACAAATTTATTAATTAGAGCTATTTCCATGGGCAGTTGCTGTTTTTGCCGATACTGTACCAGTTGTCGTGTCAGTTTTGGATGGGTATAATGTGTGTATCTTTGCCTATGGGCAAACTGGAACTGGGAAGACATTTACAATGGAGGGAACCCATGACAACAGAGGAGTAAACTATCGAACATTGGAGGAGCTCTTTCGTGTAGCTAATGAGAGGAATGGATTATTTAAATACGATATCTCAGTGAGTGTATTGGAAGTTTACAATGAGCAGATTCGTGATCTACTTGCCTCCTCAACTCAGCCAGGGCATACTGTTAAAAAGTAACTTCTGCCTTTCTTGGTGTTTAAATTCATTTCTAGTTTCCTGAACAAAGATGAGATGCATTTGATACATATAATGTTCTATCCTACGAAACAGTTTTAGTATATTTAATTGAGAATGACTCGGTGGTCTGTCGTCAGGCTCGAAGTAAAGCAGGTAGCAGAAGGTGTCCATCATGTTCCAGGACTTGTTGAAGCACAAGTACACACCATGAATGAGGTTTGGGAAGTTTTACAAACTGGAAGCAGTGCAAGAGCCGTTGGCTCTACCAATTCGAATGAGCATAGTAGTCGTTCTCACTGGTGTGCATTCTTTCATCATGGCTCACTTCATACTGTTACATAAAATTATAAATCAGGATAAATTCAACGAAGAGCATACAATAAAAATTGCCCCTATGATACAGCTTATTGAGCAGTTTTGTTAGGTAAAAAATATTGACTAAATTGAGCTGAACAGTACCAAATTGTAAAATAGTTGATAACCCGCTTAAGCAATTATCATAATTTTTCTTATAGTTTATGTCAGAGAAAGTACTTATCCGAATAGTTTAAGACCCACTCGAAGAAAATTAGAGAGTCTATTTTGTTTTTGCCTATGAAAATTACTTGATTTGTCTGTGTTGTTTGCTCTGGTAACGAGTTATTGAAGGTTTGTAATTTCAATGTTACAATGTACAGTGTACTTTGTGTGATGGTAAAGGGAGAGAACTTAATCAGCGGGGAATGTACCAGGAGCAAGCTGTGGCTTGTTGATCTAGCAGGAAGTGAGAGAATAGCAAAAACAGATGTTCAAGGGGAGCGCCTTAAGGAAGCTCAATCTATCAACAAATCTCTTTCTGCTCTTGGTGATGTTATATCTGCGTTAGCAGCCAAGAACAGCCACATACCCTATAGGTTTGTTGCATTGCAACTATCCGAAGGGTTCAAAAGAGTTTCGCTATTACTCATTTCTCACTTCCTTTTGCATGTGCTGTCTCTTTCTGAAATCAGATTTAATAATGACATGACTGTTTTTGGTGATTCTAGGAATTCCAAGCTTACACATTTGCTGCAAGATTCATTAGGTGCCATTCCAATACCTTTTCTCTCCATGTGCTATTTCCTTATTGGTGGTCATCATCTAATTGTTTCTGTCATTATAACCTTGATCAGACTGAATAGGCAAACTTCTGAAATATCTTTAATGCCATTGCAGGTGGAGACTCAAAAACTCTAATGTTTGTGCAAATTAGCCCCAACGAGAGTGACATAGGAGAAACCTTAAGTTCATTGAACTTTGCCACCAGAGTGAGGGGCATAGAACTAGGTCCAGCACGGAAACAATTTGATTCCAGTGAGCTTTTGAAGTATAAACAAATGGTACTTTCAAATAAACTGATTTTACATTGCTAGTTAGCATACAGTTTAAACATTGCTAGTTAGCATACAGTTAGAATGGTTTTGCATGCATCTTTTCAACAAGTATTATTATTTAATTCAGAACATTCCCTGTAGGTTAGGCTAGACTATTCCTGAAAGTGTGAATGCCTTTGTGTAGTTTGAGAAGGCAAAACAAGAAGGAAAGGCAAAGGATGACATGATGAAGAAGATGGACGAGAACATGCAGAACTTGGATGTGAAACTTAAAGGAAGAGAACAGCTTTGTAGAAATTTTCAAGAAAAGGTATTTGATTGTGCATTCATTTTTTCCAAGTACATGTGATGGTCAGGAAGTTCATTTCTAGAGCGCGTTAAAGAGCTTGAGGTTCTGTAGGTAAAAGAACTAGAAGGACAGCATGAACCCAGGCTCAGAGAGCAGCAACAACAATGGGAGAAGGAGATCATGCAATATGGGGAAAAATTCAGAGGAAAAGAACAGATGTGTAGGAATCTTCAAGAGAAGGTAATGCTTATTTTCATTTTTTATTCAACTTTCTTTTTAAGTGCTAAAGCTTTCATTTGTTTGGTTCAGTGTACTCAAGTAAGATTTTGCCTAATATTACTGGTCCATGAAGGTAAAGGATCTTGAAGCACAACTTGAGGCCAAAGTGAAAGGGCAACGATTACAGGCTCAAAAAGAACTAGAAGAACAACTTGAAATCAGGCTCAAAGAGCAGAGACAGCAAGCAGAGAAGGAGAGATTGCAATATCTGGAAAAACTTAAAGGAAAAGAACAGATGTGTAGAAATCTTCAAGAGAAGGTAATGTTGAAACTTTATATTCTTTACTTTTGAGTTCAATGCACTGCATTCTCATCTGCTACGGATTGTTATTTGTTATGCTGTACAGTCTCAAGGCTTTGGCAAATTTACATGTCATGCAGGTAAAGGATCTCGAAGTACAGTTAGAGGCCAAAGTGAAAGAGCAACAATCACTGCCAGACATAGTGTCTGAGAAACCACCAGTCCATCAGTTAGGGGGCTTCAGAAGCACACGTGAAAAGTCTGCTTTTAGAAAAGATCAAAGTAGTCCAGTTGATCCTCTAACTGAAAATAGATTTAGAGTAGTTACACCGGACAATGTAGTTGCTGGCAAGCAACTAGAGAGGGAGTCACTGACAAAGGCAGACATGACGGATCTTCATTTGCAGAGTGGTCTGTTACATAAAGAAAATAATGGGAAATTGGAAGATCTGCCTCCTAGATCCCTTTCAAGAAGAACTGGGCATGTGTCAACGTGTACTACAACTGGAAGGGCTAATGCAGCTTCTGCAACGAGGAGAGTTTCCATGCGTTCCACATCAGTCACAAAGAATGATATATCGGAATCATCTACTTTCAACAAGGATGGAGGAGGGAGCAATGGTGACCATATTCACCATTATGATACTGATGACTCACTTAATTCCAATAAACTAAACAGATTCCGCCGAGGGATCCACAATAATGTTCAGTCCAGAAAAGAAAAGCAGAATACAAATACAGATGATGAAAGCATTGCTGCTTCTGCTACTTCATCGTCAGGGGAGCAAAACCTACCACCTATTAGTGCCAGTGGCACATTAAAACATTTAAGCACTTCTAGAGCACGTGCAAAAGTGAATTCTGGTGCTCAAAGAGTATTCGGTGGAAAAGAAAGAGACAACAAGATTAAGGGGTGGACCAGATAATCAATGTCCTTTCCTTGGGTGAAGGCCTATTGTTGTATAAACACTATCTATAATGTGCACGTGCAGAAGTGCACTATTAGGTTTTTCTCCTTTTCTTGGGTGGTGTTCTTCTCACCTTGTCAATTACTGTATCATAATTCATAATTCTCAAATTCTTAATCTGCTGCAGCTATGACAATAACAAACAAGCAGCAGAGCGGCCATTTGGCCCTGCTTGGTGCCTCCTGCAGAGTTGTTCATGTCAGGTGGGTGAGCAAATATGCTAGAGGGTGCTGAGCTTCAGATTCTTTTCACTCACCACTAATAAAGATTATCCTTCTGAAGTTTTGGAATTGAATTGAATTGATTTTTTTAGTGTCCCATCGGACTGATTGATCAATTGGACCAGTTACAGATAACTTGTTTGTACCTGGGCAATTTTTTTTAATGAAGAGTCCGATTGCATTGATTTTCTCTATTCAGTATCCTATGTTTATTCTTTTGTAAAGAGGTAGTGGCCTATCCATCTTTGTATCTGTGTAGGTATGCAGTTTCTCTGGAGTTTCCCAGCCATTTCCAAAATGTGGGCGCTAAACGTAGAGTTACATTTGAACCCTGAGCTTCCCAGCGAATTATTAGTAGCAATGTATGCATGCGTGCTCGATTTGTTTGTAAACGTGTCATTTCCAGCTTATCTAAGGCATTTGTCTCCTAACACATTTACTCAGAGATCTGAATGGTAAAGTCCAAATCAGAAAAGTGACCTTAAAACAACTTTTTATTAGAATACTTCGTGAAATCCATACCAATATCAGTTCGAGATATGCTTTGTACCAGGCCATTGTAATTCTTGTATAATATTTGTTTGTAATCTTTAACTTGGGTTGTGAAATCTCACTGAGAATAACATTCAACTTAATTATTGTATAATATTGTTTGTAATCTTTAACTTGGGTTGTGAAATCTTTCATTGAGAATAACATTCAACTTAATTATCAATCACCCTAAGTACATCTTTTAGTTCTACCTTGAAATGTTTTTCAGCCTTTGTCTTACACCATAGCCAATAGTTTAATTTCTAACTTACGTCTTGAAATTCATAAATATAGCTTTTTATGCTTTTGCTCCCTTTCATATTGAAGCACGGATTATATATCTTGGCGGTCCTTAAAATATAACTGGTTAAAGAGGTATGCTTTGTGTATACTCTAATGTGATAAAATAGAAGAATAGTAAAACATTAGTGTGATAAAATAGAAGAATAGTAAAACATTAAATATAAATGAAGTTAAAATGAAAAATTAACATTACATTTTAATTTAATTTTTAATTATTATTATTATTATTATTTTTAATCTTTAAAAATATTAGCTTAGATTGATCTAAATTTCGGATCTATCAAGTGTTAAGAGAGATCAAATCTCTTGAGATGCAAACTTCTTTTAAAGTAAAAATAGATTTGATCCCTTCTAGCACTTAGTAGATCCAATTTATATTAGATATAAAAATGGGTACATGTACATTGATCATTTGAGGATAGAGTTCAACCATGTAACACCAAAAACATATTAGAGAAATATCGGTATGTGGATTAGAGAGACCACCACTGAGTATAAAATATATGAGGCAAAACGATCTAATTGATTGTAACACCAAAAATCTTATTAGAGCAATATTGGTACGTGGATTAGAGAGACTACTACTGAGTATGAAATCTATGAGGCAAAAAGATCTAATCAATCCAATGCCGACAAAATCGCCTAACTGGAAATAAGGATGAACAACAACAAGACGATCAACACAAATTATTGCTTTACTCAGAGAAACTAAAGGGTGCAGAGAGACATACATAACCAATAGTTTATGGCCCTTGCAGAAATGTGAAAACTGTGGCGCATCGAGATAATTAAGCATGGAGGGGAATGTCCCATGCTCCCAAGCATTTGTCACCTCTGAAAACTTGATATTGTATGATGTTTGACAACAAAAAGAGTCTGTCATTGGATAGTTTGACCGCCCTGGTGTTCACCACTTGTGTTAGGTCCTTATAATACTAGTGTATCCCCTTATCGTTGTTAGTGTTGCTCCCTTATTGTTATTGTTGTACCCTTGTAGCCCCCATATTGTTATTATTGTTCCCCATAAAAGCCACTATTGTTATTATTGTGCTCTTACATTATTATTGTTAGGTCTACTAGGATTATATTGTGACCCCATGGACTCCTATATATAGAAAGGAGTTTTGTCATTTGTATCATCCAAGAATTGTTCATTTGTGTAATGTAAAGGAGGTTTCCCCCTCGAAGTGACTGATTTCTAAGGCGTTGATCTCTCTTTTCTTCTATTTTTGGAGCTGGTTTCATAACATTTGGTACAAGAGCTTTGGATTCTAGGGTTTCGCTGCTTCAAACAGGTCATCATGGCATTTTCATTATAATTTTTTTTCTACGAAGTTTCAGAAGCTAAAAAAAACCCATTTGCGAAGAAATCCAGAAGGAAATTTGTGTAAAAATTTTAGATCTTGGTTCACAATATTTTCAGAGATATGATCTGTGGAAGTTAGGGTTTTTGCAGGCTCCCGAATTTCATCTCAAAAAGGTCACATTAGGAAAATTGTCATAACTCTCTATCTGAGCATCAGATTGGAACTCTATAAAAAGTGGCCGAAAGTACACAGACTGTAGTTTCCTGTGTATCAAATTCAAAGCTGAAGGAGGAAACAGTGACACGTGGCATGCCGTACAAGTTTTCTCTACGACATTAGTCCATAATTAGGACATTGTGGGAGATTGAGCATAGCTTTGCCTTGAAGAATCCAAATCAGGTCTGACCTATGGCATTGGAAAGAAGACTCAGAGTGCTAATACAAGATAGAAATTAAGATCCGAAATAATAGAGATAAATCAAGTTCAATACAGACCCCCTAAAAAGCAAGAAAAAGGTGTGCATTTTTTAAACAAGTTTGCATAACATTTGTTTGAAAATTAGTTTGAAGTGATTCGAAGGGCATATTGAAGCATAAATATCAGTATTGAGTTATATAATGCCTCCCAAAAATAATTCCACACCCATTAAGCCCTCAAAAATCTCTACTATGTCGCATGAAGAGGGAGAATTTCAATATGATATATCAAAATTACGGTACCAAGTGCAACAAATTTCGATCTTACAAAGAGTAATCAAAGATGACATACATGGTTTAAAAGAAAAAATGGAGGCTAAGTTGGACAATTTGAAGGATCAAATGAAAGCTAATATGGATGATAAAGTAGTGAAACATCACATCGAGCATCAACAACAAGTTCTCCAACTCTCAAAGGATAATCTAACTTTGGTGCATAATCGAATGAAACAACAGGTAGATCAGCATCACAGTGAAAGGAGTTCTAAAGTAGTCACAGAAACAAGAACTCTACAACTACGAAATCCATCAATTTCAGAGTATCTCAGCAAGTGGAAGAACTTACCCGTTGAAGATTCCACATGTGAGGATGTGAATTTTATACAGAAGCATTAAAAAATAATCAAGCCTTGAAGGCAACACTTGTTTGAAGTAGAGGGGCATGTTAGGTCCCTATAATACTAGTGTATCCCCTTATTATTGTTAGTGTAGCCCCCTTATTGTTATTTTTGTACCCTTGTAGCCCCCATATTGTTATTATTGTGCCCCATAAAAGCCACTATTGTTATTGTTGTGCCCTTACATTATTATTGTTAGGTCTGCTAGGATTATATTGTAACCCCATGAACTCCTATATATAGAAAGGAGGTTTTGTCATTTGTATCATCCGAGAATTGTTCATTTATATAATGTAAAGGAGGTTGCCTCCTCGAAGTGGTTGATTTCTAAGGTGTTGATCTCTCTTTTATTCTATTTTTGGAGCTGGTTTCATAACAAGCTGTGAATGAAATAAATCTCCTCAAAGAGCTGAGAGAGTGTCCTGATGCGAATTAGCCAATAGGAAATTAGCCCAGTCAATGATGACTTTAGAATCACCAAAGGCAGAGATGGAAGAGAGAGATTACATTATAAAGGGCTGAGATTTTCGCTTTGGTTGGTGCCCAGGCTTGCATTCCATAGAAAAGCATAAACTAGACCAGGGTTAGTGATGCAGGGGCATTAGGCACAATAAAATACTTTGTATCTAAGTAGACATAGGGGAATATTATGTTTTTAAATTCTCATGTAATCATCAGTAGTTTGAATAAAATAGTGAGGAATTGTAAATGTTCTCTAACCATTAGAGAACATGAGAGGAAGTTGATTAAGTTAGGAAGGTGAAGAGTCAGTTATTTTGGGGATTGAATCTAACTCTAGGACTTTGGAGAATTCCAAGAGTCTTTGTTGAACTGTTAAGGAAGCTGAATTGATTCATTGTTATTTTGTATAAATGTAAGGCTACGGGCAGATAGGAGGATAGTTGTTCAGAGCTGTGCAAAGTAGTGAGGATAGAAGGCCATCGGATTGAAGATCAAGCCACAAAGGAAGTAAGTCTTGGTAATAAATTGAGGTTTAATTATACAGAGAAATTCAGGGTCATTTTGATTCTTGTTTGAGGTTGTGTGTGTTTCAATTTGGTTTGTAATTTGGGTGAATCGATCACTGAAAGGATTAATCCCAGCAAAGCAATTAATTGTCTGTCTAGATTTATATATGATATATTGGATGAAATCTAAAGTGAATCGAATTCCTGTAGTCTCCGTCTGAAGGAGGGTTCGATTCCTTTTAGCTCCTGAGTCATTATGCTATTGAGAGATCTAAATTGTTAATCTCTGTGTGAAGAGTCAATTCATTCCTTGAACTTTATTTGGCTTATGCGGTTTCGATTAAACCCTGTATGTAGAGGATTCTGATCTTTTGAAATTCATTTGCCATTGATATAATTTGTATCGAGTGGAGTCAAGAGGAGCATCGATTATGTTAATCGATATTGGTCTTTAGATGGAAGCCTAACATAAATTGTTGACTATTGAAAATAGAATGCCGTTGTTTGAATTTACGCCGGAGAGGTGCAATTCAAATTCCAATTTCAATGTAAGAGCTCTATACCTGCAGTCGAATTTTTTTGGTTGATTTCGATCAAGGAAGATCGATCCTTCAGAACGGATCAGACATGTTTTGAAGGGAGAAATGGAACTTTGTTAAGCTGGAGTCGAAAATCTAGTTGTGCTAGCTCAATTCATAGCGTGGTTTGAGTCGATGGCAGTGGGATCGATTCATAAGAAGAACGCAGAGGAGGACGGTTTTAAAGGGCGGAACCAGGAGTCAATGGAACAATGGTGAAGAGAGAATAAACAAGAGCGACGACATAATTCATATATAATAAAGGCGCTGAAGAAATGAAGTGGAACCTTGAGTCGGAGGAACGGAATTGTGAGGAGCAACAGTAACGGTGGTTTCAACCCACAAAACTGACGGTCTCACATAATTTAAAAGTGGTAAGTTGTTTGTCGAAAAAAAACGCGATAAGGGTCTTCGTCTGACGCATGGAAAAGAGTGGTATTCAAAAACCACTTACATAGTGTAAAAGTGAAGAATTAAGTCTCGTGCAACTTTGTTACACGATTATTGTCGGATAAGAGTCCAATTGAGGTTTGGAGCGCGATAAATTGTGGACCATTAGATCCGTTGGCAATTAGTCGAGGTAAGTCGCTGTGGGCCCGGATCAAGTTTGATGTTGACATTTAAATTATAAACCAAAGTTTAAACGACATGTTGTGGGTCAGAGGTATTGCCGGTTGATGTTTGGTTTGTATTGTGTGCGGATTAATGGGAGGTAAGTTAAAAGGATGTGGGACCCAAGCTATATGCATTGGGTTATATTATAACCAAGGTTGAGCGAAATATATGTATTGACACAGGGTTTTAATTAAGGTCGAACCTTTGATATGGAATGGGTTAACGAATGAGTGACATTTGAATTAAAATGGGTTGATATGTTACAGAGCGGGTTGTCGATACTTTAGTTTTAACGAAGGGCGAATGTTTATATCTGATATAATATATGTTACCGGACCATAGAATTATAATTTGGCTTTTATGTAAAGTCATATAGTACATTCAGATTGATGGTGGAGTCTGAAGACTTTCAGGGCTAATGTCCATTTGAATATTAACCCGAAGATCATGAAATGGATTATTTATATGGTTCTAACCATTGAAGGAAAATTAAAGCTTCCGCATAGTGTTAGAGATTTCCCAGATTTAAAATTATTTGGGTAAAAAAATTTGAGACACAGTTTTATATGCATAGAGATTGGAGTATGTGGTTTAAGTAGGTTAGCCCGGTTATCATTGTGGTATCAGAGCTAGAATAGCTCGTTGAAAATAAATTTTTGAAATGCATGTGTACTGAAATAGTGAAGAAAATTTTGTAATAAAATCTGAAGGAGTGCATGTGATGAGAGAAGGAAGAAGATCAATTTCTGAAATCTGATATGCAAAGGTACACAGAGTTGCAGTGAACAAAGATTTGCAGAATGAGTGGAAGACAAGATCATGCAGAGATATTGCAGGTAAAATAATTTTAAATCTGATTTGAAATTTAGGATTGCAGAATTGTGATTGCAGAAAGTGAAGACAGAGTTTTGGTGATGATGGCAGTGAACCTGATATTCAGCTAAAGGTTGAATAGGTAGGACAATTGCAGTGTTCTCAAGATAAGGTGAGTTGATGAGCAGTGTTTAACTCTGGTTTGAAGAATTGTTTGCAGAATTCAGATTGCAGGAAATTGAAGAAATCTCAGCAAAAGCAGATCACAGCTTTGAGAGCAGTGATGAAAGAGTCCAGCAGAGGATTCTAAGGTGAAGAAGAAAGTGTGGCAGAACTTGAGGAGATTCAACAGAGGTTGAATGAGTTCTAAGAGTTGCAGAGTGAAGCCTAGAGAGAGCAGAAGAGAGTGCTCGGAAGGTTCTAGCAGATAGGGGACCAGTGCTTGCCAAAAACCCAGATCTGGAGGAAAGGATTGGTGAGGTAAGAGGCAGTAGGAGAGCTTGCTGTTGCAGAGGCTTGGTGCAGTTGATGAGTGAGGAACTCATGAAGGAGAAGATGACTACTGATAGTCATAGCAGAGATTGCTAAGGTTCTGAGAGAGGCCATAACAGAGAAGAGAAAGAAGATGCCAGGACAAATGGCATGAGGAAGAAATTGACTGATGCAGAATATTGGAAAGAGGTAGCTGAGATCAGAGAAAAGTTTAACAAACTGAAGATGATGATAGAGGAAAGCCAGAGAGTTGGTTGGCTCATGAAGAAGAGAGTAAAATGACAACCATTATAGTTGAGGTTGAGGCAAAAGGAGATTGCCTTATTGAAAGAAGAACTCAAAGCAGCTGAGTTGAGAAAATAAGTTTCTATTTGTGAAGCAGAACAGAGTACAGATGAAGAATGGAGATCTGCAAGAGATCTTGTGGGACATGGTGAAGGTTTAAGGCAGCAAGAAGTTTGTCTTGCTGAAGAGAAAATAATTGATGATTTCCTGAGTTATTGGACAAGTCCAGATCAGCTGGAAGATGTAAAGCCTTGTATTTTTGAATCTGACAATTGTGAGGTGATGACAGGTTCTACAGAAGAAGAGGATCTATCTGAGGCACTGATAAATGAAGCAACTGAGAGTGAAGAGTCTTGTGGTTTTAAAACTAAAGAATGTGTATGTTTGCAGGTACATCACATGGAGATGAACAAGCTTTAAAGTTTGTTGAGGAGGAGAAATTGAATCTGAAATCTGTTCAAATCAATGCTAAGATAACAAGATCTCAGGAGGAATTGAAGAAAAAGGAGTCTAATGAGAGTATTGAGACAAGAGATGAAGGACCATCTGATGATTGGTCAAGAACAAGTGAAGGTATAAAAGGTTGTGTAAGGTTCCCAAAATATACTCCAATTGAAGTTGTTGAATTGTATAGAAGGTTGGATTTTCGAAGAAGAGAATTGGAGAAGTAGAGGACCTATGCACAAGATAAATTGCTGGAGAAGCAAGACAGAGGAATTGTCATGAATGACAATCAGAGAACAGAGGATAAGAAAATGATTCAGCAAAATGAAGGAGTTCATTTTGGTGAATCACAGCAGAAGGACATTCATGAAGCAGATGATGGAAAGAAGAAGAGACTAACTGATAGTCTCATGGAGGATACAAATCAGCATACTGATGTGCTGACAGAGGAATTGGAAGGAAACTCAGAACAACATACTGATGCATTTTCAGAGGTGCAAGAGGTATTGAGATCTTGTAATTTTAGTGCTGAAGGCTCATGTGTTAATTATGCAGTCAAAGAAGAACAACAAATGGAAATTGTCAGGAAAGTTAATAAGGAGGAAACTATGTTAGCTGAAAACATAGTGAAGGATCATCATTTTACCATGGTGATTGGAACAGTGGAGATAACTCTAGAAGCTGAGAAGAAGGACAGTGAAGAATTTCCGAGTCTTGAAAGAGACTTAGAACTGCAGAAAGAAGAATTGGTGACTGGATAATCAATTGAGACCATTGGGTCTTGTGATTTTAATTTTGATAATTTTTTTATGTTCACAGGTATTGCAGAGGAAAATCCATCTCTTGGAGTTGTCTTGAAAGAAGAAGAACTGTTGCAGAAAGAAGGTGAGGCAGTCATGTCTGATATGAAGAAACTTGTCACTAATGGCAAGGAGGAGCTGATTTGTTTGATTGATCAAGAACAGACTGGAGGATAGACTTGTGGAACTACTACAGTGATGAAGAATCATGATTTTATTATGATAGAAGATGAAAATGTAGAGTTGGAAGAACTTGATTTGATTGCCAAAATCAATCAAGGGGATGAAATACAATTACTGAAGACTGTCCAAGAAGAAGAAGAAGACGCTGAATTTAAATTGCAGCATATTGAGGATGTGAAACAAGTACAAATTGAGTGGCTGAAATGTTTGCTGGAAGCATTTAAACAGGAGAAGGAGATTGCAGACACTAGAATGAAATTGCCTAAAGCCGTGGAAGAACTAGGAGCAGATACTAGTTTGCAGAATTTAAGTATGCTTACTAGTATACAAGGAGGAATGAGTGGTTATGTTACTACGGGTAGAGAATTGGAGGATAATTTAATTTTTAAAAGTAAATTTGCTGGTGATGAGCAAAAGCATGTTTCAGAGGGACAAGAAGTTTGGGAGGCAGCCACAGAGGCAGCAACATGGGGTGTGACATCTGCAGGAGTAGTAAACATGTTAGTAACATGTGGGACAACAAGAGAAACAATGTTGGCAGCAACAGAAATTGAAGGCAGCAACAAGAGTCAAAGAGATTTCCAGATAGAAGATAAACTGGACCGAGAAATTGAAAACATCAGAGAACTGATGATGAATGTGTCTCAGAAGCAGCAGACAACAACAAGAGAGCAGAAGGATTTTAGCAAAGGAAAGACAAAAAGAGATTGTGAAAGCATAGCTGGAGGTAAATTTCAGAACATGATATGGAGACCCGGAGAAATGCAGAAGAAGAAGAATGCAGCTGTTGGACAGCAGCAAACCAAAGTATGGGATCCAGGAAACCAAAGACTGAAGACACATGATCAAGAGATCATGATCAATTTGAACCTTGGGAGTCTGATGCAGGGGCATTAGGCACAATAAAATACTTTGTATCTAAGTAGACATAAGGGGGTCTTATGTTTTTAAATTCTCATGTAATTATTAGTAGTTTGAATAAAATAGTGAGGAATTGTAAATGTTCTCTAACCATTAGAGAACATGAGAGGAAGTTGATTAAGTTAGGAAGGTGAAGAGTCAGTTATTTTGGGGATTGAGTCTAACTCTAGGACTTTGGAGAATTCCAAGAGTCTTTGTTGAACTATTAAGGAAGCTGAACTGATTCATTGTTAATTTGTATAAATGTAAGCCTACGGGCAGATAGGAGGATAGTTTTTCAGAGCTGTGCAGAGTAGTGAGGATAGAAGGCCATCAGATTGAAGATTAGGTCACAGAGGAAGTAAGTCTTGGTAATAAATTGAGGTTTAATTATACAGAGAAATTCAGGGTCATTTTGATTCTTGTTTGAGGCTGTGTGTGTTTCAATTTGGTTTGTAATTTGGGTGAATTGATCACTGAAAGGATCGATTCCAGCAAAGCAATTAATTATCTGTCTGGATTTATATATGATATATTGGATGAAATCCTAAGTGAATCGAATTCCTGTAGTCTCCGTCTGAAGGAGGGTTCGATTCCTTTTAGCTCCCGAGTCATTATGCTATTGAGAGATCTAAATTGTTAATCTCTGTGTGAAGAGTCAATTCATTCCTTGAACTTTATTTGGCTTATGTGGTTTCAATTAAACCCTGTATGTAGAGGATTCCGATCTTTTGGAATTCATTTTCCATTGATATAATTTGTATCGAGTGGAGTCAAGAGGAGCATCAATTATGTTAATCGATATTGGTCTTTAGATGGAAGCCTAACATAAATTGTTGACCATTGAAAATAGAATGCCGTTGTTTGAATTTATGCCAGAGAGGTGCAATTCAAATTCCAATTTCAATGTAAGAGCTCTATACCTGCAGTCGAATTTTGTTGGTTGATTTCGATCAAGGAATATCAATCCTTTAGAATGGATAAGACATGTTTTGAAGGGAGAAATGGAACTTTGTTAAGCTGGAGTCGAAAATCTGGTTGTGCTAGTTCAATTCATAACGTGGTTTGAGTCGATGGCAGTGGGATCGATTCATAAGAAGAACGTAGAGTAGGACAGTTTTAAAGGGCGGAACCAGGAGTCAATGGAACAGTGGTGAAGAGAGAATAAACAAGAGCGATGGCAGAATTCATATATAATAAAGGAGCTGAAGAAATGAAGTGGAACCTTGAGTCGGAGGAATGGAACTGTGAGGAGCAACAATAACGGTGGTTTCAACCCACAAAACTGGCTGTCTCGCATAATTTAAAAGTGGTAAGTTGTTTGTCGAAAAAAAACACGATAAGGGCCCTCGTCTAACGTGTGGCAAAGAGTGGTATTCAAAAACCACTTACATTGCGTAAAAATGAAGAATTAAGTCTCGTGTAACTTTGTTGCGCGATTATCGTCGGATAAGAGTCCTATTGAGGTTTGAAGCGCGATAAATTGTGGACTGTTAGATCCATCAGCAATTAGTCGAGGTAAGTTGCTGTGGGCCTGGATCAAGTTTGATGTTGACATTTAAATTATAAACCAAAGTTTAAACGACATGTTGTGGGTCAGAGGTATTTCCAGTTGATGTTTGGTTTGTATCTTCTGCGAATTAATGGGAGGCAAGTTAAAAGGATGTGGGTGTTGAGATTGCAACAAGATGATGAGCTTAGTGGAAAGAAGTCGCCTTCACTAAGTGGGCCCGCAGGCTATTTTTGGCGCAAGTATATTTTTAGACTATGTCTATTTTTAGACACGTTGATCATATTCTATGAGTTGCAGGATGCTATTTGTGGATGGTTGGTCAAGTTGGAAAAATATATGGACTTCTATTTTTAGACATATTGGGCGGAATCTATTTTTAGATTGCCAGTCTAAAAATAGATATGTCGAATATTATTAGCTCTTAATAATATTTTGACTATAAACATTATCTTATTCTCTTGGAGCACTTCAGTTAAGTGCACAGATGTGGCACAGGAGCTGACAGAAGGAATTACGCTATTCCTGAGGGTTAAGTGGAGCTATTGCATGGATACTTCAGTTAGAACTCATGTGACAGAGTTTGGTGGAGTTATTGAGGTAGTTGATGGAGTTGTGTTCAGTTTAACTAAGTTAAACATAGTTGAGCTAGTTGTATCTAGTCTAACTGATTGATACACTAGTGAGAGTGGTGTGAATTAATTATTAATTAATTCACTAATTATTAACTCATTAATCAACTAAATAATACATCAGTTAACTATAATGCATGGATAGTTTCAGTGGAGACCAGTGAAGAGGTAGGTGAAAGAGCAGTGTGACTATATTGTTGCATGATTTGCAACAACCAGTGATTGGAGATGCCAATGAGGATTGCGTGAGAAAGGCTGGACCAATTCGAGTTCATTCAGAGCCATTCTTCAGCAATGATTGTGCAGTAGAGGCAGGCTATCAGGTGGCAGAGATTGGAGCATGTGATTTGCTAGATCGGGCTTGATTAGTGTGTAACAATTGGAGATTGTATTGAGAGCTTTGTGAGGAGCTTTGTATAATGATTATACATGATCTATATGACATATAATATATAGATATTTGGGGGTTTTCAGCTTTAAGCTTTCCCATAAAATACTGTGTTCATATGTGTGATTGTTTATGGTTTTAATGTGCGCATGTGATTGTTTTTATTTCTGCAATTAATGATCAATGGTAGAAGAGATTCTGTATTGTGCATGAAGTTAAAATAGTGTGTGATCAGGAGAATCTTGGTGTATAAAATATCAGTTATTATAATTTCTACATGGTATCGAAGCGATATTTATCATTGGAGCAATTGCAAAACATTGAAGCGGTTGAGTTTTGAGCTGGTGGAATTCGAATTTGTAGCAGTTTTCTTGGTGTCGAAGTTGAGATGTCTTTCAACGGATTGCGATTGGAGTATGCCCTTGAGGGAAGCTCGAATTATATTGCATGGAAGGAAAGGATGGAGGCGGTGCTGGATGACAATGGGTTGAAGGAGTTCATAGATGCAGAAATTCCAAAACCTGCTTCTAGTGATGCTGCCGCACTTGACGCATGGCAAAAGAAGACAACAAAGTGTCGAAAATTCTGTTGGAAGGTGTAAAGGATCACATAGTGTACAACCTTCATGGTAAGGCTTCTCCATTCTTGATGTGGAAAGCGTTGACAGGCTTATTCCAAAGAAAGAGCGACCAGAGGAAGTTGGCGCTCAAGGATAAACTCAGGAACATAAAAATGGAGAAAGGCGATAGTATGCCCAAGTACCTCACGAAGTTCATCCAATGCAGGGATGAGATGGGAAGTGTGGGCGTGACTGTAGATGACGAGGACTTGGTGAGCTTGGCTCTCCTTGGGCTTCCGAAGAGTTGGAATTCCTATCAGGACTCTGTCAATGGTCGGAAGAAATTGTTAGGATGGGAGCGACTTTGTTCAGATCTTGTGCAAGAGGAGATAAGGCGAAGTACCAGGGACGAATATTCATCAAAGAAATCAGATGAAGAAAATTGCGCTTTGGCTGCCAAAGCAAGGAAGGGGAAGAGCAAGAATAATGCTTCTCAATCTGGTGTGAAAGGCAAGAAGCAGGACATGTCCAAGGTGAAGTGCTTTCACTGTCACCAACACGAACATTACGCCACTAATTGTCCATAGAAGAAGAAAAATAAGCAGGCTGCTGGATCTGCAGCTGGAGAGGCCTTAGCCTTGCAGTTTGAGCTGGATTTTTCACTGATCGCATGCTTGGTCTCAAGTATGATGGGTTCAGTGTGGTTTCTTGACAGTGGTGCGTCTTTTCACATGACAGGAGATAAATATTTGTTTACTGATCTGGATGAGAAAGATCTTGGAGTGCACATCGAGATGGGCGATGATGGTAGATACAATGCGACCAGTATCGGTACCATTTCCTTTGAGAGGGAGTCTGGTAAACCCTTCGTATTGAAGGAAGTGATGCATGTTCCAGGATTGAAGAAGAATCTTATCTCTGTGGCGATGTTAAAAGACAAGGGATATGATGTTGTCTTTAGCGAGGGAAAGGCTTTCCTGCGCAGTAAGGCAACTGGTGAAACCCGGAGGATAGGGGGTTCGAGTTAAGAACCTTTATCAATTGCAGGTAGATGGCTGCGCAACAATGGCAAGCAAGGCAGAAGGAGTGGTGAGCCGGGATGAGGGCGAGCTGTGGCATAGGATATTGGGCAACCTTCACCATGGAGCTTTGAAAATTTTGCAGCAGATTTATACCGAGCTTCCCAAAGGTACACTTGCGCAGTCAGATCAGTGCAAGGGATGTACTTTGGGAAAATTTGTGAAAGCCACCTTTCACGAGAAGGATAATCGCACCACGATGATCCTTGAGAGAATTCACACAGACGTGTGTGGACCTTTATCAGTAGCTTCGACAACAAAGCACAGGTACTATGTGATATTTGTTGATGATTTTTCTCCGAAGTGCTGGATCTTCTTCATGCAGAAGAAGAGCGAGACATACTCAAAGTTCTGTGAGTTCAAGGCACTAGATGAGAAATAATCGGGGAAGTAGGTGAAGGCTCTTAGGAGCGAAAATGGTGGTGAATTCATCTTTGGCGAGTTCAAGGAATTTTGCAGCGCAGAAGGAATTCAAAGAGAGCTCATAGCGCCTCATAACCCACAGCAGAATGGGGTTGCTGAGCGAAAGAACAGAATGATCGTGGGTGCTGCATGGGCGATGTTGCATGATCAGGGCCTTCCCATACACTTGTGGGCTGAGGCATGCAATACTGCGGTTTATGTGCAAAACCGTTGTCCTCATAGGATACTTTGCATGAGTACACCCGAGGAGGCGTTTTCTGGTAAGAAGCTTGATATTTCCCATTCGAGGATTTTTGGTTCACCTGTTTACATTCATGTGACTAAGGATGCCAGGAAGAAGCTGGAGCCGACCGCAGAGGTTGGGATATTTGTGGGGTACACTGATACGCCCCACAACTATCGTGTGTATTTTCCAGACAGTCCAGATAGTCGCAAGACTGTTGTACGACGAGATATCAAATTTCATGAGGAGAAAGCCATGAAGTGTTTGCTTGAGAGGGAGCCAAACTTGCATGCAGATGAGGAGATATTAGTTCCTAAGGATGAGCCTTAGGATGTGGATCAGCCATAAGAGGAGGTTCATGGAGTGGAAAAAACCACTCATGAAGCACCAACCATCAGAGGGTGGAAGCGCACTACAAAAGTTGAGCGACTGATTTAGGATGTAGAGAAGGTTGTAGAGGCCCCTACATCACAGCCACGTACAGAGACAACAATTGATCGCACACTGGATACATGGCTCTGATGAGCAAGTGTATCGTGACAGAGCCATCCTCTTTCGAGGAAGCTATGGAGGACCCTGCATGGGTAGATGCCATGGTGGAAGAGTATGATTCGATTGTCAGAAACAGTGCATGGGAGATTTTCCCAAGGCCAAAAGGGAAATCAGTGGTAGGTTCGAGATGGATCTACAAAGTGAAGCAAGCAACTGACGGGAGCATCGAGAAGTACAAGGCAAGATTTGTTGCCCGGGGCTTCTCACATATCGAGGGGATCGACTATGAAGAAACCTTTGCACCTATCGCAAGGTATTCTTCCATACGAAGCATCCTAGCTCTCTCAGCGCAGATGGGTTGGCACATTCATCAGATGGATGTGAATTCTACGTTCCTCAACAGAGTCATTGAGGAGGAGGTGTACATAGAGCAGCCTGAAGGTTTCAAAATCTTTAGTAGCGAGTCGCATGTGTGCAGGCTCAAAAGAGCGCTATACGGGCTGAAATAAGCACCTCGTGCTTAGTACACACTGATAGACAGTTATTTCACCGGTCTTGGATTCACCAAGAGTGAGGCGGATCCGAACCTATACCAGATTGTGGTGGAGGTTAAGTTGCTGATCATTGTACTTTATGTAGATGATTTGATTTTGACAGTGATGGACCTGCTGATACACTCATGCAAGGCCGATCTTGCAAAGGAGTTTGAGATGAAGGACTTGCCTCCTTCATTATTTCCCGGGATTGGAAATTTGGCAGCTACAGTTGATAATTGTTTGTGTCTCAAGGCAAGTATGCCTGAAAGATACTGGAGAAGTTCAACATGCATGGTTGCAAGCCTATCGACACTCCTCTTCCTGGTGGTTGGAGGAAAGAGGATGCTACATCGGCAGAGGTAGTGGATGCCACTGTTTACCGACAGTTGGTGGGGTCGCTTTTGTATCTAGTCAATACACGACCTGACATATGCTACGCTGTTAACTAGCTTTCACAAGCTATGGTTAAGCCTACCAAGCTCTTTTGGAAGGCAGGCAATCATGTATTGAGATATCTCAGAGGCACATTCGAATACGGATTATGGTATAGACATTCGGATGAGGTGAAGATGCATGGCTTCACGGATGCAGATTGGGCAGGGAGCCCAACGGACAGAAAGAGCACATCCGGAGGGATTTTCAGTATCAGGTCTATAGCATTTTCTTGGTACAGTAGGAATCAGAGATCCGTGGCACTCAGTTTAGTGGAGGCCGAGTACATGGCAGCGAGTTTGGCTACATGCGAGGCTATATGGATGAGGAAGATCCTGGTCGGGTTGTTCGGTTCACACTTAGATCCTACTGTGATATATTGTGATAATCAGAGTTGCACCAAACTCTCGGTTAATCCAGTATTTCATGATAGATCTAAACACATTGACATTCGGTATCATCATATCAGAGATTGTGTGCAACGGAAGATCATGTTACTTTCATACATTCCCACGAAGGATCAGGATGTTGATATCTTGACGAAGACACTCACCAGGAGAAAATTCGAATACCACAGAGGCAGGATAGGGGTGGCATATAATCCTTATCTTGTTGAGAGGGAGTGTTGAGAATGCAACAATATGATGAGCTTAGTAGAAAGAAGTCGCCTTCACTATGGGCCCAGCGAGTTAATTTTGGCGCAAGTCTATTTTTAGACATGTCGATCATATTCTATGAGTTGCGTGATGTTATTTGTGGATGGTTGGTCAAGTTGGAAAAATAGACGTACCTCTATTTTTAGACTTATTATGGAATCAGGCTCTTAATAATATTTGGACTATAAACATTATCTTATTCTCTTGAGCACTTCGCTATGTGCGCATATGTGGCACATGAGCATCACGTAAGGAATTACACTATTCTTGAGGGTTAAGTTGAGCTATTGCATGGATACTTTGCTTAGAACTCATGTGGACAGAGTTTGGTGGATTTATTGAGGTAGTTGGTGGAGTTGTGTTCAGTTTAACCGAGTTAAACATAGTTGATCTAGTTGTATCTAGTCTAACTGATTGATACACTAGTGAGAGTGGTGTGAAATAATTATTAAATCATTAATCAACTAAAGAATACATTAGTTAACTACAGTGCATGGACAGTTTCAGTGGAGACCAGTGAAGAGGTAGGTGAAAGAGCAGTGTGACTATCATTTGTGACTATATTGTTGCATGATTTGCAACAACCAGTGATTGGAGATGCCAATGAGGATTGCGTGAGCAAGGATGGACCAATTCGATTTCATTTAGAGCCATTCTTCAGTAGTGATTGCGTAGTAGAGGCAGGCTATCAGGTGGCAGATATTGGAGCATGTGATTTACTAGATCGGGCTTGATTAGTGTGTAGCAATTGGAGATTGTACTGAGAGCTTTGTGAGGAGCTTTGTATAATGATTGTTACATGATATCTATGACATATAATATAAATATAGTTGGGGGTTTTCAGCTTTAAGCTTTCTCATAAAATACTGTGTTCATATGTGTGATTGTTTATGGTTTTAATGTGCGCATGCGATTGTTTTTATTTGAGAAATTAATGATCAATGGTAGAAGAGATTCTGTATTGTGCATGAAGTCAAAATAGTGTGTGATTAGGAGAATCTCGGTGTATAATATATCAGTTATTCAAATTTCTACAGTGGGACCCAAGCTATATGCATTGGGTTATATTATAACCAAGGTTGAGCGAAATATATGTATTGACACGGGGTTTTAATTAAGGTCGAACCTTTGATATGGAATGGGTTAATGAATGAGTGAAATTTGAATTAAAATGGGTTGATATGTTACAAAGTGGGTTGTTGATACTTTAGTTTTAATGAAGGGTGAAGGTTTATATTTGATATAATATATGTTACCGGACCAAAGAATTATAATTTGGCTTTTATGTAAAGTCATATAATACATTCAGATTGATGGTGGGGTCCGAAGACTTTCGGGGCTAATGTCTATTTGAAATAACCCGAAGATCATGAAATGGGTTATTTATATGGTTCTAACCATTGAAGGAAAATTAAAGCTTTCGCATAGTGTTAGAGATTGCCTAGATTTAAAATTATTTGGGAAAATTTTTTTGAGACGCAGTTTTATATGCATAGAGATTGGAGTATGTGGTTTAAGTAGGTTAGCCCGGGCATCAGTTAGGTGAGATGAGGGCACCACAATTGTAGGTCAAGTTTCGTGCTGCACCATTAAAGAAGCACACTGGATATTTTCTCCAACAATTAATGTCCATGGTTTGTTGTTTTATCCCATTGTCTGATTTGTGTTGGAAATCCAAGAAATATGAGATAATTCGACAGACAATATGATCTCTATGGAAAGGAAAATTATCATTTTTTTTTTCCATTCCTTCCTTTCCATATACCCCAATAGATGAAGATGGGAAGGGCACTAAACTCTTTGAAGTTATTGAAACAATCCAGATAACATTCACTTATGGAGAAATAATCCTTGCGCACACAGACATTTAATTTATGTAGAACAAGTTTCCAGATGGTAGCGGTGTTTGGAAATTTGAGAAAAAGATGAATGTGGTCCTCATAAGCTTGCATGCAGATACAACACCAGCTCAATCCCTGGAAGCCACATTTGGATAAATTCTCCAAAGTGAGACTTTTATTGTGTTCCACAAGCCAACCAAAGCATTTCAGCTTCAGTGGCATGTGCAACTTCCACAACTACTTGTACCATTTCAATCAGTGACATATGATTAGAGGGAGAAATAATTGCACTGAGAGGCGCTCTACAACCCAATATAGGGCACGTTGGCTTCATTATTAACAAAAAATTACAAGTAATAAACATAAAAGTGAAAAGTAATACTAAAAAGTTAAAAGTAATATAATGAGAGTAAACATTTAAATGCTGGCTCAATTAATAATAAAAAGTTAAAGTAATAAATAAACCATGAAATTCAAAGTTCAAATCCCCCATGGATCAAGCAAAATAAAAAAATAAAAAAATAAAATGTTATGTTTGTCAATTGGGTTTATCTTGTGTGGTTGGAAGCAGTGATTGGGAACCTCCCCACCAATGTTCAATTCCCATAGGTAATATTGTCAAAGGAAGTGGTATGGTTCACGATTTGTGTCCCAAGTAGCCTGAGTTTGAGTCTTTGGAAACATGTTCTCCTTGTGGCATTTATGACATAGTTCTACTAATGGTGGAATAGTGGCAACAATTTCTGTGAAATTTTCAATATGAAAACTATACAGTTGCAGTGATAGAATTATTCCTCCTACTTATTATTTCAATAAGTTATTTTCAAAAATCTTCTAGCAAATATCAAAATAAATACTACTGCAACATTCACGAATACATATGCAGAGAAATGAACAGTAAAGGACATAAGTACAAGAATCAATCACATGTACAGTTATTTTTGGACAACTGTCCTTGGAAAAACCCAATGCAGGAAAAGTGATGCAACAAATGAGGGTGTTATTAATTCTTCAGCAAATGATTTCTTTATAATGGAAAATACTGGAAGATAAGATCTAAAACACTTGAAACTGAATTCCTGGCTCCTTCCGAAAATTCTCTGACACCCTGAACAACCTCTACTATCTCTTGTGCCTATCTGCGTGTTTCTCTGCACAGTCCCAACGCTGGATTGCGTAAGTCTGCATAGGGTCTGCGTGGTTTCTTTGCGCTGCAACCCAGAGTTTCCCTCTGTCCCTGACCTCAATCATTGCTGACTCCTTCTTCCTTTTGCTTTTGTAACTTCTTTGCCTTGCAACTCTCCCACTGAAATCGAATTCTCTTGGTTCATAATCAATCTCCTTCGGGTACTGAGTGTATGGCCAACTTTTTTTCCAAATGACCCTCAAGCCTTCTTTTATAATCTTCTCGTTGGATAATAAAAGACCCGGATTAGAAGTTTCATCAATAGCTAAGATTAAAACTTGACTTGATCTTTGTTTTCTAGAAGATTCACACTTTGACTTATTAATACTCTGTAATTATTTCATTTCCCTAAGTTTAGACTTAGGGTCTTCATTAAAATAATTAATTATTTTAATAAGTCATGAACCGAGTGGAATTTCCATAAACGGTTTCTGGGTTCTTTGGAATACTGCTGTCCAAGCCTCCTTGCAAAGTTTGAGACTTGGAACACTTTTTGATGCTACAAAAAACAACACTCCCTCTTAGTGAGGAAGGTGTTCCAACAATATGCCTGCTGCATGCAGCTTTGCTTTTGAAGCACCCCTTGCGCTGCTAATCTCTGGACGCTGCCCCTTATCTGCCGTGCTGCTGCCCTCTGTACTGCTGCCTTTGACGTTGCCACTGTCACTGTTGCATCTGTACTACAGCTCCCTCTGAATATTGATCCTATCCATTCTTGCTATTGGAATGGATTCTTCATCATCCCCATCTTCTCTCCGAAGTAGACAAACTTGTTCTTCCCCAAAGCTTTTATAAGGATGTCTGCCACCTGTTCTCTTGTTGGAGTGTACTGCATTTGAATAGCTCCACATTGTACACAGTCCTTGATGAAGTGACACCTGATATCAATATGCTTCGACCGATCATGAAACACAGGATTTCCAGAGAGCTTGATGCAACTCTTATTATCGCATAAGATACTGGTTGCTTCCGTTTTCTCCTTGAGTAGGTTCACTAGCAGTTTTCAAAGCCATATGGCCTCACATGAAGCTATGCTGGCTGCCATATACTCTGCTTCTGTTGAGCTCAGTGCTATGGACTTTTTCTTCCTATTGCACCAGGAAGTCATCTTGATCCTAGACTAAAACAATACCCACTGGTACTCTTTCGATCTACTGAACTTCCAACCCAATCTACGTCAGTGAAACCACTCAACCTGACATCATTGCTATGGGTGTACTTCAATCCAAGCTCGACTGTTCCTTGAAGGTACCTGAGAACATGCTTGGCTGTTGCCCAATGGGCCCTCTTAAGTTCTACCTCGAACTGACTGAGGGTATTTACAGCATAACAGATGTCTGGCCTAGTGTTTACCAGATACATCAACGATCCTATGAGCTACCTATCTAACGTAGGATTAGCCTCATCGTCTTCGGACGTGTCGATTTTCTTCTAGTTGGTGATCATTGGAGTTGTCATGGGTCTACAATCCTCCATCTAAAATCTCTTTAGAATCTTTGTAGTGCATCTTCCCTGACCCAGAAAGATCTCCCCATTCTGCTGCCAAACTTCCAACCCCAGAAAATAGTGCATCCGTCTTAGATCCTTCATGTCAAATTCCTCAGCCAAATTCTTCTTACAATCTGTGATGAGCCTTGATGATCCTGTCAAGAATAAATCATCTACATACAAAACCAATATTAGAGGCTCACTCCCCACTCTTAGATAGTAGAGATTGGGATCTGCGTCACTGTTGACGAATCCCATTTTCTGCAATTCGACCATACCAGGCTCTAGGAGCTTGCTTCAGTCCATACGATGCTTTCTTCAGTCTGCACACGAGTCTTATGATCATGCGTCTCGAAGCCCTCTGGTTGTTCTATATACACCTCTTCCTCTATCACCCCGTTCAGGAATGCTGTCTTGACGTCCATTTGGTGAATCTTCCATCCCATTTGCACAGCAAGGGAAATCACGGATCTGATAGATGTGTATCTGGCTACTGGGGCGAAGGTTTCTTCATAATCGATCCCTTCTTTTTGAGCATACCCCTTAGCCACAAAACTGGCTTTAAATTTCTTGATGCTGCCATCTGCAGCATACTTGACCTTGTAGATCCACCTTGATCCTACAACTGATCTCTCCTGAGGTTTGGGGACCACTTCCCAGACGTCATTCATCATGATGGAATTGTGCTCTTTCACCATTGCATCAACCCACAACTGATGCTGAGCTACTTCCCGATAACTGGAAGGTTCTCCGACTTGAGCAACCAAGGCTTGATACCTCTCAGGCTGCTTATGCTGTCTCTTCTCATTTCGAGGGACTCTGACAAAGTCCTCTGCATCTTTCAGAATCTGTTGTAGTTCCCTGCTCGTTCTTCCACTGGTGGTGGGTGGATTTACCGGTTCTCCCTCTTGCAAATCCTCGGGAGACATGTCCCTTGGATCTCCATGCCTTGGAGAGGCAACCGAATTTTTTTGCTATTGTTTGTTGGCCGAATCCGAGGCTCCTCCTCGTACCGCGTAGTAGAAGGCAACTCGGCGGAACTTCTGAAGGCCTTCTCCTCCATGAACTTCACATCCCTCAACACCACAACTTTCCTGCTCTCAAGAATGTGAATGCGATATGCCTTTGCATTCTCTTTGTATCCTACCACATACCCCTTCTTAGCAGTCATCTCCAACTTATTCCTTTTCTCACTGGGAAAATGACAGTAAGTTATACTGCCAAAGATCTTAAAGTGACTCACTTCAGGCTTAATGCCAGTGAAGACACTTTTTGGCATGATATTTTTTATAATTATGCATGAGGAGTCCTATTATGAATATAAACAGTTGTATTACAAGCTTCAACCCACATAAATTTGGGCATGTCTTGGTCATACAACATTTCCCTTGTTACTTCGACAATAGTCCTGTTTTTCCTTTCTGCCACACCATTTTGCTGCGGATTATATGGAGCTGTCCACTCTATTTTGATACCTTCCCTTGCATAGAATCCAAGCACCTCCTTATCTATGTATTCACCACCATTGTTCGATCGAAACACCTTCATCTCGATTTCCTATCATATTTTCAACCAGAGCCTTAAACTCTTTAAATCGACTGAAGACTTCATCCTTGGTCTTCAAGAAGTAGATCCAAGTTTTCTTGGAATGGTCATCAATGAAGGTGACAAAGTACTCGGCACCACTAAGAGCTCTAGTGGACATCGGTGCATAGATCTCTGAGTGTATCAAGTCCAATACACCCTTGGCCCTATTGTTTCTTCTCTGATATGTTGCCTGGGCATATTTTCCCAATACGCACCAAGGAAAATATGAGTTCAGATCCGAAACCCGAGACATAGATTCATAAAGCCCTTCCGACAAATCTCAGACACCGTGAATAACCTCTGTTGTCTCCTATGCCTATCTGCATGTTTCCTCGCACAGCCTCAATGCCGGGATCGCGTAAGTCCGCATGGGTTCCCTTCTCGCGTTTTCCACCCAAATCGTTTTCAAGTGCCAAGACCGTCTCCCTTTTTCCTGACCCCAGTCACGTGCTGACTCTCTCCTCCTTCTGCTTCTGCAAATCTCCACCCTGCAACTCTCCCACTAAGATCGAATTCTCTTACTTCAGAATTGATCTCCTTCGGGTACTAAGTGTATGCCCGGCTTGTTTTCCAAATGACCCTCAAGCCTTCTTTTATAACCTTCTCATTGGAGAATCAATGACCCATATTAGAAGTTTAATCAATGGCTAAGATTAAAACTTGACTTGATCTTTTTTTTTCTAGAAGATTCACACTCTGACTTATTAATACCCTTTACTTATTTCATTTCCCTAAGTTTAGACTTAGGGTCTTCATTAAAATAATTAATTATTTTAATAAGTCATGCACCGAGTGGAATTTCCACAAACAGTTTTTGGGTTATTTGGAATACTTCTGTCCAAGCCTCGTTGCAAAGTTTGAGAATTGGAACACTTTCTGATGCTACAAAAATAAACAGTTTGTACAAAGTTACCCATACCATTTATTATCAATACCACATGCCCAAAACACATAAATGATTTCACAATCAAAATATTTTATAACAATATGAAAATATTCTTAACAAGGAATACTTTTATATATAAGTATGTGAAATTTATGTCAAGTCCCACTAGCACAACTGGTTGAGGATGGGATTTGTCAAAACGGTGACCCAAGATCAAACCTCACGGAGGCTGTTGGGCCAGTGCTAGGGGAGGAGACAAGTTAAACCCAGCTAGCTTAGTGCTGGTGTGGCCCAGGCCGGGTGTGATCCCCGGGTGATTTTGATGGCTTAGACGCCCCTGGGTCGCAGTTTCTCAAGCCAAAGGTCAAGCCTAATGTAATCTCTGATGAACTTAAACCACTTGATAAACAAAAAAAAATTGAAATTTATATAATATAAATAATATTATTAAGAACAAGCATAGATTCACATTAACTAAGGATCCAAGTAATGAGAGCAAGCAAAGTGACTAACAATAATAGAGGAAAGATAATGGATGATTATTTTAAGTTTTTCATTATTGTATTTTCTTTGACATGATTGATCGAAAATATAGGTTTAATATTTTACAACCAATAGATTTTTTAAAATTTAGATACTTTCTTAAACACAACACAATGCGATCAAATTTAAGAGAGAAAGGGAGGGAGATATTGATAAAATTGGAGAGAGAGAGAGAGAGAGGGAGATATTGATAAAATTGGAGAGAGAGAGAGAGAGAGAGAGAGAGAGAGAGAGAGAGAGAGAGAGAGATGGGGGGAGAGAGGGAGGTGGGAGAGAGATAGAGAGAGTGATGGGGGGAGAGAGAGAGAGGGAGGTGGGAGAGAGAGGAAGAGAGAGGAAGAAAGATAGAAAGGAGGGGAAAAAAGAGAGATGGGTTTGGAGGGCGAGAGAGGGAGGAAAGAACAAAGACAGAGAGATAGAGGTGGAGACAAAGGCAATGGCAAGGGAGATATGAAAAGAGAGAGAGAGAGAGAGAGAGAGATGGGGGGAGAGACAAAAGGAGTTGGGAGAGAAAGGGAGAGAGAGGACTCAAGAGAGAGGGAAAGAGAGATGGAGTGGAGGGGGAGAGAGAGGGAGGAAATAAGAAATACATAGAGGGAGAAAGGTGGAGAGAGAGAGAGAGAAAGAGTGACAATGGAGAGATGGAGAGAGAGTGAGGGAGAGAAGAGAGCTGGAGGGGAGAGAGAGATAAGGGGAGAGAGAGAGAGAAAGGAGGAGGGAGAGATAGATAGATAGATATGGAGAGAGAGTGTGTATGTTTGGGGGGTGAGATAGAGAGAGAGGATAAGAAAGAGACATATAGATAAAAATAAGATATTATATAATATTATATAACCATCCTAAATCCTTCTTAACCTCAGATCTATCAAGCACCGAGAGGGATCAAATATCTCAAGGTGAAAACCTTCCTCATGTTTTTCACTCAAAAACAAAGTTTGCACCTCGAGATATTGGATCCCTCTCGGTACTTGATAGACCCAAGGTTAAAATGGATCTAGGTTGGTGTTAAATATATATCATTAACTGAGATGGAGAGTGTGGATAACCCATGCCAGGATAACGAATCTGGCCAGTTGTTGAGAGTGATCTCAACCCAATATAATTTTTTAATGTAACTTGCTTATATATCAACCAAGTATCCATTAAGTCACAACGAGGAAGCGCCGACTAGGACAGGGAATAGGCCCAAAGGGTCCACATCAAAAATCAATTGGTTCAATTTATTTCTTCCCTATAAATGTAAATACTGAATGATTTCAACATGAAGATTAAAATTAGCACCAAGACCTTGGACAAGGTCCAACCCTACCTCAATCAACTCACCCGAACCATGACCTATTAAAGATTACATAGAAACTAGTGTTTGAGTTTAAAGAAGCTATTCTAGAATAAGAGCTATTTTTAGGGGTGCATACCCCATTCTGAATCCAAATGTGGAATGGTTGACCTTTCATGTATTTATTTGTTATGATATTTTTCCATAATACTTCTTCAAACATTGCTTGCATTCCATATATTGTGGGCCCATCAAAATAATTCCATATATTTGATACCCCAACCCCCTTCATCCTTGTTGTGGGAGAGATATTCCAAAATGAAAATAGGAATTTTCTCCATACCACGAGCCCCAGACCACAAGAAATGTCGAATTATGGAATTAATACTTTTTATTATCTTCTTGGGCAGGAGGAATAAATGTGTCTAGTACAAAAATATACTTTGAAGAACAAAAAGAGTCAGTGAGACTGAGATTTAAGTCAGTTTTCGAATTTATGAATGATCCACATCCAGTCCCTTTTTCAATATTTGTGAGGTTTCAAATGGAAGTTGAGATATGTAAATCCATTGTACAAAACTGATATGTTGACAAAGAAAATAGATGCTATTTATATGTTGACCTGAATCAAAGATAAGGGAGGATTTCTCCTTGTTCATGTACAAAACAAAGACTTCTTCGAAATCATTGATAACCCCATGTAAATGAGACCACTGGGCCACAGAAAGCTTTCCGAAAATCAGCACATCATCAACAAAAATAATGTGTTAAATGATTGTATTCGTGGAAACCTTTACACCAATGAAGATCCATTTTTTTCTTGCATCAATTATTTTCCAACTCAGTGCATCAATAACTAGAAGGAAAAGTAACGGGGGAAGGGAACATCCTTGTTATAGACCTTTAGAAGCCCAAAAGAAGAGGGAATGTGCTCCATTGATCAGAACTATGTAGTTAACTGAGGTAACACAAGCCATTATTCATTCCACCATACTTGTTGAAAAGCCGTGAAGAATCAATTTAAGGAAACCCTAATCAACACAATTATAAGATTTATGAAGATTAAGATTGATAAAAAGGACCAAAATGGGGTGCGATCATACCAACATTAATGAACCAGTTCCCATCAGAACTATGCAGTTAAGCGTGTTTGGTCTAGAGTAGTATTGGGATGGGTGACCTCCCGGAAAGTCCTAGTGTTGCACCCTGCCCCCTTTCTACGCCTTTGGCACATCAAATACCACCTCCCATGCATCCTTACTCTGATTGAACTCCTGGGAACTACTGTTTAGGACTCGACACCGATGGAATTTGCCTCGGCTGAGGAATCATATTAGTTTTCATGATTTCTACTGTTGTGTTGTTTTGTGTTTACTGTTTTTATGCGGATAACATTTAGTTTTATATGTATAGCCAGTCATGCCAGTAGGCAAGTAGACGATAGAATGTGTATTGACATCCAGTCGTATCTAGCTTGGTTTGACAGACTCCGAGCTTATTTTTTTTTGGATGGAATACCACGCCATCAGGTGGCCAACATATTTGGTTTCCTGCTCAGGGCAAGTCGAGGCCATCTAGCAGTATCCATTTGGTTGTAACTTGCTGATTAAAATTAATGAAAATGGAGGTTATACCAAGCTTACAGAAAAGAGATTGAGAAAAAGGGCCTCTTGTTTCTACACCATGATTGAGTGAATTATGATCTCTTGGGATATTGCCACAACATCCCATATCCTCCTATTTTTGAGAAACCCAAAATATTTGAGGAAGATGTAAAAATATAGACGGTCCTTTAGATGGGAGGAAATGATTTTTGATATCATTTTGTAGCATATATTGCATAGTGATATGGGCCTATAGTCCCTACAAGTAGAAGCCTTTGCAGACTTCGGGATTAGTACAATAAAGGTGGAGTTAACAGATCCTGTAATGTGTCACCAAATCCTTTCTTCTTTCGCATCATCCATAAATTGAAGCCCATGATGTCCATGAAATGTGTGAATAGTTCGACTGTCCAGCCATCTAACCTAGGGAGCTTGTCCCATGCAAAGGAATTTAGGGCCTGTTCAATTTCCATTATAGATATTTGTCTCCCTAGGGCATGGTCATCAACCTCATCAAACATCTGTGGATAATAATGAAGGAATTAGATTTGTTTATCCAAATCTGCCCCTGAACATCCCCTGAATAATGCTCCAAAATATTTCAAAGCCTTCGAATGTATCTCATTAGTGTTTGTGTGTGTGTTTTCCCCATGTCATCCATGATTTCCTAGTTGGAGTTCATTTTCCTCCTACCATAAGAGAAATGGTGGAAGAATTTAGTGTGATTATCTCTTGTAAAAATACAAGTTTCTCTGCTTCCGAGGCACGGGGATTCTTAATGAAACTAGAGGACGTGTCTTTTTTTGGTCTCTAGATCCCGAAACTTTTGTTGGGATGTCTTGGATAGGGAGTCCGAACCATCCAGGTCACATACAAGCTTCATCTCGATTTCAATGTGCTTTAGCTCAAAATCTAGAGTTAGATGGATGTAGGCTGGTTTTTTTAACCTTAATTTAATTTAATTTACATTTATTTTGACCCGAGTCAAAATGTTAAATATGACATTACAACATCTCTACTAGAGAGTGCCTCTAAGTGTGATTATCATTAAAAATTTGTTTTTACCTCATAGCATATATATATATATATATATATATATATATTGTTGGAGCAGGGTCCCCTGGGGTGTACTTTTGGGTTAATTTTTTCTAATTTTTGTTGTACGCACTGTGCGCAAGTATTCAAAGGGGATTTGGGGTGGGTCAAAGTCCCTTAATCATTATAATGGGTTTAAGGGAAAAACCATGAGTCTCAAACCATGGTTTGAGACCATGGTATGTGCGTGTCTATAATAGTATAAATATGTAAGGATTGAATCAATTAAGAATATGGAATGAATCAGATATGAATGGAATGAATGAGTGCTGTGTGCACGGAGACCTAAGTCTTGACTGTGAGCGCAAAAGAATTGAATGCACTAAATTGAAAGATCTCTTAATAAAGAAGGCGTTTTTAACGAACCTGGATTATTATGTGATTTTCTTATATGTTATTCTTAGCTGATGTTTGATGAATAGATATGAATGAAGTATACTTAATTACCGTGCGCAAAATATATTGAAGTATTCTCTGATAATCTGCGAAAGGGTTTGATCTGTTGACTGTGCATGCGTGAAGCTGTTATATTATATGCACTAAGTATGATTAGGGCCACCACATCAAAAACTTCCTCAAGTTGCAGAAACCTGGTTCTAGCACCCCCCAATACTACTTTAGGTGAGACTTTTATCTGCGCAAGCATATCACTACAGAAAGGGCTAGTAGTTGGAGGGTGTTGTTGGTTGCACGATAATTCCAAACCTAGGTCAAGATCCTTGAAGCCAACATATCCTTGAAGCCAACATATATTAAATAATTTTTACTTTTCCAGTTGTTAAAATTTACCTCACAATAAAAAAAGCATGTAAAACACACAATTAAAAAAAAAGCATGTAAAACACACACGAGCACTCTATATATATCTTAAATGCTTACTAGTTTACATTTCAATATAGATCTTAAATGCTTACTAGTTTACATTTCTATTTTTACTTATTGCTTTTTAGTTGGATGGAAATTACCTTACACAAATATGATTACAATTTACATAATTTATATGTGAAATACTTATTAATTTTCACTTAGATGATTTTTACTTCACACAAAAACATTTTAACTATGATACTAATTATATTAGGAATTTTTATTGTTTTTTAACTGTTAGGATATTTCGACACATAGGAAATACTTAAGAACAACTTAGTCTAGTGTAGAGTTAGGTAAAGTGTGTTACTTTACTATGTACATTTGTAACTTATAATCTAATGGTCACGATTTGTATTGATCCGACGGTTCTCTCTCTCCTAGGTATTAACAACACTTGATCCGTGGCTTAACACCCGATTGGTCCATGATCTCTATTTAAAGAGCATGGAGGGTCATTTTTCCGGTAACTGTTTATGAGAGAAACATATGTAACTTTTATTTTTATATTAATAAATTGCTTGAAGTGGCCGCGTTGGCTCAGGTCGTGGATTGTTTCCCTTTTCGAGGGTTTTAACCACATGATAATACTGGTGTACTGATTTGTGATCTGTTTGTGAGTGGTGACCTTTGGTTTTTGATCTATGGAACTTACCCTGTAAATTCGTACATGGTATCAGAGCTATTTTGAGGGCCGCGTCCGTTGTTGATCCAAATCCGAAGCCGGTTTGATTGCATGCGACTGCCGTTTTCTAGATCTACTATTTTTGAACATTTTTGGGCCTAGAGAACTGACCTATTGTGTCCGGAGCGTCGTTACAATGTGGAACGCCTTTCGTTTTGTGCGAAAATTTTTCCGGTTGCCCAAGTTATGTCAGTTTAGATCTGGAGTTATAAAGTATCTGTTTTGCAGTTATATTTGTTAATAGTTATGCTTATTTCGGTTCCCTCTGTTTATTTCGGTTTTTAGGTTTTATTTAGTTGCCGCATCTATACCCTCTTCTCTGTGTATGCTCTTTGCTCTACGCTGTGTGCAATCTCGGCAAATCAGAAACAGGAAGAAGGATTTTTTTTTGGCTACGTATGCTCTTTCCCCGTGTCTTTGTGCGATCTCGAGAAATCAGAAATAGTGAAAGAATAGGTAGTTGTTGGTAAGGCTAACCGAAAATCTAACATTATGCCGTAAGGCTTGTATTTCATTTTTTTTGCTTGGTTTTTTTGTGCAGGAAAACGTGTTGAGAATTTGTAGGGCTTGTGATTAATACAAAAATTCTCTTCCTGATAATTACTTGTGAGCTTGCTTATGTCTTCTTAGTTAATTCTTCATCAAGTCAATTATCAAAGTACTTATACAAATTCAAAGACAGAATTGATTTTACTTTTAATTGAATATATTGCAATGTGGTTAGGAAGGTAAATATCTGATTTAGCTTCCTTACCTTTTATCACCTTTAGGTCACTGTATTTACTTAGACAAATACTTACAATAGATACTTTAGAGCTCAAGAATATCTGCACTTGTATCCTCTTGCACTTATCCACAGACCAGCCTTATAAATCCGCACATCTATTCCTAGCTGCACCTATCCGAAGTCTGTCCTTTGCTACACTTATCTGCAGTTTATCCTTCCTGTTCTTTCCGCAATTTTGTGCCCTTCAGTCCTGTTAAACACCATGTTAAACACAAACATGGTGTATGAGAAAGATAAACACACACACACACACACAAGAGACTCAACACACAATGAAAGATAAGCGTGAGGCTTTCTTATTTTTCCATTATACATGATGTACATTTATAGTACAATGGTGTGACTCTTGGTTTCATATTCCAAGGTCACTTGGACTCCATTGTGACTTTTCATATTCCACACCTACCCATGGAGGATTAGGTGTTCCAACATCCCCCCTTAATCCGAAGGGGTATGTGTGAGTCCAAGAAGAGAGTTGTAACACAAATATGCAAAGTATACATGGCAGCACTTGGGCTGAATCAACTCTCTAAAATGTTGGAAAAAAGAGGCGGTTTAAGGATGACCACCAACACCGGAACGCAAGACTTGTTGCAATTCCCGGAACTCTTCCAAAACTGGCAAGAAGCTGAAAGCTTCTGCTAGAGGAATTTTCCCTCATAAAAAAGGGAGACCTTCAACCTAAAATAAGGGAGGTCTACTACCTGTGATGGTTTTAGGATTACCAACAACTCTGGAATGCTTTGAAGCATTTCCTAGAACTCAACCAAAGCTGGCAAGGAGCTGAAGGCTTCTGCTAGAGGAAGTGTTCCTCATATATGAAAGGGAGACCTTCGACCTAAAAGAAGGGAGGTCTACTACCTGTGGTGGTTTAAGGTTGTCCACCAACCAAAGGCATGCTCATGGGCATCCGTGTCTCTGGCTACATCTCTGAATTTGGAATGACGAATTGTGGCTCAGGCTCGCTTGAACTGCCGTGTCTCTGGCTACAACTCTGAACATGGAATGAGAGATTGTGGCCTAGGCTCGCTTGACCTGACGTCGAAGCTTGTACATGACCACCATTTCCCCCCATGTCAGGAAAAAGGTGAGATGATGGTAAAAACTCAACTGCAAGTTTGCTCAATATCCGTGAAAAAGTTCTGACATGTGTCTTAAACATCTTCTTGGCTGCTGATGCCCATTGCCAAGAAGCGATCCATCCAAGATGAATCTTTGTTCTTGCAGGAGTCTTGTTTCTGAAGCATTTGTGTGAAGAATGGGTGTGTCGACCACAGTGCTTGCATGGATGAAGATCAAAACAGTGATCTTTCATATGGCCAACTCGAACACAGTGTTGGCATTTTACAATCTGTTGTTTTTGTTGTGGAGCAGGATCTGGAACAACTGCAGGTGAACTGTCATACAGGAATCTAGCACTCTAAAATATGATGGGCTTGGTGTAGTCTGGAATATGAAAGGACACATCCTTGCCATATCCAAGACCAGTTCTGTGCTTGTTGTGGACAAGCTATTCCCAAGGTCTGATGATGGGCTTGAGAAGTGCAGGCTGAGCTGCTACATCTGCATGTACATCTACTCTTGTGCAATGAATTGAATGGGAATCAACTTCAACTTTACTGACTTGTTGCTGATGGGAGTCCTTCTCAATCTTCTGAACAGAAACAGGTTCAGAATGGTGACTCTTTTGCTGAAGTTCATCTTGTTGGAGCTGAGATTCCAACTGCAAAAACTCAATCTTTTCTCGTGCATCTTGCAAAAAACTTTGAATATTACAAAGAGCATTATTGCTCATTTTTATCATATCATCAACATTGGAATGAATGAGGTTATTCAACAACTCTAATGCCTCATTGATTTTAGCCATTTTCAACAACTTAGACTCAAAAAATGAAAGGGTGTCGGCTTCAACCGAAAATGCACCTGTTTACAATGTGATTCAACTTGATTTCAAAGAATACAAATGACTCAAGAGAACTTCCAACTATGGAAATCTCAAAGTACAAAATGTGCTCCTCAAATGATGGAGGACAATCAACAATTTTTCCAACAACTCAAATACTGATTGCAGCTATGAATGAGCAATATCCGCTCACAATACAATGTCAATACAATACAATATCTCTGCAAAATATGTGCAGCTGAAAACACTATGCAAGAAGCCTTTAAGGCAGCTGAATTTTCTTCTTCAAGGCTGCTTTTATGGCAAACTGTCTTCACATGCAAATTTCTTCAGAAAATCACCCTCTTGTATATGCCACAAATCATAAAATGTAAATCTTCTCTTTTCACTATGTATTTAATCCATCTGCTCACGTGTCATTTCTCATTTACTGCTGTTCATTTTCTCTCCTTCCTCTCTCTCTCTGCTATTTTTTTTTTTAAATTAAAAAAAAATTAAAAAATGAATTAATTAAAAATGGAAATTAATTAATAATGGGGGAATTTAAAAAGGGGAGGGAAATTTATTTAGGGAGAGAGATGTAGGGTATTATATGGGGGGGGGGGGGTGGGTGGGGCGTATAAACAAAATTAAAAAAAAAATTGGGATGGAGTTATTATGAAAATTTTTAAAAAATGTGGGGGGAAGAGATTTTAATTGTGGGAAGGGATTTAAAAAAAAATTTAAATATTAAAAAATTGAAATTTAGAAAACATTTTAAAGAGAGGGGAATTAATTTTCATGGGAGGGGAGGGAAGAGGAAAGGCCGAGCGGCCAAGCGAGGGAGAGGGGAGGGTTTGCAGGTGAGGATTCGAGGGTGTAAGGTGAGAGGTGTTCGAGTGATGGGAACGGCGAGCGGGTAGGGGAGCGAGGGAGGAGGGGTAAGGGGAGTGTTGCAGGGGGTTGGCATAGGTGGAGTGAGCTTTGGGGAGGCCGAGCGGCGGCTGGGTGTGAGGGCATAGTCGGCTGGGGAGAGCGCAGTGAGGAGGGTGTGTAGGAGTGTTGGGAAGGGTCGAAGGCCATCATGGGCTGTGCGTTGATGCAGAGCGTAAGAGGGCGACAGTAAGGGTGTGAAGCGAGGGCGGATGGGGCGTAAGGGGGTATGGAAAGTGAGGCGGGGCCGTAAGGCCGGGTTTTGGGTAGTGGGTAGGGTGCGTTGAGGGTTTTGGGTGGTGGTTAGAGTGCGTGTGGAGGGCCGAGTTGTAAAAATTTTTTATTTTTATTTTTTTTTCAAATTTTTAATTTTAAT
This sequence comes from Pinus albicaulis, assembly GCA_034641835.2. Classification (NCBI taxonomy): domain Eukaryota; kingdom Viridiplantae; phylum Streptophyta; class Pinopsida; order Pinales; family Pinaceae; genus Pinus; species Pinus albicaulis. The sequence continues at coordinate 1,464,243,211 of CM076584.1, read as the reverse complement.
TTAAAACACCAGAGAGCAGAGAGCAGTAATTTCACAAATGCTGCAGGAGAGATGCAACAGAGAATATTTTTCCAGCAGTAGAAAATGCGGAAATGAGGGTAACTGCAGAATTTTAGTCTTCAAAACAACAGATTTTTTTTTCAAATATGCAACAATCTACTCCATTGCAGAATTTAACAGTATTTAGAAATTTTTTCCATTAAAAAAACCAAGAACCTTGCAGAGATTTTTCAATGAAAAACTCAGAAATTTTCCTTTCAGAAACCAACTTTGAAACACTATTTTCCAGTAGCTCTTCAATGCAGAATAAAGGCAGAAATTTCACAAAAAATAAGCAGTGAGAAAACCTTCAGATGCACAATGCTGCTTTTCTCCAAACTAATTTCTGAATGCTGCTCCTTCTCAAAACCAATGCCGCTCTTCTTCAAAACCACTTTCTGAATGCGGAAAAATGTCAGTTGCAGAAATTCTCTAAATGCTGCAAAATGCCAAGAATTTTTGCAGATATGCACAGGCCATAAACACAAATGGCTCACTCAAGGTTGAGCTGGTTATGAACTTCTCAGCTCCGATACCATGTTAAACACCATGTTAAACACACACATGGTGTATGAGAAAGATAAACACACACACACACACACACACAAGAGACTCAACACACAATGAAAGATAAGCGTGAGGCTTTCTTATTTTTCCATTATACATGATGTACATTTATAGTACAATGGTGTGGCTCTTGGTTTCATATTCCAAGGTAACTTGGACTCCATTGTGACTTTTTGTATTCCACACCTACCCATGGAGGATTAGGTGTTCCAACAAGTCCCCACTAAAACGTGTCCTTAGATCCACACTTTTAGATGCTGTAACACCTCATACTTGTCCACATTAGTTGCTCCTTCTTCCATAAACTTGTTCACAAATTCTGTTCTTTCTACAACGCTGTACACAGATTTTATCTGCAATTTCTCTGTGTTAAATGGGTCGCAAAATAGTTATATATATATATATATATATATATATATATATATATATATATATATATATATATATATATATATATATATATATATTCTCTGATAATCTACGAAAGGGTTTGATCTGTTGACTGTGCATGCGTGAAGCTGTTATATTATATGCACTAAGTATGATTAGGGCCACCACATCAAAAACTTCCTCAAGTTGCAGAAACCTGGTTCTAGCACCCCCCAATACTACTTTAGGTGAGACTTTTATCTGCGCAAGCATATCACTACAGAAAGGGCTAGTAGTTGGAGGGTGTTGTTGGTTGCACGATAATTCCGAACCTAGGTCAAGATCCTTGAAGCCAACATATCCTTGAAGCCAACATATATTAAATAATTTTTACTTTTCCAGTTGTTAAAATTTACCTCACAATAAAAAAAGCATGTAAAACACACAATTAAAAAAAAAGCATGTAAAACACACACGAGCACTCTATATATATCTTAAATGCTTACTAGTTTACATTTCAATATAGATCTTAAATGCTTACTAGTTTACATTTCTATTTTTACTTATTGCTTTTTAGTTGGATGGAAATTACCTTACACAAATATGATTACAATTTACATAATTTATATGTGAAATACTTATTAATTTTCACTTAGATGATTTTTACTTCACACAAAAACATTTTAACTATGATACTAATTATATTAGGAATTTTTATTGTTTTTTAACTGTTAGGATATTTCGACACATAGGAAATACTTAAGAACAACTTAGTCTAGTGTAGAGTTAGGTAAAGTGTGTTACTTTACTATGTACATTTGTAACTTATAATCTAATGGTCACGATTTGTATTGATCCGACGGTTCTCTCTCTCCTAGGTATTAACAACACTTGATCCGTGGCTTAACACCCGATTGGTCCATGATCTCTATTTAAAGAGCATGGAGGGTCATTTTTCCGGTAACTGTTTATGAGAGAAACATATGTAACTTTTATTTTTATATTAATAAATTGCTTGAAGTGGCCGCGTTGGCTCAGGTCGTGGATTGTTTCCCTCTTCGAGGGTTTTAACCACATGATAATACTGGTGTACTGATTTGTGATCTGTTTGTGAGTGGTGACCTTTGGTTTTTGATCTATGGAACTTACCCTGTAAATTCGTACATGGTATCAGAGCTATTTTGAGGGCCGCGTCCATTGTTGATCCAAATCCGAAGCCGGTTTGATTGCATGCGACTGCCGTTTTCTAGATATACTATTTTTGAACATTTTTGGGCCTAGAGAACTGACCTATTGTGCCCGGAGCGTCGTTACAATGTGGAATGCCTTTCGTTTCGTGCGAAAATTTTTCCGGTTGCCCAAGTTATGTCAGTTTAGATCTGGAGTTATAAAGTATCTGTTTTGCAGTTATATTTGTTAATAGTTATGCTTATTTCGGTTCCCTCTGTTTATTTCGGTTTTTAGGTTTTATTTAGTTGCCGCATCTATACCCTCTTCTCTGTGTATGCTCTTTGCTCTACGCTGTGTGCAATCTTGGCAAATCAGAAACAGGAAGAATGATTTTTTTTTGGCTACGTATGCTCTTTCCCCGTGTCTTTGTGTGATCTCGAGAAATCAGAAATAGTGAAAGAATAGGTAGTTGTTGGTAAGGCTAACCGAAAATCTAACATTATGCCGTAAGGCTTGTATTTCTTTTTTTTGCTTGGTTTTTTTGTGCAGGAAAACGTGTTGAGAATTTGTAGGGCTTGTGATTAATACAAAAATTCTCTTCTTGATAATTACTTGTGAGCTTGCTTATGTCTTCTTAGTTAATTCTTCATCAAGTATCCCAACAACAATCATATCAAAAGAATCCCAAGAAGAAATATCCTAAAAAGTATGGTCCGAAACCAAACAAGTGTCCTAAGCAATTTCAACCGCAAACTGAAAAATCAACTCACCAAAATGATAAGGAAACTAAAAACAAAGGGAATAAGACAAATAGACATTGCAACTTTTGTAATCGTGATGGCCATATAGAGTCCAAATGTTTTAAAAATATGGAAGCCTTAGAAGCCGCAATGAAGAATCACAACATCAATTTGGAGCACTCTTCACCTTCATCTTCAAGAATGGCACTTTCTGCCTGTGGTTGTCAAGCATCAAGATCTGTTTATGCATAAAATGTATCTTCTTCTTTTCATTCTCATGAGTGGCTCATTGATTCTGGAGCTTCTTACCACATGGCCAAAAATAAAGCCATGTTTTTTTCTTTAAATGATTGTAACACCAAACATATTTATGTTGGTGATGATAGATCTCTTAGTGTTGTAGGATCTGGAACCATTCATCTAGATAATGGTCAGTTAATGATGTACTATGTGTTCCTACCTTGTCATGCAATCTTCTTTCTATTTATCAGATAACTCATTCAGGTGAAGGGAAAATAGTAGAATTCTCACCTCATGATGTTGTAATCAAGGACCTCAAAGATCCTAGACATATTTTAGCTGTTGGCATTGCTGATGATTCCACAAAGTTGTATAAGTTTGACAACTTTGGGTCATCATGTCTTCCCTTCGTTTTTGTTCCTCATAATGATGAAGTGAGAAAAATTTGGCATGAGAGATTTCGTCACTTAAACTATTGCTCTCTTCAAACTCTATGTAAAGAAAATATGGTGACAGGTCTTCCTATGGTATCTTGCCGAGATGGTGTTTGCTCCGGATGTGTACTCGGAAAATATCATCGGGATAGTTTTGACAAACGTGCCTCTTGGCACGCTTCAACCCCTTTGCAGCTTGTGCACAGTGATTTATGTGGTCCACTTCTTGTTGTCTCTTTCTCTGCTTGCAAGTACTTCTTAACTTTCATTGACGATTTTTCCAAACGCACTTGGGTATACTTATTAAAACTCAAGAGTGAAGTTTTTAACATGTTCTTGGCCTTTAAGGCCTTTGTTGAGAAACAATCTGGACGTCAAATTCTCAAGTTAAGATCAGAAAATGGAGAAGAATATGTTAACAACAAATTTATCAACTTCTGCACTAAGCATGTCATTCAATTGCAACATATTGTTCCATATACTCCACATCAAAATGGTGTAGCTGAAAGGAAGAATCTCACCTTAAAAGAAATGGCTAATTGTATGCTTCAATCTAAAGGACATAGTCTCAATTTTTTGGCAGAAGCAATTAACTGTGCAAATTACATAGTAAATTGCACTCCTACTAAGGTTTTAAAGAATATAACTCCAGAAGAATCTTGGAGCTCAATCAAACCAGATCTAAGTCACTTTCATGTTTTTGGAAGTGATGCTTGGGCCCATATTCCAGATGCGAAACATAAAGCCTTAGAACCTAAGAGTGAAACATGCATTTTTGTTGGATATTATGAAGATGTCAAAGGATATAGACTTCTTCAACCAAAATCCAAAAATATAATCATTAGAAGAGATGTAAAATTTGATGAAGAAAAATCGGCCTGCGAGCCTAGTTCGGTGGGTGTGCCACCTTTGGCATGCAAGCCTGATTCGACATATGTGCCACCTCTCTCTCTCTCTTCTATTTTTAATAGCATTCCTTCTAGTTCAGATGATTACAATGATGATGAAAATCCTCCTCCACCTCTTGAAAATTTTCCTTTTACTCCACAGCTTCCAAGATGGGTCCGCTCTACTCGGGATGCAACAGGTTCTCTTGTAGGTGACCCTGTTGATCGACGACGTACACGTTCTCAGTTCGAACGAGCCTCTTCCTTATTCGCTCAAGTTCCATAAAATCCTAATCCAGAAAACTTTGAAGAAGCCTCTGGTCATCCAGATTGGGATGAAGCTATGAATGAAGAATATAATTCGTTATTGGAAAATGATACTTGGGATCTTGTTCCTCTTGCAAAAGGAAGAAAAATTGTCAGATGTAGATTGGTTTACAAAATAAAGTTTGGACCAGATGGAAAAGTGGATAGACATAAAGCTCGTCTTGTTGCTAAAGGATTTTCACAAGTTGAAGGCATTGACTATACTTAAAACTTCTCCCCTGTTGCCAAAATGAATTCTGTCCGTCTTGTTATTTCCCTTGCTGCCTCCTTTAAATGGGAAGTCCATCAGATGGATGTTAAATCCGCCTTCTTACATGGAGATTTTCATGAATAAATCTACATGGAACAACCCCCTGGCTTTATCCAAAATGACTCTAGCCTTGTTTGTCGCCTTAGGAAGTCTCTCTATGGTCTCAAACAAGCTCCTCGGGCTTGGTATGTCAAAATGGATAGATTCTATAAGATAATGGCTCTTCTAGGTGTCATTCTGACAATACTGTCTACACCAAGAAAGTGGGTAAGTCCTTCACCATCCTTGTTCTTTATGTTGATGATCTTATACTTACTGGTAGTGATCCCAACCATATAAACCATGTGAAGTCTAGCCCCCAAAAGAAAGTTGAAATGACAAACTTAGGACACTTGCATTATTTCCTTGGTCTTCAAGTCTTGCAATCCAAAGAAGGTATTACCCTCTCTCAGTCCAAGTATGCCTATGATATTCTACACCACTTTCACATGGAAGACTATAATCTAGCCCCTTCTCCCTTTCAGTTTGGAGTCAAGCTTTCAGTCACTTGTACTACCTATGAAGTTGATGCTACCTTATACTGTCAACTTGTTCATAAACTTCTGTATCTAACCCATACCTGTCCTAACCTTTCCTTTCCCATTGGTCTTGTCGCTCGGTTTATGCACCAACCTCATGGAATTCACTGGAAAGAAGCTAAAAGAATACTTCGGTATATTCGAGGTACAGTTCAGTTCGGGATTCATTATAGTGCAGGAGCATCTCCATTGGTTATTGGTTTCACTGACTCTGATTGGGATGGTGACCCCGATGATCGAAAGTCTACTGTAGGATATGTATTCACTCTTGGTTCAAGACCTATTACATGGTCTTGTAAGAAACAAAGTGCCATCTCTCTTTCTTCGGTCGAAGCAAAGTATCATGGTGCAGTTGAAGCCAACAAGGAAGCCATCTGGCTTTGTCAGATCCTGTCTAAATTTTGTCTTCATCAGCATCATCCAACTACACTTTAGTGTGATAATAAGAGTGCCATTCAGCTATGTAAATATCCAGTTCAACATCAGCGTATGAAACACATTGAGCTCTACATACACTTCATCAGAAAGCTCATTCATGATCGTGTTCTTGAAGTGCAGTACTATCCAACCAATGATCAAGTAGCCGATATATTTACAAAGGCTCTCATAGAAGCGAAGTTTACCAAACTTCAATCCATGCTTGGATTTTAGGAAAGTTGTCATTAAGGGGAGATAGGCTCTAATGTCTCCTTCCTTCTCCTATTGTGTCACCTTTGTAAATCCTTCAATCCTATCCCAATTTGTTCTTAAGGGGGGATGTTAGGATATTTCGACACATAGGAAATAGGCTCCTTTTGTGTCACATTTTTAAATCCTTCAATCCTATCCCAAGTTGTTCTTAAGGGGGGAAGTTAGGATATTTCGACACATAGGAAATAGTTAAGAATAGCTTAGTCTAGTGTAGAGTTAGGTAAAGTGTGTTTCTTTACTATGTACATTTGTAACTTATAATCCGACGGTCACGATTTGTAGTGATCCGACGGTTCTCTCTCTCCTCGGTATTAACAACACTTGATCTGTGGCTTAGCACTTGATTGATCCATGATCTCTATTTAAAGAGCATGGAGGGTCATTTGTCTGGTAATCGTTTATGAGAGAAGCATATGTAACTTTTAATTTTATATTAATAAATTGTCTGAAGTGGCTGCGTTGGCTTAGGCCCTGCACTGTTTTTCTCTTCGAGGGTTTTAACCACGTGATAATACTGGTGTACTGATTTGTGATCTGTTTGTGAGCAGTGACCTTTGGTTTTTGATCTATGGAACTTACCCTGTAAATTCGTACATTAACTAGTACACAAATGTTTTTAACTATAATATTGATTTACTTAATGTATATATTTGAAATGATAAATATTTTTTAACTTCGATAAATTTTACCTCACAGAATCAAGTTTTAACTATGATATCAATTTACTTAATTTTTTCAGCAATAGTTTTGTAAGTATTCCAATTTTATGCAACATCTACATGTAATGAGAGCCGAGTTGACCTATGTTTAAAACTTTAATCAACTTCAAAATTTGGCAAATAAATATGTTATTTTACATATTTTCTGTGTAATGCCCCCTAAGGATCAAAGCAAAGCAGAATGGAGTGTTGGTAAGTTCTATAGCTCAATGAATTTGTTGTCCCAATGTGAAATGAGACAAAATTTACATACAAATAATTTTATTTTATTACTATATTTTTTTTGTAAGTTTGACAGGACTACATCTCAACATGTCCAATATATCACCCCCAACTAGTCAGGGAATTGAACCTGTACTACATCTCAACATGTCCAATATATCACCTTCGACCGGCCAACGAATTGAATCTGTGACTTCACATCAAGGAGTGTCGTAAGAGACAAATCAGGGAATTGAACCTGCACTGCATCTCAACATGTTCAATATATCACTCTTGGCTTGTCAGGGAATTGGACCTATGACTTCACATCAAGGAGTGTCGTAAGAGAGCACCCAATAAACGTCTATCCAAGACCCCGTAGACTTTATTTTATTGCTATAAATTAGAGATTATATAGTTTAATTTTTGAAAAACAATCATACATTAATAAATTTTGTCAAAAGTTAATTTTATTTTGTTACCAATAAAATTATGGTATATATGTGTTTTTTTTGTAATTTTTTTTTAATTGAGTCCACATTATTTTTCATTAATTCAACTGTATGCGTATATATATATATATATATATATATATATATATATATATATATATATATATATATATATATATATATATATATATATGGGGTTGTGGAGCGATTCTCATCCTGGCTATAAATTTAAGTGTAACTATATATATATATATATATATATATATATATATATATATATATATATATATATATATATATGGGGTTGTGGAACGATTCTGACCCCTAGTATAAATTTAAGTTTATGTGCTTGTAGAACGATTCTCACCCTTATTATAAATTTAAGTATTTATATTTTTTTAAAGGTTTACATTTAAAAGAAATTAATTTTATTGAATATTTAACAAATTTAAAATTAAATAAATTCAATTGTTTTATTTGAAAAAAATAAAATTAAGAAAAATATTAAAGAATAATATATTAATAATAATTTTATAATTACCATAATTATTTAATATAAAATATGAATAATTATTTTGTTTTTATACTAATAAATTTTTATGTGAAAATTACATAGGTGGTTTATTTTCAAGATAAGACGAGGAATTAGATCTTGGCATTAAATTAAATAGATGAAGAAAATTAATAACTAATTGTTAGATTGGAACAACTAGTTTTACAAAAACACTATTATTAATAAAAATATATAAAATTAGTTGATAATAAAGAATAAAGTTAATATTAATAATAAATTGTTTTAATTCAAGGAAAGTCCTAAGTTTAATAAAGAAAGGGTTAAATTTAATTGTTTCAAACAAAATTATAGTTAAATTTCAAATAAAAAATAAACTAAAAGAAAATAATTTTATAATTAGAAATAATATCATTAATAGAAATAATAAATAAGATTAATTTTATTGTTTCTAAAAATTTTCTATAGTTTAAATTATAAAATAAAATAAAGGAAAAAGAAAATTGAATGAAAGGTCTTATCTATGGGATCTATTCTCTTTAGCGGTAGTCTAAAAAACTTAAAAAATAATCCATAAATTCAGGGAAGATTATGAAAAATTCCAGCAAAGATTTTTGAATTGGGTACTTTAGAATTTTGGCTGCCCTATGGGTTTTTGATGATGCTAAATCCATTTCCACCATCAAAAATGCAATTAAAACACTCCAACTACCTGATTTTTTGAATTTTTTTTACCGAATTCCAGAAAAAAAAAACTACTATCCTTGTTATATTTTATTGGCAACTCCATTCTCTTTACATTTGGAAATTTCCAATCTAATTTTTGCTGATCTTTGGACGAGATCGATGCATGTCCCATGTTAAATTTTCTCGGCTGGGAGGAACTTTGGAAGAGAAAACAATCTCTGCAAACCTATCCCCTATCTCTCGGTCATTCCCGAAAGATGGAATATCTTCGTCCAAAAAAATCGCTAACGTAAATTTCGGTTTATCTACTGAACACCCTGTTAGCGCTCAAATCTACCTTAGGCTGAAATAAGGTAAAACTCAAGGCTACATCAAACCACACTCAGCCTCGTAGCTAGCCCTACGAGGACAGGAGAGGGCTCTCTCCGGGTCTATCTCGGCAAAGGATCTTCAAAGGGGCTGAGATGACTTATAATGAAAAATGAATACTAATTTTAGGCTAGTAAAGAGATAGGAAAGTTTGATTTTGATTTTTTGGGTTTTTTGTTGGAGAAATGGGAAAAAACAATTTTGGGTCCGGGGATAAGGCCAGATCTTTGCAGAATTCGAGTTGGGGCGAGGTAGGCAGTAGTCTTGATGATTTTGATCAGGTGTATGGATGGATCAGAATGACAAGGAGCTGAAGAGGGCAAGGGAGAACATGGATCCTCTCCAAACTGGCGAAAACATGTAAAACTAAACAAATTTAAAGGCAGAGCACTGGAAACAATGGATTCAACCTCATTTACTCATTCATTTAGTTTCAGAAGCATAAGAATGGAATGGCATACATTAAACATGAAAGAACTTACAATAAACTGAGAGAAAACACCATCAAGAACTGAAAGCCACAAGAATCCCAACAGGTGCTGCAAAACCTTTGATCTTTCCTTAGCCAAAATATAAAAAATATGTACAATAGTGTGCCAAAATCTTCCCAAGAGTCCAACCTATCCAACCTCTGAAAATGATTGAGAAATTACATCATATAGACCATCCTAACCCCTTCCCACACCTCTAGGGGTCGAATTCCTCCTTCTAGGAGCAGTTCCAACTAATTCTAAACAAGGAGCTAGAATATAGGCAGCCAAACAACTTGCCTCTAAAAGGAAGGAAACTGATTCTTACATTTGATTTTTACTTTTTTAGGAGTGAATAATCTAGAATAGGTAAAAGTGAGTCCAAGTTACATGCCAACCATAAAATTACATCAATATAACTCAAAAATTACATCCACAAGCAAAACTGGTCCAACTGGCCGAAATCCTGAGCTGGAAGGTGAAAAATTGACCAAAAATCTATATGCGTAGCGCGGCTGAGCTATACGCGTAGCGCGCCTTTCAGCCTGCTTTTGGGGCACTTCCTGGAGTCCGAATTGAGCTCATGATAGCTCGTTGGAAAGCCCTGGATGTTGGCTATCCAACCCAAGTGGAATTTTTAAATTTGGAGCTCATTTTCCCCTCCAAAACTTTATTCTCCTACAAGTACTTCCTGCTGGTGCAAAAGGTGGCAGAAAGGTGGTTTTCATGGTGTTTTTGGGCCTTTTGATCATCCAGAACTTGATGAAATGCTTCGGCCATATTGGAGCATGCATAAATTACCATGACAAATCCAAAAATATAAATTTTTCCTTCAGCAAGTGTCCCAATCATAAGCGAGCACGTCGACACGCTACTTGTATGGCTGAAAAATCTGTTTTGAGACCAAAATTTTTCAAAATGACAAAAATTTCTCCAAATTTGCTCAAATTCAGAGCGAAGACCCTCCATCATGTATCATGCCCAGCCAACGAAGCCTCGGCCAAAATACGGAGTGGATTAGGTGTTTCACGACGCTTCAGTGTCCTCCTGGTGTATGCAGTTCAGTGGTGCAATCTCTGTCTTGGTCATATAATGTATCGATGTCCGCCTCCATGATGTTGCAAAATCTGTGTTGGCTTGAATGAGATGAAGAATGAGGATTTGGTGCTTTTGTTTCAAATGCCAAATGTGGGAGGAACTGTGGGAAATAGGGCCGTGTGAATAGTGGACTGTGGGAAAATGAGCTATGGGGCATGATTCAATTAAGTGAAGAAAATATGCTTGAGTCAAGTGAAATTAAGGATGTGAGTACAGTCACTTGACTGTATGGAATTTTGGAACCTATAACTGATATGAAGGATGGAAAATGGTAACAAATGGCAAGTTTTAAGGATGGGATATAGGGAAATAGGAGAGGGACGAAGTGATATGAGTGATTTTATAGGGAATAGGGAAAAGGGAGGCATTGTATGATGATATGAAAGTAGTGGGGAAAGGAAAATACAAGTGAGATATGGAATGTTTTGGCACCAAATTCAAATTCTAAAACTTCAAATTCAAACCCTAAAGAGGCATTTCTTTACAAGAGAGTAGGGTTTGTGTTCTTCAACATTCATACTCTTACAACCGATCTTCAAAAAACTCCAAACACTGACCAAAGATAATAGCAAGATGATTTAAACTTACATGAGGCAAAGGAGACTGAGAGAATTTGAATTTTGAAGAGCAGTGGCAAAAATTTTGTGTTCTGGCCCAATGCATAGCGCGCTACATAGTGCATTTTGCAGGAGGCTTTTGGAGGCCTTCCCGGTGTCCAAATTGAGCGTGTGATAGCTCGTTGGAAAGCTCTTGGAGTCTACTTTCCAACCCAAGTAGAATTTTACAATTTGGAGTTCATTTACCCTGTCAAAAATCAGTGAAGAAATGACAAAAATTTTGAGTTCTGGCCCATTGCGTAGTGCGCACTTTATATGCGTAGCGCGCTACATAGTGCATTTTTCAGGAGGCTTTTAGAGGCCTTCCCGGTGTCCAAATTGAGCGTGTGATATCTATTTGGAAAGATCTTGGAGTATAATTTCCAACACAAGTGGAATTGTGAAATTTGGAGTTCATTTACCTTGTCAGAAATCAAATCTCCCAACACTACTTCCAGCAGGTGCATCAATTCTCCTGAGGCAACGGTATTCTTGACATTTCTCCAAAACCATTATACCTGTGTAAAAAGTGAAGGAGGTTTTTCTTCCTTGGAATGTTTGGAACAAAAACCTCTCTCAGTTTTCCAAAATTCATCTTTTATTTCTCTGAAACATCATTTGAGTGAAACCTATCCCGATGTGTGAAACAAGGGATTTTGTCGAAATGAAGCGAAATGAAGGGGATAAGAGGCTTCTAAATTCTTGGGGAAATTTCGGGAAGTAGGGAGGGATGTTAGGAAGCAGGGGAAAGTGGAATATCAGAGATTGAGTGAGGGGAAGGGGTCCAAAAGGGCAAAACACAGGCCTAGCCTAGAAAATTGCCAAGTTGTGGCAAGAAACTAGGGTTTGTGAAAAAATGAGGAATTTGGGGGATCTCAGTGATGGGAAGTGTTTAATAAGGTACATTAATTATAGGGGAAGGTGTATGAACATCAGGATACAAGTTTTTTCGATGATTTGACCATCCAAGAGAAATTACCTCCAAAACCCTAGGAGAGGGAAATGGACCTTACCTAGGCACAACTGAAGCATGAACAAGCTGTAAAATGACCCAATGGAACTTGACATGATGATGAAAACCCTCTGAATGATGGTACACTCATCTGAATGGTGACATGAACCGACATTTGGACAATTTTGGAAGGAGTGAAAGCAAACCCTAGACCTAATGCCTAGTGACCAAATTTTGCTTGAAGACTCATTGAAATGACAAAATTTGACCTTGACACCTTAAAATCACTTTGTAAGAGCATGTTTGATCACTGGAGGAAGGCTGAAAATGCTGACTCTAACATTGGCTTCAATGGGGATGGTAGCTCCTTGGAGGTGCCAAGAACGACAGATCTTTGAGAGAGCAGACCAGTGCCTTTGTCCATTGGGCCATGGAATCAAAAACTCAAACTGAAATGCATGACTGAAAACTGATGACTTGATGACAAAAAATGACTCTCACTCAACTAAAAGCTGACTTGATACTTTAAACACAACTGACAAACTGGAAAAAGATGCTCAAAATAGAGCTTATTTAATACAACCTACTCTAACAATTTCATTCATCACCTGATCAAGTGAAATGAAACAGCCAATGCAACCATGTAAGCATGTTGGCTGCTATTTTATTTCTCCGCAAGTGCTTGCTTATGAACAACAAGAAATAACTACTGAAAGGCAACTCCCATGGAAATTTGAACTCAAGCTGACTGCTGATAAACTTGCAAAGCATGAATTGACTAGAGGACTTCAAGAATACTGCAAAAGGATCTTCATACACATAGCTACTGATTTCCATTAACACATCACTGCTCTGATCCAGATAATCTCCATACCTTAATCTTAAAATTTTTCTCACCTCTATGCTGTCTTTCTTTGGTGATTGCAGCAAGCTGCCAAAAGGATCCTGAAATTCATGAATAACCAAACTCTGTTGCTGATTCCAAACTGAACAAAAGCCTCCTTTATCAATCTCCTCATATGACTGCAAACCTTGATGAGAGCTTTGTAATGAAAAATCTGTTAGACAAGACAATGAAGGCAACTTTTGAATAAGATTATCATCAACATTCTTTTCCGGCACATGGTTAGCCAATAGAGAAGAATTTTTACAGCAAACCTCATCCAACACACGAGCAATAGGATCATCAAAAACTTGAGAAGACTGCTGCACTGTATCCCTTGAAACTGTATGACATCCTACTGGCTGTTCATCTTTTCCTTGAGATATATTACGAATATTCTGCCTTATAAACTGAAATGTTTCGAAACAAAAGGGTATAGAATTTTCCTGCATCATCGAATCATGTATTTCATCTTCCACACCTTCATCTGTAATTTGACCTTCAATTTCATTTGGTGGCTGCAAATCTGATGCTACAGGCTGCTCAAGAATTTCGTCATCTGTCTCATCCTCAACATTAACACTGAGAGATTGCTGATTTCTTATAGGCTGCTCATTTGAAGATTTACTATGCAATTTGTTCTTCAAAAACTGAAATGATTCAAAACAAAATGGTACGGAATCACCTTGTATCATTTGATCACATGTACCAGCTTCCATGTCCTCATCTGCAACTTGAAAATCAATGGCTTTCTGGGGCTGCAAGTCTGAATATGAGAAGTTTTCGTTGCCCTCAAGACGATCCAGATCAAGACTTGTTGACGTTTGATTTCTGATTGCATGGAAGTTATCTCTAATGAACTGAAACGAATCAAAACAAAAAGGCAAAGATCCTTCACTTACTTCAAAATTTTCTGCACTTTCCTCATCATTTCCATAGCTGATATGCATCGGTTGATCACTGTACTCGAGCTGCTGAAAGTGAAATTCCTCCTCGCACAAGCTAGCTACTGATTTGTCTGCAAGATTAGCTTATGTTTGGAGAACATAATCATCATCATACTGATCAAACTGAGGCAATTCATCGGTATAAAACACATCATCAAACATACACATCATATCAACAGCTCTCTCTTCTTTACAATGATCTATAAAACAATCACTATGACAACTGGGATCAGAAATAAAATGTTTTGGGTCAGCCGCTTGTTCTTGAATGTCATTTTCATTTTTTGCAGTCATTTTCCGCACCATCTCTTCTACTGCATTTACGAAAAGATCAAGCTTTTCCTCTGAAAGTGTCAGCTGCTCTGAAACATTCTTCTTTTCTTCTTCCTTCAACCTTGCCCTCCGGATCAACAAATGAGCCTCTACATTCACTGCCTTGTTCTGCATCTCGTGAAGTGTTGCAATATTCTTTTCTCTCAGCTGAAACTCCATTTCCGGATCAAAGGCACCCAGGTAGTGCAAGAGAGAAGATCTAGGAGAAGGTCTTATATCAACTGGCATCGAATAATAAACTTGGTTAAATATAGCAGAAAATTGTTGTACTGTCTCTCCTGGCAATCTTTTCAGCTGGTTATACTTCTCTATAATCAACAAAAAGTTCTGTCCGATCATCCACCTGTCAAGGAAAACTTTGACAAACTTCTGGAAATCTGAAATGCTCACATCAGGCAGGGCTTTAAACCAACTCTTTACTTGACCTTGCAAAGAAAGAGCAAAAAGCCTAATACTAACATCTTCATCATCAACTTCAAAAAGATCTAGAAAAGTCTCAACATTCTGCAGATGTTGCTCAGCGTTGACATTGTTACATTCACCGTCAAATCTTGGTAGATATAGGTCATAATTTGCAGGGAAAGCATGAAGAACAGAAGGTAAAACAAGAGGTTTGTATCGATATGGAATTTTACAAGATATATGGGTATGTACAAGAGATACGGGATCAATTTTGTTTTCTTTAAGCTCATCACTCTGAAAAGAGTCATCATAAGATGTGGGAAAAGTAAGGAGGCCAGGATCAAAGGGAAACTCAGTATTTACACTCTTTGAATAGGTCGAGTGAAGATTTTGATCACCTTTCTCATACAACAAATTTTGAAAAACTTTCAGGACAGCTTCAAGGACAACAAAGAAGTAATTTACAAGAAAGTAGATTAGATCCTGAATACCATTCCACTTTAGATACCTGAACTTTGTGTAAGATCCTTCCATTTTCTCAGAGAAAGAGTCAGTCCTCCAGACTTTGAATTGGAGTCACCAGGTGAATGATTTCAGCCTTCTTATGTCCGATCGTTGTCCACCATCAACCATCAGATCTGAACTCGATACATGTACTGGGGCAATTTATAAGTTAAGTGTTACGATTACAAGCTAGACCGGAGATCGACTGAAGCAGCGTTTATCTACTATGCACTCGCAGAGCAAGAGCAGTTCGAAGGCTACCTGGCGTGACTTCAGACTCCGTCTGTAGCTTATAAATCAAACAACACTAACCAACAAACCAGTTCTTCCCCAGTATGGTCGCCACTATGTTAGCGCTCAAATCTACCTTAGGCTGAAATAAGGTAAAACTCAAGGCTACATCAAACCACGCTCAGCCTCGTAGCTAGCCCTACGAGGACAGGAGAGGGCTCTCTCCGAGTCTATCTCGGCAAAGGATCTTCAAAGGGGCTGAGATGACTTATAATGAACAATGAATACTGATTTTAGGCTAGTAAAGAGATAGGAAAGTTTGATTTTTATTTTTTGGGTTTTTGTTGGAGAAATGGGAAAAAACAATTTTTGGGTTCGGGGATAAGGCCAGATCTTTGCAGAATTCGAGTTGGGGTGAGGTAGGCAATAGTATTGATGCTTTTGATCAGGTGTATGGATGGATCAGAACGAAAAGGAGCTGAAGAGGGCAAGGGAGAACATGGATCCTCTCCAAACAGGCGAAAACATGTAAAACTAAACAAATTCAAAGGCAGAGCACTGAAACAATGGATTCAACCTCATTTACTCATTCATTTAGTTTCAGAAGCATAAGAAGGGAATGGCATACATTAAACATGAAAGAACTTACAATAAACTGAGAGAAAACACCATCAAGAACTGAAAGCCACAGAATCCCAACAGGTGCTGCAAAACCGCTGATCTTTCCTTAGCCAAAATATAAAAAATATGTACAATATTGTGCCAAAATCTTCCCAAGAGTCTAACCTATCCAACCTCTGAAAATGATTGAGAAATTACATCATATAGACCATCCTAACCCCTTCCCACACCTCTAGGGGTCGAATTCCTCCTTCTAGGAGCAGTTCCAACTAATTCTAAACAAGGAGCTAGAATCTAGGCAGCCAAACAACTTGCCTCTAAAAGGAAGGAAACTGATTCTTTCACTTGATTTTTACTTTTTAAGGAGTGAATAATCTAGAATAGGTAAAAATGAGTCCAAGTTACATGCCAACCATAATATTACATCAAGATAACTCAAAAATTACATCCACAAGCAAAACTGGTCCAACTGGCCTAAATTCTGAGCTGGAAGGTGAAAAATTGACCAAAAATCTATATGCGTAGCGCGCCTTTCAGCCTGCTTTTATGGAACTTCCCGAAGTCCAAATTGAGCTCATGATAGCTCGTTGGAAAGCCCTGGATGTTGGATATCCAACCCAAGTGGGATTTTTCAATTTGGAGCTCATTTTCCCCTCCAAAAATTTATTCTCCCAGAAGTACTTCCTGCTGGTGCAAAAGGTGGCAGAAAGGTGATTTTCATGGTGTTTTTTGCCCTTTTGATCATCCAGAACTTGATGAAATGCTTTGGCCATACTGGAGCATGCATAAATTACCATGAAAAACCCAAAAATATAAATTTTTCCTCCAGCAAGTGTCCCAATCATAAGCGAGCGCGTCGACGCGCTACTCGTATGGCTGAAAAATCTGTTTTGAGACCAAAATTTTTCAAAATGACAAAAATTTCTCCAAATTTTCTCAAATTCGGAGCGAAGACCCTCCATCATGTATCATTCCCAACCAACGAAGCCTTGGCCAAAATCCGGAGTGGATCAGGTGTTTCACGACGCTTCAGTGTCCTCCTGGTGTATGCAGTTCAGTGGTGCAATCTCTGTCTTGGTCATATAATGTATCGATGTCCGCCTCCATGATGTTGCAAAATCTGTGTTGGCTTGAATGAGATGAAGAATGAGGATTTGGTGCTTTTGTTTCAAATGCCAAATGTGGGAGGAACTGTCGGAAATAGGGCCGTGTGAATAGTGGACTGTGGGAAAATGAGCTATGGGAACAACATGATTCAATTAAGTGAAGAAAATATGCTTGAGTCAAGTGAAATTAAGGATGTGAGTACTGTCACTTGACTGTATGGAATTTTGGAACCTATAACTGATATGAAGGATGGAAAATGGTAACAAATGGCAAGTTTTAGGGATGGGATATAGGGAAATAGGAGAGGGACGAAGTGATATGAGTGATTTTAAAGGGAATAGGGAAAAGGGAGGCATTGTATGATGATATGACAGTAGTGGGGAAAGGAAAATACAAGTGAGATATGGAATGTTTTAGCACCAAAGTCAAATTCTAAAACTTCAAATTCAAACCCTAAAGAGGCATTTCTTTACAAGAGAGTAGGGTTTGTGTTCTTCAACATTCATACTCTTACAACCGATCTTCAAACAACTCCAAACACTGAACAAAGATAATAGAAAGATGATTTAAACTTACATGAGGCAAAGGAGACTAAGAGAATTTGAATTTTGAAGAGCAGTGGCAAAAATTTTGTGTTCTGGCCCAATGCGTAGCGCGCACTTTATATGCGTAGCGCGCTACATAGTGCATTTTGCAGGAGGCTTTTGGAGGCCTTCCCGGTGTCCAAATTGAGCGTGTGATAGCTCGTTGGAAAGATCTTGGAGTCTAATTTCCAACCCAAGTGGAATTTTACAATTTGGAGTTCATTTACCCTGTCAAAAATCAGTGAAGAAATGACAAAAAATTTGAGTTCTGGCCCAATGCGTAGCGCGCTACATAGTGCATGATTCAGGAGGATTTTGGAGGCCTTCCCGGTGTCCAAATTGAGCGTGTGATAGCTCGTTGGAAATATATTGGAGTATAATTTCCAACCCAAGTGGAATTGTGTAATTTGGAGTTCATTTACCTTGTCAGAAATCAAATCTCCCAACACTACTTCCAGTAGGTGCATCAATTCTCCTGAGGCAACGGTATTCTTGACATTTATCCAAAACCATTATACCTGTGTAAAAAGTGAAGGAGGTTTTTCTTCCTTGGCATGTGTTGAAAAAAAACCTCTCTCAGTTTTCCAAAATTCATATTTTATTGCTCTGAAACATCATTTTAGTGAAACCTATCCCGATGTGTGAAACAAGGGAGTTTGTGGAAATGAAGCGAAATGAAGGGGATAAGGGGCTTCTAAATTCTTGGGGAAATTTTGGGAAGTAAGGAGGGATGTTAGGAAGCAGGGGAAAGTGGAATCTCAGAGATTGAGTGAGGGGAAGGGGTCCAAAAGGGCAAAACACAGGCCTAGCCTAGAAAATTGCCAAGTTTTGGCAAGAAACTAGGGTTTGTGGGAAAATGAGGAATTTGAGGGATCTCAGTGATGGGAAGTGTTTAATAAGGTATATTAAGGATAGGGGAAGGTGTGTGAACATCAGGATACAATTTTTTTCGATGATTTGACCATCCAAGAGAAATTACCTCCAAAACCCTAGGAGAGGGAAATGGACCTTACCAAGGCACAACTGAAGCATGAACAAGCTGTAAAATGACCCAATGGAACTTGAAATGATGATGAAAACCCTCTAAATGATGGTACACTCAGCTGAATTGTGACATGGACTGACATTTGGACAAATTTGAAAAGAGTGAAAACAAACCCTAGACCTAATGCCTAGTGACCAAATTTTGCTTGAAGACTCATTGAAATGACAAAATTTGACCTTGACACCTTAAAATCACTTTGTAAGAGCATGTTTGATCACTGGAGGAAGGCTGCAAAGGCTGACTCTAACACACCCAATGTTCATCCTCCTTTCGTATTCCTTGTCTACATAACCCAGTCGCCTCCATCGTGGATGATCAACTCTCCACATCTGGTGACTTGCAATGTAGTTCTCGGGTTACAAATAACACGGAGCAATAGACACGCCCTTCACGTTCTTCATTGGCGACTAACAATGTAGTTCTCGGGTTCCAATGAAGAAAACACACACAGAACAATATCTTCATGCTAGTTCACATCATTTCCTTGCTTAAAAGCTAGGTGATCTCAATACCACAACCACTTTGGCGTTTAGAGTTTTTGATGAAAACCACCTCGAAGATGAAAAAAACTACCTCCTTAATGTTTTTAATAAGAATGGTTATAGTAGGTACCATTGTCTTAGAGCTTTCCTTAAGGTTGAAAAAAGGCCCTAAAAAAAAAGGATCTTAAAGATCTATTTTCCAGAGTGCATCTTTCATTTATTCAAGGGACCATGGATAAGATTGCAAGGATCCTGAAAATCATAAGGTTCCTTCAACATTTAAGCCTCTTAAAACTATTCAGAGCTCACCAAGATCAGTAAAGGATCCTGCGAACCCCTAATATGGTAAAGGTGCTTACATCATTCCTTGCTCCTGTGGGTCTCCATACATTGGTGAAACTAGTCGATCAATAAATCAGAGGATTTATGAGCACACAACTAACATCAAACATGGAAGATCTTGCTCCTCTGCTTTGGCGGAACATGTAGAAAAGACAAATCATCACATCTGCAATGAAGGGGCTAGGGTCATTGCTAGGATTTACCATTTTCATCACCGTAAGTTTAGGGAGGCATTGGAAATTGAAAAAATGTCGGTCAATCTGAATAGAGATGATGGTTGGAGCATTAGCAGGGATTGGATCCCTGCCCTATATTCCTAGGTTATTTTTTTTTTTTTGTAAATTTGGTAGTACCTCTCTATTCATTCATCGAATCAAAATAGCATGTTAAATTATCAGATTATATACTTGGTAGCCTCAACCTGCTCGTAGGAAACCAGGTCTATTGGCCACCTCAAAGAGTTATAACCCAACCAAAATTGGAACAATTTAAATATATCTCTAGCTACCTTAACAGGTCTATTATCTACTACATCTAGTGACATATAAACAAAGTAAATGCTATCCGCCCTTTGCATATCAAACAAAAAACAAGAAACCTCTCAACTCATTCATCTGACGATTCAATGGGTGTTAGATCTTTGACACTTGACCCGGGAATATCAACTTGGTTGAGCTTTCACCATTCTTGTTTGAGACTGGTCTCCCAGTAGTTTACCGTTCACCCGAATCCACACCGAGGTTCTCCCTCGACGTGCAAAGGCTTGAGGGTGAGAGATGCTAGGAAGACCTGCAAAAGGAAACAAAATGACAAATATTGAATTTAGTCAGTCTACATAGAATATTATCTTGTTTATTGAGGGTCACCACCTCAACCATTTTAATATTCTCTTGATCGTCTGTCCAAATTTCTTTGCCCCAGGAAGTTTTCCTATTTTCAGCTAACGACACCCTCTTAAGCTGAACTGAGAGTAGTATACACTTCTCATATCCCTTAGTTCCTAAAACAAGGCCTTGCAAGCGTGCCTTTTCCTTCAGAATTTTGTAATAGTTCCACTTCTCAGCTTGGGTATTGAGTAAAGACTTGACATATAGGAGCGAGATGTTCCCACCCACCACAAACAACGAGACAAAGCCCGAAAAAATACTGAAACCAACAAATTGGTCAACTAATCCCATGCATCCCATGAATAAAATCTCGACCTTATTGGTAATTGAGTCAAACCCCCCCATTAGAGAGAAACCCAGAGTCTGTCATACTTTGAAATTTACCCCTGACCCTATTGACATAATCAATTGAACCCTTAAACCCCAAATGATCATTGTATGACATGCATGCAAGTTCATACAATTACTTTGTAGAACTAAAAAATTGACAAGTAGAGCTGTGGAATTGACATGCAGAGCTATAGAATTGATATGAAACAATGTAAACTTGACATGAAAAGCTATATAAATGACATGCATGGTTTTCAAAATAATTATAATAATAGGCATAGTCGGGGCTCAGGGATTCCCCATCACTTTCGCCCTCCACCTCCCTTGTAATCTCCATGCCCAGGATACAAGAATAGACCTGACCAAAAAAATAATAGACACTGATGGAATCATGAAGGAGTACCAGAGGAGGATTTCCATATGAATTTTAAAACCAAAGACCAGACTGACAGTGGCTATCAACCTTAGCAAACCATATGAAATTACTCCCAGACAGAGCATAATCCGAAATAAACATTTTAACTAAACTAGGATGGTACACATCCATTCGAAATGAAGAACAAAGAATCAGAGCATACATACAAATCCATTTTCTTATCTGAGGGATGACCATACTCAGAAAGAGACAAGATATGAAAACATACCTGAGGAACCGATACACAGAGTTTGCAAACACCCTTTTCTGCTGACCTGCCTTCACTGTCTGCTGCAAATTCAGAAGCTCAGTAAATAACACATTGTTTTTACCCGGCCTTTTCTCCCTCCAACGCTGACGTTTTCCCCAAAATAGTTCTGACATTCCTCGTTGTCTTCCTTCCACATTAACTGTCGTCATTATTCGGCGTGGGTGAAGCTCCCCGCCACTTCCACTGCATGTCATCAATATTGATACATGTGGTCCACATGGACTCCTACCACTTCACACCTCCCTCGGCACACTTGGCACCCCGATCGGGGAGTTTGGATTTGGATATTGTATTTTTCCACTATCTCCTGCAAGGTTTCGAGCCTAGTCTCCTGTCTCAATATATCCCAAGTTATGTCCAGATGCCTTCCTTGGTGGTTACACACCCAATTTGCAAGCATCTCAGTTGCTGCATTTCCCACTCTACGGATATGAGACAGAATCATGTAGATGATGCTTGGTATCATGTCCCTGATCTCCTGTATGAGGCGAGTTGTACACCAAATTTAGCTAGTTTGTTCCCATCCTGCTCCGTGCTGCAACTTTTGAAGTATTCATGTGACCATAGCTAAATCTCCTTCAATTATTAGCTTGTTATACTGCTCTCTTCTTACTATTAGGAGGCCTTGTTTAACCACATTTAGCTCCACTTCGTTATTGCTAGCATATCCCAGGTGCATTGAGTATATGCTCCTTACCTGGCCACAAGAATCTTTGAATATCCCCCCTGCACCTGCTTGACCTAGATTTCCTTTTTAAGCCCCATCGTAGTTGTGTTTTAGAAAACCTTGCAGGGGTGTCCTGAATTTATCCCGCAATTGACATATCATCGGTTTTAGTTTCTAGGAGTCCGGGGAAAGCATTTGAGGTTTGAGATTCAATTTTTTTAAGATTCGAGCCTCATACAAATTCACTTTCCAATCATCTTGGTGCCATTTATCTGCAAGGATGGTTTCTCTTATATTATCAATAATTGTCTTCCAGGTTCCTTTTGTCTAGTGAGTCTCCTATCTAAATGTTCACCTATTTCTTTCTTTCCAAGCCGCCCACACGAGGAATCCTATGGTTATAGACCAAGCTCTATTAATGACTGGGCTTTGGTATCCCCCTCTTATCCAGTTTTCTATTGTGCGTTTGATACTCCATTTGTCTCTATCCGTTTGTTGAAAAAGGAAGTAGAGTTTTTGTCAAATATGTTCTGCGACAAGGTATTTGTTCAATAGGTGTTCAATTGTTTCATTGTGTTTACCACACATCTTGCAGGCGAACGGTCCTTGCATCCCACGTTTATGCACTTGATCCCAGGTTAGTATCCTTCCATGACTTACTAACCATAGGAAATATTTAATTTTTTGCCAATGCTTTGCAGACCAAATTTTCTGCCAAAGGTGTGAGGCTGAGGCTGTATATTATTAGTTTTTTATATTATATCCTTCTTGAATTGTGAACATCCCTTTTGTCCTACACCCCTATCTCAGGATGTCTTTTCCTGTCACTGCAGGTAGTTTTCTAGATTTTAACTCGTGCTCATAAGTCTCCCATTGTTGAGTGTCCGGATGATTTTGCCAGTGTCCCTTTTGTTTCCATTTTCTCCATTGATGATCTGTCCCTTCATCCCAGAATTAGGTTACTGTTTTGTTATTCATTCGATTGGTGAATAGAAAAATCCTCGCTAAATCTATTCTGCTGAACAACTTCTCCCTTTGTTGCCACGAATCTCCCCAAAATCAAGCAATGTTGCCTCCCCGGATTGCCCCGAAACTATGGTTCTCGAGGAAGTCTTTATTTGAAGCTGTTAAATTCCATATTGTCAATCCTTTATTATTATTATTATTTTTATTATTATTTTTTCATTAAATTTGACTATATAATTTAATTTCCAGTTAGAAGACCATTCTTTTGATTTAATTAGTAACAATAAATTTAATTCTATTTATTATCTCCTTTGACTATTAATATTATTTATAATAATAAAATTAATTTCATTCAACTCTATTTTTCCTTTATTTTATTTTATAATTTAAACTATAGAAAATTATTACAAACAATAAAATTAATTTTATTTATTATTTTTATTAATGATATTATTTATGATTATAAAATTATTTCTAGGTTACTTTTTATTTTAAATTTAACTATAATTTTATTTGAAACAATTAAATTTTACCCTTTCCTTATTAACTATACAACTTGAGTGGGCTTAAAGGTTAAGATCATGTGTTTCCTCCTAAGAGGTTACAGGTTCAAAACCAGAGAGGGGTAGAGTATGTATGCCTTCGTAGACTTAGCGGTCAAATTGCTGCTCGAAAGTGAGTCCCTTATCCCATAAACAATGGGGTCTCATACACCAATTTGATGAAGCTCACACAACTTTTAAAAGAAATTTAAAAGTATCAAATATATCCCATAAACAAGGGGGTCTCATACACCAATTTGATGAAGCTCACACCATTTTTAAAAGAAATTTAAAAGTATCAAATATAAATGGTTCATTTCGCTAATAAATGATGAAGCTCACACCACTTTTAAAAGAAATTTAAAAGTATCAAATATATCCCATAAACAAGGGGGTCGCATACACCAATTTGATGAAGCTCACACCACTTTTAAAAGAAATTTAAAAGTATCAAATATAAATGGTTCATTTCGCTAATAAATCATATTTATAATTAAAAAAATAGTATAATAAATCATATTTATAATTAAATAAAAAAAAATAATTTAATAAATTAATTTAATTTCAACCCTATTATTTATTACACATATAAATTGAAATTCAACAATTCAAATCAAATAACTGAAACTGACTCATTGAGGAAATTGCAAAGGGGAACAACCAAGGGTCACTGAAGAAAGGGTAACTAAGGTATTTCATATTAGGTAATTTTGAAGATAGGATAACTAAGGTATATCTTAATAGGTAATTATGAGGAAAGGCTAATTAAAGTATTTCAAATTAGGTAATGTTTGAAAGTGAGTCCCTTATTCCATAAACAAGGGGGTCTTATACACCAATTTGATGAAGCTTACACCACTTTTAAAAAAAACTTAAAAGTATCAAATATAAATATAAATGATTCATTTTTTTCATTTCAGAATGAAAAAAATAATATAATAAATCATATTTATAATTAAATAAAATAATAATAATTTAATAAATTAATTTAATTTCAACCCTATTATTTATTACACATATAAATTGAAATTCAACAATTCAAATCAAATAACTGAAATTGACTCATTGAGGAAATTGCAAAGGGGAACAACGAAGGGTCACTAAAGAAAGGGTAACTAATGTATTTCATATTAGGTAGGTAATTATGAGGAAAGGCTAACTAAAGTATTTCAAATTATGTAATTTTGTCACTTTTGCGTGTCTTATTAATAACGAGTTGTTGTGAGGCAATGTTAAATAAAAATAACTAATTTTTTTTATAGAAAATTAAAAAAAAAAAAACAATTAGGTTTTAGAGTAAATTTATATTTTTGAATTGAAACTAAAAATAAAAAAGATTGTTAAATTTTATCATATGTCAATAATTATATTGATAGGTATTCTATAAGTTAATATGAGGGAGATGGGTAAGTGTTAGGCTTAATGTAAGAAAGAGTAAATTTTTTTAAAATATTTTATTTTAATTTAATTTATAACATTTTTTTAAATTAAATTTAAAAGCAAAATGGTATGAGGTCATATAGTGGTGTAAAATAATGATTCTATAACCATATTTAAATTTAATTAATAAGCACATAAAATCTTAGTACTTACAATATAACGAGATTTTTAACCATGTACATTCACCCTATTTTACCATGGATATTATTAACTTTAAATTGGTTTTGTTACAATACCATGATTTATCAATACCACGATTTATCAATACCACATGCCGAAAAGCCATAACTCATTTCAAAATCAAAATATTTTAAAATATTTAATTTTAATTTTAATTTATAATATCTTTAAAATTAAATATAAAAGCGAACAGGTATGGGGAAGATGTTGTAACGTTTCCCAACAATATTCGCGTGTTTAATGAATCTCAGTCCATATTTGGACAAGTTTGTATTGGTCTTTTTCAACAACATCTTATTTTACTCAAAAACCAAGAAGGACATGAAAAACGTTTCACACAATGTTGCAATTATTGAGAGAGCACAAGCTTGATGCCAAACTCAGTAAGTGTGAATTCTTCCAGTCATAGATTCAATACATGGGACATATTGTATCCAAAGGAGTGGCAATAAACCCATATACTATTAATAAAACCATCGTGGAGTGGCCTATTGCTCAGAATGTGAAAGAAGTCATATCTTCATGGGATTGGCCGGTTATTACCAATGGTTCATCCACAATTTATCAAATATTGGGCATTCAATCACAATGTTTCAAAAGAAAGGAATAAATTCTAGTGGAAAACAAAATGTATGACCATCTTTGAACAAGTGACATATTTGCTCACGCATGCATCAATATTGACTATAGCGGATCCAAAAAAAGATTTTTTATTTTGTATAGATGCTTGCAAGGAAGAGCTTGATTGAGTCCTCACGGAGGAAGGATAGGTGGTATGTTATGAGTTAAGGAAGCTGATGAGCATGGATGAAATTATGTCATTCATGAATCAGAGTTGGAAGCGATAGTACATGCATTGAAAATGTGGAGGCATTAGTACTTCGATGGAAATTTTTTTATCCTAATGTTAGATCATGGAGGGCTGAGGTATTTATTTGATCATCCCAAATTGAATGCAATATAGGAAAGTTGGCTAGTCTTGATCAATGAATTTGATTTTGAATTCAAATACATTAAAGGGAAGGAAAACAAATTAGTATATGCACTTAGTAGAAGACTACAAGTAGCTCATGTGGCATCTATCAATACATGTGAAATTGATATTAAAGAAAAGATTAAAGAGGCAATGTAGCAGGATGAGCACTACCAACAAGCGAAAGAACAATTGCATCAAGACCCATAAGGGGCATTGAGAAATAATTATTCCCTCACTGAGGATGGACTATTTAAGTTCAAAGGAAGGTGGTACATGCCTTTTATGGGTGACTTGAAGAATATCAACTTTGGAAATTTTCATAAGAGACCATACTCAAGTCATTCAAGTTATTAAAAAATGATAATAACCATGAAAAATACATATTATTTGCTAGGTATGAGAAAAGAGGTGGTAAAAAATCCAATGATAATTCTACATCCAATCCCTATTCCTAAGTGGAAGTGGGAATTCAGTTCTATGGACTTCATCACTGGGCTACCAAGGACACATAAACAACATGATTCCATAATGGTAGTAGTGGAAAAACTGAGTAAGGCAACTAAATTTGTAGTTATTAAGTCCACTCACCAAGAAAGTGACATTGCTGAAGTTTTCATGAGGGAAGCATTCTAGTTGCATGGTGTACCCAAGAATATAATCTTAGTTCGAGATGCTAAATTCACCTCAAAGTTTTGTAAAGAATTTTTTACTGGACTTGGAACAAAATTGGAATTTAGCACAGTGTATCATCCTCAAACGGATGGACAAACCGAAAGGATAAACAAAGTGCTGGAAGACATGTTGAGAATGTATGTCATTCCTCAACCAAAAAGGTGGGAGGAGTTTCTACCTTTGGTAGAGTTTGCTTACAACAATGGGTACCAGGAATCATTGAAGATGAGTCCTTTTGAGGCTCTATATGGCCAGAAATGCAACCCACCATCAACTAGAATTATCCAGTGAATAAGGTGCATATCGGACTTGATATGTTGAAAGAGATAGAACATGAAAAAACTCCTATAATGCAGAATTTGAAAACAACCCACAACAGTAAAAATGGTTATGCAAATCAACAAATAATGCACAAGGAGTTCCAAGTGGGAGAATATGTGTATCTCTGCATCAGCCCGAGGAAGAGTTCACTGAAAATTGGGTCTTGTGAAAATATAACACCCAAATTTTGTGGAACGTTCCAAATCATCGAAAGAGTGGGACTAGTGGCCTACAAATTGACCTTGTCATTGTTGGAATCACAATTTCCGTTAGACCAAAACCCATAGGCATTAGTCTCTGCTACAGTCGCTAGAGTTAGGATCCACGAGAGGCGGTTAGTCCATGTTGCGAAACACACGGGGAGCGTTGAACTCAATGTCCAAAAATCTTCCCCCCAACGCGAGCCGGGTGAGTTTTGAACTCGAGACCTGTCGCTCTAATACCACTTGTTGGAATCATGATTGTCGTTAGAACAAAACCCGCAGGCATTAGTCTCCGCTACAGTCGCCAAAGTTAGGATCCACGAGAGGTGGTTAGTCCATGTCGTGAAACACACGGGGAGCGTTGAACCCAATGTCCAACAGTCATCCACAATGAAGGTACATGACATTTTCCACATTTCTTTGCTTAAAAAGTATGTGAATGATGCTAATCATGTTATTGATTGGTTTTTGATATAGGTGGAATCCAGGGGAGAATTCTAGTGAGAGCTAATGTGCATTCTGGATCATCGGTAGATCATGCTTTGGAATTAAGAAATCGAGCAGGTCAAGGTACAGTGCAAGCACTTTGGACCAAATGAAGCAACTTGGGAAATGACTGAGAAAATGAGGGTATCATACCCATTTTTTTTTGTTGAGTAAGCAAATGTAAAGAGACTCATTGAGTTGAGAGGCTCATTTTGCAACCTAATACGAGGGCAACATTTAATTTCGTTCGTGATCCAAATGGAGTTGACATGTGCCCATTTTAAAATAAAAATAAAATATTCTTTAAATTAAAAAATAATGTCCATGTTAACTAATTTATACATCCATTTTAATATCCGTGTTAACTAATTTATTTTAATATCAATTTCAGAAAAAAGAACATAAACATATATGTATATATATCAACCACAATAAAGTATTTCAATGTGCAAAGTTAAGAAGTAATTGAAAGTAAAAAGATTCAATTCCTTCCCTATAATAATAATAATAGAGAGATGTATAATTAATTCAATTCTTAATATAAAATTAATATGTTACATTTAAAAATATTAATAGAAAAAACTTTAATGTAGACAATGTAATCCATAAGTAAAATATCTCAACGCTCATATTAACTAAATTGTTTTAATATCAACAATTTACATATAATAATAATAATAATAATAATAATAATATCTTTATATTAAATAAAGATATAGCATTTCAAGTCTCGTTGTTTTACATTTTGACCCTTTAATTAAGGGTTAGTTTTGAATGAAGCAAATCTTAGTTGGAATTGCATGTTTAAGCTATTTTATTCTATGTATTCGCGAGATTTTCAAAGGGTTGAATCCATTTATGCATTAAAAAATGCAATTTAAAAATGAAAGAGAGAGAGATTCATCTTAACCATCATCTGTCATGTCCCTAGAGGAAAGCAATCTTTGGAGGTGCAATTTTGTAAAGTTTTTCACTGTAAAAATGTCTGCACCTCAAGAGATTTGATCCTTCTTTACTCTTGCTAGATATGTGGTTAAGATGGATCTATACTGGTTTGTATATAAATATCACTGTGAACTTTGTGTTTGGATGTAGAACATTGAGGACGATGTTCTTCTAAGGGGGCGAGGTCTGTAACACCTTATGTAAATATTATTATATGATTGTTCATGTAAACTAATGTAAATTATAATGATGATTGGACTAGAGATACTGAACACAATTTCAAATTCTGTGGAGGTGAAGTTGCTTGGAAATCGCTTGGGGAAATAACTAAGCTCATAAGTTTTCATTTAATGGCCACGTACATCTCTATTGAATTTAAAAAAAATGGGCACAAACATTAAAAATGAAGTATGGCTTCCTGAGCAAAGGATGAGCCAATCCTGTCAAACAAGTTGTAACTGATAAACATGCAACAAGAAATCATAAAAGGAAAAAGGAGAGACACTCTTACAAGTAGGGATTTGAGGAAAAATAGGGATTGAATATTTAGACAGGGGAGATGCAAAGTGGAAGAGCAAGGCAGAAACACCAAAGAATGCATGAGAATACCCAAGCACAAGGATAACACGACATTGAGAAATACTGTGCATTCGCAATGCATGTGAAGCACTAGAAGAAGCTCAACATAAGTTCAGGTGTGGAAGCTAGTTGAGGGACATTGAAGAAAGGTGAAGTTGTGGTGTCAATAAGGTAGAAAAATAGTGGAATCTAGTATCCTACTTAGTAGGTGGAGACACTAGGTACTCTGGAACTTCTCTTGATGTTTTCAAAGGTGGACTTTATAATCCTTTGTGGGTGGAGGCATTGTGGGATTTGGATTCTTGTAGTGTGAATCAGGTGGAGGCACTATGGGCTATGGATTCATGTAGTGATTTTTGGGTGGAGCATTGTGTTCTCTATATTTCTTGAAGTGATTTTTGGGTGGAGCACTATGTGCTCTAGATTCCTTGAAGTGTTTGTTTGCATGGTGATATTGTGCTCTCTAGACTCCTAAGTATCAAGTGGAGGAACTATGTGCTCTGATTCCCATGTGGTTATGACTTAACCGGGGTAAATTTCCCTTGATCACTTCACTCCACAGGCTATGAATATGGTTTTCATATGCAAGAAAGAATAATAGTGCATATTTCCTACAATTAGGAGGAGAATTGAAGTCCCTCTCTTAGTTGCTAGTCATTTGATAGCCAAGATAAGTTTCCTGTTCATAACTTTGTCCATGTTTATGAAATATGAATAATGACTAACACTATTATATGACAATATGTGTATCAACACTATCAATGAAGAATATGTATTCCGGTATGTCACAATGTGATGATTATGTGAATGATTCTAATGGTTGTAAGGGACTTGTGGATCCCTATGATGTCGATGTGCTCCTAAATTCCAGAGTTACTTATATGCTTATGTCTGATTGTTTGACATTACTAGCTGACTAGTTATCATGTGTGATTTCCATTATATGTTATGCATGAACATATGCTATGTAAAGGCTATTAAAGGACTATGGTAAATGCTGTGTATGGCTATTTAATAAATCCTGTTAAACTATTATGGTGTGTGTAAATCCATGGGTTGTATGCTTTAATGGAAAATGAGTCTCTATGTCCTAGAACTGATGAGATATATACTATTAAAGTGTCACTTATGGAACATTAAGAGATCTTTTGGATTTTTTTTGTGTATGATGGGCCACTTTCTTTATTTTCTAGTTATGGTCCAATACTAAATTCTTGTGTTACGTGCGCTAGGAATGAGCATGCAAGGTTGTTGAAGTCCTTGAGACTTCAAGTCTAGGTTGACATAGAACAATATTCTATTTATGTCAAAAGGGCCTTGATACTTTTTAAAGGAAGAGTTGTAAAGCCACGAAGGCATAGAGTTAATGGAGAACAAGATAGGGAAATTCTTGTTACATGTCATGGATTATTCACGTCATGCCATGTTGGGGTTTCCAAGAGGTGTTTTTGGAATAGGGTGTGGTCGACAGAAGGAGCGAGATGGAAAAATTTCCATCACCTGCTGACAAGTTTTTTCATTTCACCATGGCGGTGGGACATTGGTTCTTCCAAGTGTGGGAAAAATTAGCACTATTTACAGAGGGTGCACAAACCCTATCCATCATTAAACAAGAAAGCATCACTTATACGAAGGTATAGAACATGGTGGGACCCTTCCAATAAGTCGATATGATGGATGCTTCATGGAACATGGATGACATGTACATGTGACATGGTGAGGTTGTTAACATGCCGCACTGCCAATGCGACACGTGGTAGATATAAATATCCCTTTGGAGGGCCAAGTGGCAAGTTTTTGGGTGACACATTTCACTCTCATGGAATTCCACATGGAAAGATGATTTCACCCTAATGTTAGCATCACGTTATTAAGGCATAGTATGAACGAGTTAAGTGATGTGGCACTAAGAAGACACATGGTAAGGGTTTGTGGTGTCACCTAGTTTAAGGTTACCATGTGGTACTAAATAGTAACACATGTGTTTGGGGTGACATCACCATGGAGCTTGAGACCACGAATTTATTTGGTAACACATTTTATAAGAGGGCCACGACATATAGAAGCTACACAATGAGAACCTCTCCATTACATGAAATGAATATTCATGTCCTGATGCATAGTGGAGATTTAAAATGACTACACTTCAAAGGAATGGTGTGGGGAACTATGGCACTATGAAATGGGTAGGCCACACAAGACTTGTTCTATGTAGTAGAATGATGTAGGCTATTCGAACATGCCACGTGGCCAAACTTGCTGATGTGGCAAGGTTAAATGATTGATCTTTAAATGGACATAACTTCTAATTCTGAATTTTGGATTGAGATAAAATTTACATTTCTAGAAAGCTATCGAAAATATAAATGTGATGGTGTTATCCAAAGTGAGTTTTGCAAAATTTGGTTGAGAATAATTTTTGTAACCCCATATTCATAGCAAGACAATGGAGGTCGAGTTAATTAAAAATAGCTGAGATTAGTCCAAGGGTGTGGGATGGAGTGTTACACTTGGTATCCTTACTCTTGAGAAGTAGAAATATAATTTAAGGGAAAGTAATTTGTCACCTTTGGAATGGTGTGAGGAGTTCTTTAAGGGCACAACCAATTTGGATCCATTGCAATGGAAACAAAAAGGTAATTTGAATTTAATGTTTGGGCTAAATCTCTAAGTTAAAGAGTACATGTAAAAGTTATTTTAGCGTAAAAATTCATTTGAAAATTAGAAAAACTTGGAATAAGGGGATTATGGGGATAGACTTAAATAAAACTTTATAAAAACCCAATGAAGTAATTTTAACTCAATTACGTATTATATCTATCCTAAAACATGTGGGGAGAAAATATAAAATAAGGGAAGTTAGAAGAAAATAATAAAATAATGGAGGTTAGAAGAAAATAATAAAATAAGGGATGTTTTGAATATGTATATATGTATGTATGTCTGAGAAATGGTTAATTTTGTATGAGAGTGAGGGGAAACACAAAAAACTCCTACAAAAGAAGAGAAAGGATGATCTTATCAACCCTAATACTAGATGATTATCCTAAAGCTGGAATTAATTGTGTGACTAAGTTGAGCCTTACTATGAGTTTGGTGTGTGTGGAGTTTCTTTTATTTTAAATGGGAATCCCTTGGGCTTGATAACACACCTCCACACTGCTAGAGTAATCATCTCTCTTGAAACCCCATTGCAACTTGGAAATTTTGGGGGAAGAAGAGTACCCAAGGAGTAGGCAAGGAGGTTTCTAGTGAGAAAGATATTCAACAAGCATATGAAGAATCAAAGTTGGATTTCCTTTAATTAGCATTGGACTACGTCAATAGCCAAATATACCTCTCTCTTAATATATCAACATATATTTTAGGTTGTGTTGTGGCTTGTTTTAAAATTTTATATGTTATACTGAAATTCATAAAGTATATAAGAAAATAATTCTAAATAAAACACGCTAAAATGTTTGTTAGAGCAGTTGGATGTAGAGAGAGTGGGACCCTTATTCGAGGCAAAGCATTAAAGCGCAAGCTGGTCGCACTCCTGGGGCCCTTGTTTGCAAAGCACTCATACGATGGCACAAACCTGACACCACAAAGTGTGCAGGGGTTATTGAAAGGGGTGCCTCCACACAATTGTTGACCTCATCTTGTTGACTCAAATGAATGACACAAATTGACTGTGGGGGCACTTCTCCGGAAGTTTTCCTGTACTACGGATCCCCTCCAAAATGACGACAACAGGTGAGCTTGCGACGTTAGTAAGCGAGCCAACCATGTCACCCTTCCACATCACCATCATCATCCCACTCATCATTTCACCCATCATTTCATTCATTTCACCCCATGCAATATCATTTTCCGCTATTTTACCACCTCATCTATAAAAGGGTTTTTCTCTTGATATATTTCCATGTCCTTTTCAGGAGAAGTTGAAGTCTCTAAGGTCTGTACCAGCTGCGAAGTCACCATTTACCTCGTCAAATAGGTATTTTATGTAATTACATTGAAATGTTAAGAAATGGAAAAGAAAAGCATAGTGGTTGGATCTTCTCCCCATATTCCCCTAATGGACACAGAAAGTGATATTGCAAACACCATTTGCTCGGTCCGCCACCTTCAATTCTATCAACACGTTGTATTGAATGAGTAAAAATTTCCAGTTTACTCCACCCTTGTCAAAAGATGAGTGTTATCAGCATTCGTCCCTCAACCTTATCTTTTTCCAGAATTTATCCACTGGTTGGTTTCATCAATGTACCCTCAAAAGTGCTTTGTAATGACCCAATTGGGAGAGAATGTCTTCCAAGTGTCTGCCCTCCTAATTAGAAAATCTCTCTGCTATCCCTCTTCAGATTCATATATGAACTTCTGTGATGAATTTCTATCCTCATATTTTGAATACTTTCCCGGGCCTAAGTTTACCCAAATTCTGTTATTCTGATGCCTGTTAAGACAATATTTTCCTTGGAGTCTAATAAGTTTTCTTTGAATCTCTTTACTGAAGATATGAGGCCAGTCTAAAGATTTTGGCTAAAATACTAGGCAGGGAGGTTGCTATCATGGTTGATAAGACACTCTTAGGAATGTTTTTCCCTAATGATGAAACCTGGGGTGGTTTTAGATATTCCTTCTTATTTGGAGAATGTTTTCAATGCTCAATTCATGAGTCTGTCATTGACTAGGTGTTTTAGGTTTCCATCTCTAATTGCTTATTTGTTTCTATATAGTCATGTGGAAATATTTACTCCATTGGGATTAAATGTTATGGATGAAAATAGAAATAAACAATCAGTGGTTTTCTAGACAGACATAGTGAGGAGGGAAGTAGGAAATGAAGACTTATTTGAATTCACTTCTTCTTTCCTGCCAATTGTTTATTCAATTTGGAATGGATCACCTGCACCTTGTTTTTTGCCTAAGGCCCAATCATTTTTACAGTCAAGCAAGGATGTGAAGTTTGGGGATTGGTTTTATTTTGAGGATCATACAAAAATTAGGTTATATGGAGCTGACAATGAACCTTGTAGGTTACCAAAATTTGTTCCAATGAGAATGTTTTCCTTAGATTTCATAAGGCATAGTCTAAATGTTGGCCAAATTCACTTTGTGCCTATAAAAAAGGGACATTTACTCAAATTTTCTAAGAATGTGGGTCCATTTATTTTTAATACCAGACAAGCAATTGAAGAAGCTCACAAATTGTTGGATGGTATTCACTTGCCGTTAGGAGAAAAATGGGCCTATAACCCACATCATATGATTTAAATTAGAAGATTGGAAAATGGGTATGCCGCTTTTATTCATGAATCCAGGCCAAAGGTGGAGAAATTAAAAAATGGAGGATAATCATCTACGTCTGTGCAGGTAGGAGTAGAAACCCCTCATCCCACTGAAAAGAACCTTCAAAGGGGAAGAGATGAAACAATTGACTTAGAGGGTGATACAGAGAAAGATTCCAAGAGGTTGAAGACAATGGATGAAGTCAGTTCGTCATCCACACCAGGATAATCCTTACAGTTGGGGGA
The DNA here is from genome assembly GCA_034641835.2 of Pinus albicaulis. Taxonomy (NCBI): domain Eukaryota; kingdom Viridiplantae; phylum Streptophyta; class Pinopsida; order Pinales; family Pinaceae; genus Pinus; species Pinus albicaulis. Next base: position 1,464,207,982 of record CM076584.1, on the reverse strand, counting down.
AAATTCATGTGCTCCTTCATCCCCTGTTCCAGAAGATATAGGTCATTATTCTGTCTCATTTATCAAGCATGTGTTTTCAAAAATAGAGGAGAGAAATAAGAAAATAAGGGATAATATAGAATCCCAAGAAGAAGCTCAAATTTCTTCTGAGCATACTAGATTATTGTCAACCATGGATTTGGAGAAGGACCATATGAAGACATAATTTTCTCATCCTTCAACTATGAGGGTAGAATCCTTAGCTGCCTTCAAAACTATCAATTTAACAGTTGATGCAAAAAAGATTCCTCTTCCTCATAAAATCAACCTTCATATGCAGAATGGACATTTGATTTTTAATGATTTGAACAAGACCACTTCAGCTGCTGCTAAGGCTGAAAACATGCTAGGAAAGGTGATAAAGAAATTAAAATTGGAGAAACAAAATTTTAGATCTTACTCCACGCAAAATGAAAAGTGAAAAAAGAGCATTGTCAAGACTGGTGTTGATCTTGAAGATAAATCAACAATTCATAAACTGTTGCAGAGTGTTGAATCTGAAATTCAGACCTTTAAAAAGAAGCTCAAGCTTCCCACTGGTGAACATCCAATGGCTACTGAAGTACCTCAAGTTGAGACACAAAAAGAGCAGCTGTTGCAAGCTCTGCTGGCTAAAGATGAGGATATATCTAAGTTGAAAGAGGTAAATGACATGCTTTAGAAGAATTTGGATTCTCATGTTTGTACTGTTTTTATTTCATCAGATTCTAAAGACCCTGCTGCCAAATTAACTCAAGTCATGACTGAGTTGAAGATGGTAGAGACTGATTTAAAAAAGACTCAAAGAGATCTGGAAAGTGCATGCAAGGTGATAAGAGCTACAGAGCAAGAGGTGCAGATGAAAAAGTAAAATGCCGAGAAGTACAAACATGATTACTAGATTACCTGTCAAGAAATCAAAGTTTAGGCTCGAGAAATCACATGGACTGATATTATTGAAATAGTTAAGAATGTGTGGAATCTACTAGTTATTGTTGGATAAGAGATTAATATTTTGAGAGACTTGGAAGGAGTTATTGTAGCAAATAAGAAAAAATAAAAAATTAGAGTTGTGTATGCCAAAAAACTTATTGATTTTATAAATTCCAAGTCTACACAGGAATTGCAGGAATTCAAGATTGAAGATAGAACCTATTGTGTGCTGGAGTTGAAAAAAATGATTATAAAAAATTCATACAGAAAATCTGCTGAAAAAAGCTAAATGAAATCATAGAGGCAACGGTAAAGTTTAACATATTATTTGATAAAATAACCAGGGATGGTCTTCCATCCTGTTGGGACCAAAAAGGAAACTTACTTCCCTGGGAAACATATGAGACATTGTTGGTAGAGGCAAAAAGAAAAATTGGAAATATCCATGAAAAGACTGCTATTTTAAAGGGAGTTACTATTGTACATTAATTTCATAAAGACTTTCAACTGCTATGGATGAAGAAGAATTTATTTGTAGAAAGGCCAACATACTCCAGGATTAATAGTTTTCGAATGGCACATGTTAAAATGGTTAATTTTTCAAGCTCAAATGTGGATTTGTGGAGGAAATGAAAGGAGTGGATGTCTCCACAGGAAAAAGAGACAAAGACAAGAGCCTCCTCTATGCCAGGGTCACAAACTGCTTAGTGATCAAGTGTTATTTGAACTTTTATTTTATTTCCTGAAATAAAACTCATTTCTATTTGTCAATGTAATGCCGCAAGAAAGTAGTTTAGGAAGTTGATAGTTTCATAACTATCCATTTTGTAATATTGTATTTAATACTTTTTCTAAATATGAGAGGGGTTTTGGACATTGGGCCTCCAAAGTTTTGCTAAGTTTGGTACTTTATCTTTATGAGATTAATAAAGCTTTTCAAAAGATTTTCTAGAATTTGATGAATGTGATTAGTCCTTCCTGTTCCATCAGGTGCATTCTTCTCTCTTTCAGAATAAAGTAATGTAGCTGTTGGTCTCAATTTTACATCAGTAAGTTAGAGTTAAATTCCTTAATTGCACTCTTTTATTCTCATTCCATTTCTTTCAACCATTTTCTGCTAAAACCAGAGATAATAGTTTTTGTGATAACAACATATTTTTAAAGGTTTCCCACTAGCATTTCACCTTTTCCCTGTTCATTCATATTCATCAGTTAAAGGAACTGTGAAAGGATTTGTTCCTTGTAAATATTAAAGGGTTTTAAAATATAATATTATGGGGTTACAACATGAAGGGACAACAAACAATTTTATCTACAAATTTTAGTAAATGTCTTGGGCACTGATCTCCTTACAGCTAGAGATTGTCCCCCAAGGAAAAACATGGTGAATGATATTGCGTTATTTAATTTGATATGAATCCATTCTAGATGTTGGTTAAATTGATATGTGTTAATTATATAAGGAACTAGCTAGTAAATAAGACATATGATTGAGGTTATATTGTATTCCAAATATGAACATTTAACTAGATTAATTAATAGTTCAAAACACGTCGGTTCTATAATTTCTTATCTAATTTCCCAGAATATTTATTATAATATATTAATTAATGTCAAACATATTTTTGAATGTGATATATTCATGATGATTTTGAATTCATGTCAGTGAGAGTGTAGATAAAAAATGAATGAAAGTTACATTGAATAGAAATTATTTTTCCATTGAACCTATGAGAGTGCCATTTTAATTCCTTTTTTGAGCTGAAGCTTATAAGAATGACATAAATACAACTGCTAATGGTACTAATGAAATGGGGTGTTATTTAATGATTTGCATTATAAAACTTAAAAAGCACATTGTTAACCTAGTTGGGCTCTATTAATTCCTATAACTAATTGAAGTACAATGTTGTATCCTTTTGTATGCATTTCCTTCTAGCTCCTATGAAGACGATGGTCTAGATGATAAATTTATATTCATTGAATTCAAGGTTCATGTAATACTTGTAACTCCTCGAGTTGAGTGAATTAGATTCCACAACCCTACATTTCTCTTTGTGAGGGAGCTTGTCAAAGCCAAGACCACAAGCTGTGGAAGGCAAGGATAAAAACTCCACCAAGCCCACTAGCCTAAGGCCAATAAGGGTAAGGACCAAACCAACTAAAGGTCAAGGGTCAGGGCCACCCTCACTAAGCGAATGCAATAAGTTGTAGGCAGAAAAAACAACTCGTATAGTCTAAGCAACAAGTAGAAGGGTTGGTAGGAAGTCGTCAAAGAAAGAATGCCTTCCGATAATTCCCATGGCTCACCCGGTGGGGTGAGGAATAATGCCTCACCTAAAAATATTTCCTTTGAATGGCTATATCGCAAATGAACAAGCAAGAAATCTCGCCTACCAAGGGGCAGAGCCACTCGAACGACAAAGGATATCGAGGAAATAAGTCTAGATTTACGAGAGGGAAGCCCCGCAAGGAAATCAGATATGATACATAGCCATGGCCTATAAGATAAGCCTTGCCCCAGATCCAGGTATATAAGTGCATAAGGCTTCCTCGACTTCCCCTAGAGCAAGAGAATATATAAGGCTTCCTCGGGGATAATCAATAAAATCCATTACTTGGGTATATGTAGAATAAGCTACCAGTTATGGTTGTGTTCATAGAGGGGACCTCCCTCTTATACCTAGGGAAACTTGTAACATCAATACAAATTTTCCTTGGTCCTCTATAGAGTTCACCTCATGCTCAAAATCCAAGAAGTTATAGCATAAGTTGTATGGGTTCATGGTAAACCCTACCCTATGCATGCAACTAGATGTATATGTAGTGCACATCCTTATACACTCTAAGTGTAAGACCTAAATTTTGTGTAGCTATCTTATGGGAATCCTATGGTTAATGATGAAAAATGTATAATTACTCATGTAATATGTATGCTTGACTCATTTATTTTTCTTCCTCTACAGTAAATCATATTGATTCTTATACCTTAACACCTTGCTAGTGATCACTAACTCTATCATACCCTAAATATTTCCAAAGGAAGAAACCTTAGGCACCTAGGCACTACACCAAATAAGCACCTAAAACTAGGCATAGTGTATGAGTGCTACCCATATTAGGATATCTTCTAACTAAGGATATCAATTCTTATCCCTTTCCATATCAGGCTGATATGATAACATCACTTTACACTAGTGGCACTAGAGTGTCAACCCATTGGGATATCGATGGTCAACTAATATTGAAATATTGGTGTATCACCTAAACCCCAGTGTTCTAATATAAGCTATGTTTTAATAGGAAAAATGAAATTAGATAGAAATGCTCCCACCATGGCTTCCCATTAGTTGACAATGGTAGGCTTAGGTTATTAGAACCTCATTCAAAATGAAATAGAATGGGAAACCTTGACAAAGCACTGAGGTCTAAAGTGAAACATTGTGGCTGAACACCTGTGTTGAGTCACTTTCATAATTTTTTTGCAAACCACTGCACTTCATCATGGAAACTCCTCCAAAATGCATAAAATAATACTCCTAAATAACAAAATTTTTAAGCCTTGGTAAGTGGGGCCCGTTGGAGAAATAATCACTTACATGACATCATTTGATACTTTTATATTTTCATGTCAACATATGGTGATATAAGGAGTTATATATTGTTATATATGCTTCCATATACATTTTCGAAATGGTTTGAAGGTTTTTACTATATTGAAAAATTATATTGATATATGCATAAAGTTGAAAAATACAACATCATTATGGGCATACTTTTCTCATAATTCCATGATTAGTCATTACCTCACTCAGCAACCATGCTTCACAACATGGTTATATTTCTTAGCATACAAAAAATTATATAAATGAAAGTTCAAATGTGACAACATGACAACTCATGAATGATATGAAAGTGTAGTTATAAATTTTATTATTTAAAATATTAAAGATGATAATATTTGAAAAGTAGTAAATGGCATAAAAGTATGGTTATATGGCTTATTACGAAGTTGATTAAATATGTCATTCCCTGCCATATGCATACCAATGATTTGAAAGGGATCAAACTAAACCATTGTGATGGCATTCACAACATGGATACGAAACACGTTTTTTGAATTAATGAGGCAAGAAATATGTGACATAGAGATTGTATGCCAATTATTTGATAAATTTATGCTAACCATATGGTAATGAATGTGATAGCTGACAAAGGTTATGAGATCTAACATGAATTAAACCCGATGCAGCCTAAGGTGCATGCCAAGATTCAAAATTAAGTGAAGGTAGTGGCAGAGAGGTTGTCAACCTAACTTTTTGTGCCTTTTCCAAAACTAGAAACTCCTGTGGAGAAGTTGAGCTCAAAGACTCACTAGAACACTAGCTTTGTGCTTACAATTGCTGAAGGGAATCATTGGAAACCAATTCCCAGGTAAATAAAATCTAGTTGGTACATGTATGACAAAAATTTGGCGTCAACCTTTCCTAGTTAATGGTTCCTCACTGCAAATTTTAGTTTGTTTTCTAGAAATTAATGTTTAGATTCTTAACTATTCCTGAAATTTACTAAATCACAAGACTAGAAGCTACTTTGTCGATCTACAGAAGAAAATTCATGATCAAGAACACAAATAAATAACATGCATCAATATTCAACACACATACATAGAGATTTATCTAGAGGAAAAAAACTTCTCAAAACGCCTTACTATCTATATTGCATTAATAAAAGAATCTAGATGAATACAATATTCTTGCTCAATCTTGAACAAAAACTACACCTATATCTTCTATCCTCTGACTAACTGAATGAACTTGACCAATAATTAGCCAAATTTCCAAGCCTCCAAGCTCCCATTTCCTTGAACTATTCCTCCAGGAAATTAGCCCCTATTAAATAGGAAATCCCCTCATCTAGATTTCACAATTCCTTTAGGTCCTTACTTTTACTATGTAATATTCCTAATTAGCATTGCTAATTGGAATATTTCATTTTTGTTTAATTTTGCCGCTTTAGCTAAAAATAATAAATAAAGTGAGAAATAAGAGTGCTTTCCTAGTTGATGGACGTTGTAACTTAAAGGGGTGGCCTTGGGGGTCCACACGCACATGACGAGGCCTCACGCTGACCCAAGGGTGACTGCGCAGGTCAAGGAGGGTGAAGGACGCAGTTAGGGTTATTGGAGGGAGCTAGCATTATATAAGGTGGGGTTTTCACTCCATTTGGCATTGTTGATATGATATTGGTATTGAGCTAGACTTACATGCTGCTTGACACGTAGGTTGTTTGGTCGGTGCAACCTTTGTTTAGTCTGGCGAGTGTCTCGGTCGGAGATCTCGCCCTTGGCTCGGGGGACAGTGCTGCTCGACGAGTTTTTCCTTCAGTTCCATTTGGTGATTTGCGGTGGTTTCGGTGGACGTTTTGCGGAGCGCCCCTTTGAGTGGCTGCGATCCCAGGAGAGGACGGAGTTTGGCAGAGAGGGCGTAGTCTTTGTTATTTTCTTGGCTTGACTTGGTTGGGTGGTTATTTGGCAGTGGTTTCAGCGTTTTCCGGCTTTGAGGAGATCTATTTCATCTGGGAGGTCTTTGGAGGATTGACCCCTTTTTCCCAGCGTTTCTTGGGCTTCTGTTGTTCACAGGAGAGACAACGTTTTCTTTGAGGAGGGGTTATTTGGTGGATTTTCGGAGGTGGAGCATTTGCTTCACGATTTCTGGGTTTTGTCCGGAGGGTTGAGTTCAGCTAGCCTTCCAGTTTTCAGCCATTAGGTGAGATCGACCCTAGTTCCGGTGACTAAATGACGGTTTCCTACAGTTTCTCGACCCGGCTAGAACTAGCAGTCTTCTATTGCGACCATTTCTTATTAAGAGGTTCTCCACTTGCCTAGAGCAAGGATAGGTGCACTCATTCTGATTATCTTTGTACCCATATACATATATTCTCAGATTAATAAAATGGCTTAGTGTTCTGGCATTCTATGTGTATTTGTTCCATTTCCTAGTTCCGGCATTTTGTTCTATATAGCTGCTTGTTTGTATTTCTGTGTATTACTGTTTATTTCCCGTTGGGGATATTACAGTGGTATCAGAGCATAGTTCTGGCTCAGCCTGTGGTGCTAGCAGTCTATGACGCCCGGGGATAATCCCTACTTTGACCGGAGGAGACACGGAGACGTTGAGGGTAGGTGGAAGTTTCCCTTCGGGGGGAGGGATTCTGATCAGGAGCCACCTGAGACAGATTCAGAGGAGGAGCAGCCTGTGAGGGGCACAGAGCAGCGGGACCCGATGGCAGACACAAAGAGGAAACTGGATGCACTCCTCCATCACGTGCAGGATATATCACAGAGGCTCACGGCCGTAGAGGTAGGACACAGAGAACCCCCTAGGGTTTTCCAGGGCGGTGAGGGATCGGGTATGTCTCACCACATACCAGTGCATGATGCTACCCCATTGTGACGGCTCAGCGATCTACTATGCCCACTTTCTTGCCAGAGGACATAGGGGCAGGAGTACAGGGAGGTGCACGGAGGGATATTCCAGCACCCACGTGACCTACCATACCTACCTTCCTGGCAGAGGACGCAGGGCCAGCAGCACCGCGAGAGATAGATCCGGCTCGGATGGCTGGCATTTTTGCAGAGTATCAGGCTTTCGGACAGGCATTCATGGATTCTCTCACCTTCGAGAGCTATCTCAAGGTCCAGTATGGCATTAGACCCCGTGATCAGCACCAGGGGCACAGGCACCACCGTGATGACCACCGTGCAGCTAGCAGATTTTATTTGCCCACGTTTGATGGCTCATCGAACAGTTCGGCAAAGTCCTGGGTGGAGAAGCTGGACATCTATTTCCAGCTTAACCCGATGTCGCAGTCAGAGGCCATTAAGGTGGCAACATTGCATTTGGAGGGTGAGGCTCAGGATTGGTGGTTCCATGGGATGGCGACACTCGAGCACTCTACAGTGACGACATATGCCGAGTTTACCCGGAGGGTGGTAGAGCGTTTTGACAGGAGGGATCCGGAGCAGCATTTTGTTGAGCTGACCAAGCTCAAACATACTGGGAGTGCAGAGACCTACATTTCAGACTTCCTGAGGATTTCAGTGATGGTACTTGATTTATCTGCAGCTCGGATGGTTTACATGTTTGTGGAGGGGCTGTCAGAGCCACTTCGTGGCCTAGTCCGGTCGAACAAACCGGCTACCCTTCAGGATGCTATCAGCAGGACTCGAGACCTACAGGATGTCTTACGAGGACTCGGCCACCTTATCCCCCGGAGGCGAACTTTCAGCCTAAGGGTAAGGACACGAGGGCTCCGCCTCCCAGGGCAATCCTGAACGAGGCGAGTTTGATGATAGAGACGGGAGGAAGTAGGGAGGAAGCGGTTGTGCTTCACTTCCTTTAGAGGGCCATGGGCACGGACAGTGTGCGGCAGGGAAGGCACATTTCATAGAGGTCTTCTTCGAGAGCAGTGGAGAAGAGGATGATGGGGATGATGTGGAGGTAGGAGATTGTTATGCAACCCAGAGTACCTTACCACCTCCACCACCCGCAGCAGGCGGGGCATCGTTTGCACCCACTGGGGGAGCTCTAGCCGCATTGCAGGGAGTTCCCAAGTACTTGACCCTGCGCGTACGGGGGACAGTGCGCGGACAACGGGTTCGAGTCTTAGTTGATAGTGGGGCCACCCACAATTTGTGATGCCCAGGATGGTTGAGCGGAGAGGCATACGGACGGAGGGCTTTGATGGTGGGTTTTAAATCTTGGTCCCGGAGATTAGACCATGGCATGCGCTCGATATGTTACGAGATTATGTGATTGACGATGGGCACTTATACATTGATAGATCACTTCTTTGTGGTGGACATTGGGACACCAACTTTTGATATTGGGAGTTCGGTGGCTTATTACTAGGAAGGTCACGGCCAGTTGGAAGGCCCTAGGAGATGGAGTGGGATGATCCCGAGACGGGGAAGCATGAGAAGATGCGGGCGGCATGCCCACCTCGGAAGGGTGTCGGCACACAGCATGGAGGCGACCTTCCGCAATGGAGATATAGAGTGGGCGGTAGAGTTGCGGGCTTCAGTGGGCGGTAGAGTTGCGTGCTTCAGAGGCAGTGGATACAGGGCAGCCAGTGCATCCTGATCTACAGTCTATTCTCGACAGGTATGCAGTGGTTTTCGGGGATATTCCACCAGGGCAGCCACCGGATCGGGGGTTTGAGCACACGATCGAGCTTGAGTAGGGGATACAGGCCGTGATTACTACACCGTATAGGCATCCCAAGGCCTATCGAGACGAGATAGAGCGGGCCATTCAGGAGTTGCTGGCCCTTGGTCACATTCGGCCCAGCACTAGTCCTTTTGCTTCTTCCGTAGTGCTGGTGAAGAAGAAGGACGGCACATTGCGCATGTGCATTGACTACAGGGCTCTGAACAAGAAGACCTTGAAGAACAGGTACCCCATCCCCAGGATCGATGAGCTGATGGATGAGTTGAGAGGAGCACGGTTCTTCTCGAAGATTGACTTGAGATCCGGGTACCATCAAATACGCGTGAGGGAACAGGACATTCCCAAGACCGCTTTCAGGTGTCACTACGGGCACTTTGAGTTTCTGGTCATGCCATTTGGGCTGACCAATGCACCTGCTACTTTCCAGTCATGTATGAACCACATTTTCAGGGATCATCTGAGAAAGTTTGTGCTGGTTTTCTTTGATGACATCCTTATATACAGCAGGACTTGGGAGGAGCACCTCCAACATATTGAGACAGTTTTGCACATCTTGGAGGAGCAGCAGTTCTATGCCAAGCTCTCCAAGTGTGAGTTCGGTTTGACAGAGATGTTGTATCTAGGACACATTATAGGAGTGGACGGGGTGAGAGTCCACGAGGAGAAGATCAGGGCTATCAGAGACTGGCCAGAGCCGCGGAATGTGACGGAGCTTCGGGGATTTATTGGTATTTGCACCTACTACAGGAAGTTCGTCAAGGGCTTCTCTCAGCTTGCTGCACCCCTCACGGATCTGACGAGGAAGGGGGCATTCAGTTGGTCAGACACAGCACAGCGAGCTTTTGACAAGCTCAAGGAGGTGATGAGCAGTTGTCCTGTATTAGCGTTGCCAGATTTTACGCAGCCCTTTGTCCTAGAGTGTGATGCATCCGGAGAGGGGATTGGTGCAGTTTTGATGCAGGACGGTCATCCGATTGCTTTTGAGAGCCGAAAGCTCCTTCCACACGAGAGGTTGTATCCCATATACGACAAGGAGATGCTGGCCATCATGCATGCATTGGCCAAATTCCGGCAGTACCTGGTGGGTGGCAGATTCAGGGTGAGGACAGATCATAACAGCCTGAGGTACTTTCTGGAGCAAAAGCAGTTGCAGGAGAGACAACAGAAGTGGATCAGCAAGATCCAGGCCTACGACTTTGACATAGAGTATGTCAAAGGGAAGAATAACGTGGTAGCTGATGCCCTTTCTCGTAGACCGGCCACGTTATCACTCATGAGCTTGGACGCTGATTGGAGGGCTCGACTGCTGGTTGAGTACTCCAAGGATAGGTTTGCATGTGAGGTTCTGGATGGGCAGGTAGCTGATGACAGGTACAGGGTGGTCAATGAGATCATCTATTACAGGGACAGGATCTTCTTGACTGAGAGATCTCAGCTCAAGAAGAAGATACTCCAGGCTTCACACGATTCACCATTGGCGGGCCATCAGGGGTTCACCAAGACATACAGGGCCATTCGGGAGAGGTTCTCATGGAAGGGCCTCAAGGAGGACGTACTCCAGCATGTCAGGGAGTGCGATGTTTGCCAGCGAAACAAGGGAGAGATGAGCCATCCTGCAGGGTTGTTGCAGCCTCTTCCCATTCCGGAGGGGAAATGGGAGAGCATATCGATGGACTTCATCACAGGGTTGCCCACCGTGCAGGGCAAGGATTGCATCTTCGTGGTAGTTGACCGGCTGACGAAGTATGCTCACTTTTTCGCCATATCCGCACATCACACGGCAGCACAGGTGGCGGAGCTGTTCTTCAGGGAGGTTTTCAGGTTGCATGGTCTACCCAAGACCATTGTCAGCGACAGGGACAGCCGCTTTATGGGCGGATTCCGGCAGGAGCTCTTCCGACTAGTGGGGACCGAGTTGACACCGAGCACTAGTTATCATCCTCAGACGGACGGGCAGACAGAGATAGTTAACAAGTGGCTGGAAGGCTACTTGCGTAACTACGTTAGTGGGCAGCAGAGGGCATGGCTAAAGTGGCTGCATTTGGGCGAGTACTGCTACAACACAACGCACCATATGTCTATTGGTATGACACCTTTCTATGCTTTATATGGATATCATTCCTTATCTTTTGTGGACATGATGTTTGGTGTTAGCAGGGCTCCGAGAGCCAAGTTATGGATCCAAGAGAGCCAAGATATCCTCCAAGCTCTCAAGGACAACATAGCCACAGCACAGAATCAGCAGAAGTTGTATGCTGATAAGGGTCGGGTGGAGAGACAATTTGAGGTAGGAGACCTGGTCTACCTACGGCTACAGCCATACCGACAGTCTTCGCTCAAGCAGAAGGGGGCGGAGAAGCTGAAGCCCCGTTTTTATGGGCCATACAGGGTGATACGCAGGATCGGGCAGGTTGCGTATGAGTTGGAGCTGCCCCAAGGCAGCAAGATTCATAACATTTTTCATGTATCATGCCTGAAAAAGGCACTGGGCCAGCATGTGACAGTCACCGAGGAGCTACCACCCACAGATGATGAGGGGCATCTGGTGTTATAGCCGGAGGTTATTATTGACACTAGGGAGAGGCAGCTGCGGAGCAGGAAGATCAGGGAGTTCTTGGTGAGATGGAAGAACTTGCCGGATGAGGATGCCACTTGGGAGGATGAGAGGATCTTGCAACATCCATCACTTCAGTTGCTTGAGGACAAGCAACGTTCTGCCGGGGGAGACTGTAATATTCCTAATTAGCATTGCTAATTGGAATATTTCATTTTTGTTTAATTTTGCCGCTTAGCTAAAAATAATAAATAAAGTGAGAAATAAGGGGGGTCATCTCACTTTATAAAATAAAGTGCTTTCCTAGTTGATGGACGTTGTAACTTAAAGGGGTGGCCTTGGGGGTCCACACGCATATGAGGGGAGGCCTCACGCTGACCCTAAGGTAACTGCGCAGGCCAAGGAGGGTGAAGGACGCAGTTAGGGTTTTGGAGGGAGTTTAGCACTATAAAAGGTGGGGTTTCCACTCCATTTGGCATTGTTGATATGATATTGATATTGAGAACTAGACTTCTGTCTACTTCAGCACGCCGGTTGTTTAGTCGGTCTGCAGCACTGTTTAGTGCAAACTGAGTGTCTCCGGTCGGAGATCTCACCCTTGGCTCCAGGGGACTTCGAGTGCCCGCTCGAGCAAGGTTTTTCCTTCGCCAAGGCAAGGGTGATTTTGGTAAACAGCTTTTCCCGGTGGACGTTTTGCAGAGGAGTTGCCCTTTTTGTGACTGCGTTAGCCTAGAGAGGACGCAGCCCCAGCCTAGGGAGGACGTAGCTATTGCGAGCGGTGGTTGTTGCGGGGAATTCTGCGTAGATTTCAGCCGTTTTCCAAATTCTCGAGGAGTTTTGTTATTTCATCCGAGGGTTTGGCAGTGGATTCAACCCTTTTGCCAAGGCTGGGCTTCGTGCCGGCCACCGGGAGAGACAGCTTTCTCGGAGAAAGGGTTTATTTGGTGGATTTTCGGAGGTGGAGCATTTGCTTCACGATTTCTGGGTTTTGTCCGGAGGGTTGAGATCAGCTAGCCTTCCAGTTTTCAGCTCATTCCGGTGAGGGGATCAGCCCCTAGTTCCAGTACATTGCAGCAGCAGTTTTCTACGGCAGTTTCTCCAGCCAGCTAGGACGCAGTCTCTATTGCAGCCATTTCTTATTCTGAGAGGGTCTCCACTTGCCTAGGGCAAGGATAGGTGCACTCATTCTGATTATCTTTGTACCCATATGCATGTATTCTCGGATTAATAAAATGGCTTAGTGTTCTGGCATTTCATGTGTATTTGTTCCATATTCTGGTTCCGGCATTTTGTTCTATATATCTGTTTGTTGTATTTCTGTGTATTACTGGTTATTTCCCGTTGGGGATATTACACTTATGA
>CM076584.1:1462566290-1462944167 GCA_034641835.2 Pinus albicaulis | reverse complement strand
ATGGAATAGCAAAGCAAATAAAGGATTGAACAACAATTCTGAAATAGAACAGCAAGTCTAAAATGGAACAGCAATTGAATAACTAAGTCCCGCAGGTTGTAACCAAACTTAATCTATTAACTCAAATGCATTCTTTGCAATCAAATAACATTCTTTCACTCTAAAAGCAATTCACACAAATCACACTAATGGAACAGCAATAACTATTAATGAATTATGGAACAGTACTGATAAATCAGAAACGCGCACAACACGAACGTTTAGTATAACAGCTCTGTAACAAAACAGTAAGAACATGCAATTAACTCTTGAAAGGATTAATAACTTGATGCGGAGTCAACACACGATTCTATCTGTAAAAAACCTCAATGATTCAATCTTTAACAAAGCATGTAATATGAACTTATAAAGCATATCAAATTACCAAATAACAATGATAAACAAACCACACAAAAGTCAAGTCGTAATGGTACAGAAGCAAGTGTCCTTCGGGGCCGGGCCCTTAGCCTCCAAGGATACACCGCTTTAAGTTAATCCAGACGCAGAGATGAAATAATCACCAAGCTTTTATTAATGCATCGGTCAAAAATACATTGAACCAGTTCTCAACGAGACTCAATAATCAAAGTTGATGTTTTACAGAAAATTACATAAAAGCGTATCCTATCTATCAAGCTAACAGTGTTGTCCCTTTATATAAAGGTGATGGCGGAGATGTCCAAGTAACATGATAAATAAAGCAGCGATCCCTCAGGATCGAAGATCCTGAGGGATTCGCCAAACTGTTAATTCTTCATCCTTTCCTTTCTTTGGCGCCGAGCTGGTGTCTTCTCCTTCTTTTCCGAGCCGATTTGCTGTAATCTATTTAGCCTTGTTTGCATTCGGTTCTCGTTCAGAGGGACAGCAGTTATCTCGACTTTGTCCTTTCCTTTGGAACGGAAATTCCTCGTTTTCTCCTTTTCCTGTACAGAAAATAACCATTATCAGTGGCTAAGTCTTGCATATCAATTCTCACATGTTTTGTTATGGTTCCTTATTACTTTCCAAATTCATGATACAAAAAGGTTCACAAATTCTATTAAAAAGCCACTGAAATAGTCATCAAAAGCATACCGTCCCGCGGGTTATATTCAAACTTAATCTATGCACTCTTTGCAATCAAGGAACACTCTGTTATTCTAAAGGCAAATGACACAAATCATATTAATGGAACGGCAATAACAGTTTGGGAATTATGGAATAATACTGATGCATTAGAAACGCACACAACACAAATGTCAATAGAACAGCTCTGTAGCTTGACAGTAAGGATATGCGATTAACTCTAGAAAGGAATAAGAACGCAATGCAGAGTTAACACACAAATCTGGCTGTAGAAACTTCAATGATTCAACTTAAACATAGCATGTAATCTGAACGTATAAGCATATCAAATAATCAACTAACAGTAATGAACAAACCACACATAAACGAAGCTGTAATGGTACAGAAGCAAGTGTCCTTCGGGGCCGGGCCCTTAGCCTCCAAGGATACACCGCTTTAGGTTAACGCGGATGCGAAGATGGAATAATCACCAGTCTTTCATTAATACATTGATCAAAAATACATCGAACCAGTTCTCAACAAAGCTGAATAACCAAATCGAATGTTTTACAAAAGATTACATCAAACGTATCTTATCTCGCCATTCTCTGTCTCCTTAAACTAACAGTACTTGTCTCTTTTTATAAAAACGCTGGCGGAGATGTCCAAGCAATTAGATAAGTAAAGCAGCGATCCCTCAGGATCTTCGATCCTGAGGGATTCGCCAAACAGTTAACTTTCATCCAGTCTTTGCTATTGCGCTGAGCTGGTGTCCTCTCTCTCTTGCCCGAGCCGATTCTCCTTGATCGTGTCTCCCTATGTTTACGTTTGGTTCTCATCCAGAGGAACAGCGGTTATCTCCACTTCGTTCTTATCTTTAGAGCAGCAACCCTTCGTTTTCCTCTTTCCCTGTATAAAAAATAACCATTATCAGTGGCTAAGTTATACATATCGATTTTCACATGTTTTGTGATAGTTCCCTATGACTTTCTAAATCCATGATACAAAAGGTTCACAAATTGTATTAAAAAGTCATTAAAGCAATCATCAAAATCATACCTTTTCAGTACTCCACACACCCCCCTGCTTACCTTGTTTCATGTCCTCATGAAAACATTGTAGTTGACATGTAATGCAGTGAGAGAGTATGCTGGAGAAGGAGTTTCATGCGGAGGCCTACAACCATGTTGAGTGATTAAGTAATCAAAGAACTGACCTGCTTGCCCCTCAGGCATATCATACAGGGCCTGGTATCCATGTGCAGGATGCCAAATAATTGGAGCGCGAAATCTACACCCTAACCAAGATGACCCTGCTTTCAGAAGGCTCTGGCCATAGAGATTCAAACGGTCAGCGGCTAACTCAAAGTTCTCATACTTAAATGGCTCTCTGAGCTGGATGTGTGGATCAGAGATTCGATATCGAAATTTGGCTGCATTAATGGCCAAGTCTTTGATGGAAAAGAAATACTCTAAACCCTCTTGAATGAGTGCCTCATGCATAGGCCCTAATGTTACAATGACACCAGGAGTCCTTATGTGGTTTATATGAGCTGTCCATAACTGTACTGGGTTCCTAGGCTCAGCCCTAACTCTTAAATCTAGACCATTTTCTTGACTCTGGAAGGTATCATAGGCTTTCAGCCACTTAATCTGGTTAGCCCCGAATGAAATGAATGCTTGGAATTGAATATCACCAATGGAGGGACCAGGGTTCAATTCAGTCTCCTGACTTAGCACAAGGTCATGTAAATAGAGTTCACACAACAACCTCTGGACTTTTACTCCATAATGTCTACAACAGTCGATAAAATCATTGACATTGTTGATCTGTATAGGGGTGCCTGCCTTAACAGCTTTTATTTGTAATTGTAAATATCGTTCTAATAGAAACAGAACATAGTTTTTAGCAGGAGCCCTACATGCTAAAACATTATTATATAAAGAACACAAGTCATTCATCTGTTTGATAGTAGTATCTAGTTTATAAGTTACCTGTGTGACTTCCTCTTGTTCCTTCATCCATCCTTCAAAAACCTGTCTTTTAGATTGACTGACATCCCTTAGTTGCTGCTGCAACTCTTCATATTTCTCTCGCGGAACCGTTTGCTCTTTAAGTTGCTCCATTTCTTGCCGTGCTTGTTTCACCATCTTGTGCAAGGTTTTTGTCTTTGGATCTTTTCTCCATGCATCAGTAGAGGCGGGGAGTTTTACCTGAACCTTCTTGTTACGCTGTTTAGAGTTCAGGACCCTGATTACCCCCTGAGGGTGGTGCCTCCGTCTGAATTTCCTTATCATCTTTTTCTGTCTTAATCGGAACGGCAGTTGGAACCTCCGAGTCTTGGAAAATAGGCTGCTTGCGGGCCCTCTTTTTCCTCTTTACTTTCTGGTTCTTTTTCAAAATCCTGATTTGTTGCCTGAGCTGTGTTATCGTGTTTAATAGTTTAGTCCGTTCCTTCCTCAACTTCTTGATTTCCATTGATTCCTTTGAAGGAACGGCAGTCTGTTGATGATGAACTGGATCATGACCAGTTGCTACCTCTTCCTCCTAAGGTTCTTCCTCACTGCTCTGCTCCGGCGGTTCTGGTGTATGTACCTCAACTGGTTCTGATTCTTCCTCCTGGGGTTCTTCCTCTAGATTCTCCTCTTGTGACATGGGAACAGATTGTTCCCGTTCGGTATTTTCTTCTTCTTCATCATGCATGGGCATGCTCTCTTCTTGAAATTGGTCGTGGGGATTCTCTGAGCTAGAAGGTTGACCGTATTTACTCATATTGGCTAGGATGGCGGCCAGGTCATCTTCTCTTAGTAAGTCCTGTAATGAACTATTCTCCTGCTGTCCCATTTCTTCTTCCTGTTCAGTTTCTGCTTCTTTTTCTGTTCCCGCAGGCTCGGGTACTTCTTCTTCGGGTTGCTCATCTTCAATTATTATTGGTTGGCTGGTGCCTTCCTAAAGCTGTTCCAGCCTTCCCCTTATTCGAGCCAACCGGGCTGACTTTCTGGGTTTGTTTATGCTTCCTCTCATCTGAGCTAACCGAGCTGATTTCCTGGGTTCCTCTGGTTGCTCGGGTGAATCAGCTACATGCTTTCGCTTTGCGGATTCTTGTTGTAATTCTGGTTGCTGCGATGTACTAGCAACATTTTCTCTGCGTTCTGCCTATTGTTCTGGTGTGTTTATAGAACGTCTGCGTCTCAGGGATGGTTCTGTCGATTTCCCTTCAATCAGTGCAATGAGTCTTTCCCAGCTGCTCTGCTGCTGGGTAAGACTATAACTAACAACAAGTCGAATTAACCCGTGGTGACTAACAATTGCCTCTACGTGCTGTGCCCTTTTCATACTTTGTGCAGCATCATGTAATGACGAATTTAAGAGTGTTGGTAAATTCACAGAGCATTTCTGTTTTAGAACAGCTAAAAGTTTAAGGTGTCGTGGTCTTACCACGTCTTTTCTTCCTTCGCAAGTAATGTAGCTCTGTATTATTCTTGCTAGCTCTGTCCAGGGTTCGCCTAGGGTCGCTGGCAAAATTCCTTTCCCTTTGATTGTCAAATGCTGGCCTTCATCTTGGAAGATGTCGATGACCTTCTGCAATCGTTCCTTTTTGAATGTCCATACCGGTCCGGTAGCTGGTAGTCCTGAGACTTCTGCAATTATGGCATCAGTGACCGCTATGCGTTTCCCTCTTACCATGGAGTGGTCTTCTTGTAAATTCTGTAAGAACTCCATTGCTACTGTCTCATTACCCTCCTGTAAGCGATTGAAATAGTTCAACCATCCTGCCCTTTCCAGGATTTCTCGGGCAGCAGCAGAGATCGTTAGTTGTTGAGGCTCACTACGAATTGCCTTGCCCCCCATGATTTCGCTGCGATTTCTAAATGGAACAGCAAAAACGTTTTCGGTTTGAAACACAGAGAGCAGGGTTTCGCAAAAGAAAACACAGAGTATGCAACAGTGTAGCAAAAACAACTTGTGCGAAAAAAATAAAAATAAAAATATGCCATGCCGTGAAACCATGCCAAACCGTCGTGAACCAGATTTTTCGAATGATGAATTGACACGTAACACAGGGAATGATGAGGTTAACCTCCCCCCCCCGCAGTGTGATAGGCTGTCCCAGGCGGCAAATAATGGAGCGGCACCCAGTCTGTAATCAAGTCAGAAAGGAACAGCATGTGAATTTATGCCATGTTGAAAAAGGACAACAGATTACCGAAATCGAGGCGGAGGATGGATCGCGTGATATGATTTGAGGCTGCTGTGTTATGATTTGAGGCTGATGGATAGGCATGTATCGTATTCGCCAATCTTAAGCGGTCATGGTCACCTCCGTTGCCATGATTGGTAATGATAAATATTCATGCGGTGTATAAATCGGGAAATAACATGTGATTAATGCCTAGGATAAAGAAACAAAAGAGTGTTACTATCTTACCTATTGGCGTAAGCAAGGTGACTTCGATACCATTAACATTACTCTGCTGCCAACAGGTGTCCATAACCTTGGCAGAGTTGTTTTTCACCCCCGGAACCATGATCCTGTGTGTATACTTAGGACTGTTATTATGTCAGAATGTAGACCATTATGCTAGCTTGGTGACCAGTTAACCATAATGCCATTCACGAGGAAAGAGCGAAACGTGGGCAGGCCGGCTCTTAATGAGACCTCCTGTTCCAAGGTTTGTTTATTTTGATACACCTTTTGGACCATATCCCTGGTGTGGTGGCCAGAATGGGAATGCCACTTCACTTCCCTCCTCATGATCATGGTAGGTTGGCTCTCAATGAGACCCCCTATCCTGCATTTGACATTTGACATGTTTTTTCTTTTTCCTTATTTATACACAAAGGGTGGTTCAGCACTCCTTAAGAGTAGGAATGGTGGAAGAAGTCTTATTATCTCAATAGGAAGATTTAAACTCTTTGCCCTTATTCCCAAATATTAATAAAAAGATTTTAAGGGAATCAACATGATAAAGATAACCAATCAGGGCAAAATTAGTAAAACCATGTCACAAAAGGTAAGAAATAAGTATGTCTTTCCATCTGTCCTTTTATTAATGCAGAGCCTTATAGATAGAGCGATTTATGGTTTGCAGATTTCGGTATGTTGTGTCTTTATATTCATCGCATAAATGCATAGCTGAGGCTTGAAGACTAGAAAGAAGACGGGGAAAAGCATCCTCAATTTAAATCATCAAAGAGATCAAAAGTATGCAAATGGTGTTCCGTTGAAAAAGCAACAACGATGGATAATAGAAAAAGGAACAAAACTGCAAATGCCGTTCCTTTTGGGAAAAGGAACGGCAATCATACGAAACACTCCATATGCCATTCCGTTGAAAAAGTCAGCACATAAATAAAAGAACGCTGTTGTTTTTTTTTTTTTTTTTTGAAGAAAAAGGAACAGTGGTAACCAAAAGGAACAGCGATAAGCGTAACAATATCGTTTTTCTGAAAAAGGAACAGCAGAGATCCGAATGTTGTTCCTTTAGAAAAGGAACAGCAGAACAAGCAAAACCAATATAAAAAACACACATATGCTATTAGAAGAGCAAAAATCAAACTTTGTGGAAGAAAAAGGAACAGCAAAATGACAAGAATTATTCAAATCAAACTTATGTACAAGAATCACTCAGAAACAAAAAAAAACTTTATGTACAAATTGCAAAAAGAAATAGACCCTTAATGAATTGCAGGTGAGGAAGATTTCTCTTCCTCTCCTAAGATCTCCAGATCAGTATCTCAGCGTATCTGCTGGCAGAAGGATTCCCGAGTAAGTGGTTTACGGTAGAGACGGACTCGGTGACCATTTACCTTAAATGCATATCCAGAACCGTCAATAGTGATTAGAGTAAGAGTTCCATTGTCATGTACCTTCTGGATTTCGTATGGTCCCAACCATCGAGTCTGAAGTTTTCCAGGGAAGTCCCGAAACCGAGAATCGTATAACAAAGCCCAGTCTCCCTCGTGGAAGACTTTATTCTTAATGAGCGCATCATGCCATTTGGCTCTCTGCTGTTGAATTAATGCTGTATTTTGTAGTGCAGAGAGTCGAATTTCGTCTAATTCATTGATCTGCTGTAGTCGATTGAGTTGTGCCTCCGTTAAGTCTAGGCCAACTTCCTGTGCTGTACGCAGTGTTTGGATTTCGAATTCTATGGGAAAAATAGGTTGTTTTCCAAACACTAGTTGATAAGGTGAGTAACCAGTGGTGCTCCTCCAGGTGGTTCGATAGGCCCAGAGTGCTTCAGGTAGTCGGGTAGCCCAGTCACGCCTATGTGATGCAATAGTTTTCGTTAGGATTGATTCTATTATCTTATTGCTACTTTCTACCTGCCCATTCGCCTGTGGGTGATATGGAGTAGTGATCTTATGCTGGACATGATAATTGTTAAGTGTTGCAGCTAATTTATGCCAACAAATTGTGGTCCTCCATCTGTAATTATTTCCCTAGGAAGGCCATAACGGACAAATAAAAGAAACAGGAACTGTATGACAGAGTCCTCTGTGGCTCTTGGTAATGCTTCTGCCTCAACCCATTTGGTGACATATTCTGTTGCCACCAGAATATATGTTCTTTGATTTGATGAAGGGTTGATGGGTCCAACGAAATCCAGAGCCCACCGTTCGAATGGTTCAATGACTAACTGTGGTTTCAGAGGCATTTCATCAGCTTGACCAGGTCGTCCTGCTCGCTGGCAACTGTCACAGGCTTGGATGAACTTCTTTGCATCTTTGAAGATCGTAGGCCAGTAATATCCTGTCTGCAATACCTTATGTCCAGTCCTACGCTCAGCGAAGTGCCCCCCACATGGTCCATCGTGATAGGCTTTTAGGATGTCAAAGATTTCATCCTCTCTAACACATCGCCTGATATGCATGTCTGCTCCTGTGTGAAACAAATAACCTCCAATCCACGAAAATCGAGAACTTTTCTAAATAATCTGCTTACGCTCATTAGGAGTTAAATGTTTTGGTAATTTACCTACTGCAAGGTAATTGGCAACATCAGCATACCAGGGTGTTTGAACAGCAACAGCAAACAGGTGTTCATCCGGAAATTGATCTTCCACTGCTGCTGCATCGCTTGATTTTGGTATTCTTGAAAGAAAATCGGCTACAGGGTTTTCTTTGCCAGGCCGGTCCTTGATTGTGATGTCGAATTCCTGCAATAAGATTAACCATCGAGTTACTCTGGCATTTGTGACATGCTTATTTGCTAAATATTTTATAGCAGAATGGTCTGTATACAAGATAACAGGATAGCCTGTAATATAATGTCTAAATTTATTGACAGCATGTATTACAGCTAGGAATTCTTTTTCAGTAACAGTGTAATTCAATTCAGCAGGGGATAAATTTTTGCTGATGTAATATATAGCATATGGTTTTTTATCCTCTTCCTGCCCAAGGACTGCACCAATGGCTGTATCTGAGGCATCAGATGATATCTGGAATGGTAGGTCCCAGTTTGGTCCTCGAAGGACTGGGGCTGTGGATACCAGCTTCTTTAGATCCTCAAAAGCACGATCAGATTTGTCTGTCCAAAGAAAATCAACGCTACCAGTCAGTGCATATAAAGGAGCAGCAATGTGCGAATAGTGCTCTATAAATCGTTTATAATAACCGGAAAATCCAAGAAAGCTGCGTACCTCCGTTTGAGTAGTAGGAGTGGGAATAAGCAAAAGTATTTGGATTTTGGCCGGGTCTACCTGAATGCCGGCTGCTGAGACATAGTGTCCTAGGATAATTCCTTCAGTCATCATCAAGAAACATTTTTCATTGCTTAAGCAAAGTCTAGTAACAATGCAGCGTTGTAGGACTTTCTCTAGGGTGTCTAGAGCTGGATCAAAGTCATCTCCATATGGTGTAAAGTCATCCATGTAAACTTCAAGTCCATCATTGATTAAATCTGCAAAAATACTAAGGATAGCCCTCCGAAATGTGGCAGGAGCATTACATAAGCCAAAAGGTAAAACTCGATAGGAAAATGTTCCCCAGGGGCAAGTAAAGGTAGTTTTATCCTGGTCTTCAGGGGCAATCTGAATCTGATTGTATCCACTGAAGCCATCCAGGAAAGAAAAGAACTTCTTTCCTGCTAAAGTGTCCAATACTTGATCTATGAAAGGAAGAGGAAAATGATCTTTTTGTGTTGCCTTGTTAAGTTCCCTATAATCCACACAAATTCTCCATTTCCCATTCTTTTTCGGTACCACCACAAGTGGAGAGACCCATTTACTGTCAGAGATAGGGTAGATAAAATTCACATCTAAAAGTTTCTGAAGTTCAGTTTTTACAACATCTTTTAGATGGGGATTAAGTCTCCTTTGCGGCTGACGCACAGGTCTGGCATCTTTTTCTATGTAAATGTGATGAGTACATAACTGGGGATCAATTCCTTTCATATCAGGGTAGTCCCATGCAAATGCTTCTTGATATTTTGTTAACAGATGGATGAGCTTTGTTTCTTGTTTCGGTGTGAGATTAGCATTGATGTTTAAATTTTTCCCCGGTGCAATTTCCACAGTTTTACTATTTGCAACAGAAGTGACAGGTATTATTTGATCATGAATATCTTTCAGGGGATCTTCTTCTAACTCATTATCAAATGCTGCTTTTATCATGTGACATTGTGTGCGAGGTTCAGTTTGAGTAATGAAATTGTTAATGGCATCGTCTTCTATTTGATCTTTGAAATCAAGTGCCTCTTGTATAGTTAATGGAGATCTAATGTTATCAGTAAGATATGATACAGGGTGCTTATTCGTTTTAATCATTGTGACACTTGGCTGCGCTGGAGGATATAGAACTAAATTTTTGCTATTTGGTCCTCTGGTTATGGTCATATTTCTCTGCCGACAGCCAATGTAGGCATCGGCAGTAGCGAGCCAAGGTCTACCTAAAATTAGCGGGTGTCCATCAAGTCGGGTTTTTGGATTAATTATCAGGAAATCAGTTGGATACTCCCAGGATTCTACAGATACCATGACATCATGTAGAGTGCCCTCTGGTCTAACCACAGATCGGTCAGCCAATTCTAACAGAGTAGAGGTGGGTTCTACAGATGTAATGCCGAGCTTTTGGCAAGTTGTAGTTGTTAAAATATTAATTGCAGTCCCTAAATCAACTAAGGCATTAGGCAGGGTCTGGCCATAAATTTGAACAGTTATAATTGGGTTCCCGGGGTCTTCATATTTAAGGGGTGTTTCTCTTCCCGACAATAGGTCAGATAAGGTGCCGACTACTTGGACTCTTGGATTGTTTGTTATATTCCTCCTTGGTTTCTTTATGCACAACTCTTTTATGGTTTTGGCGTATATGGGAATGTCTTGAATAGCTTGGAGGAATGAAATTTTTATGTACAAGTTTTGTAATTCTCCCAGAATGTCAAAGTCAGGGTATTGTATGGATCGAGGTATGACTAATCGTTCTGGGAACGAAGGAGAGGATGTGGTTGCTTGATTATGAGTTTGTTGCTTATTTACATCCTCTTGTTGTGACTGATGTTCTCTGGGTAACTGATCTTCAATATGAACTGTTTTATCTCCCTCAGTTTCAATTATACGCCCAGATCTTAACTGAAGGTCGATGCACTCTTTTAAATCAGGTCCTGGTTCTGGTGATTCTATGATTTGAATAGATTGGACCTGCCTGTTTTTTGGATTGGGATCGGGTTGGGCTGGGAGTTGCGGCCTCAAGTTAGACTGGGGATTTTGTTGTAAAGCTGGCAAAGTAGGTTGAGGGAGCGGAATCGTTCCGGCTGGGTGGTACATCGGTCTTTGCCAGCTTGTCTGACAGGGTGAACTTTGTGAAGTAGAGGGGGTCCATTGTGAAGGATATGGGCCATTTTGCCAATATGGTGGAGTGTAAGGGAAATTTGGCCAACCAGTTTGGCTTGTTTGATTCAGCCATGGATTTGGAGAAGGAAATGATTGTGGTGACCAATTTGTAAATGGGGTTTGAGATTGATTTTGCCACATACCATATTGTTGAGCATTATACTGTGGGTTTTGAAAGAAAGAGGTTGGGTCCGGAAACATACCAGGTTGTCTCGGTTGCCATGGGCGGCGCTGGTTGATCGAATTCACCGATTCTGGTTCTTCTTCTGCTTCCTTATATACCGCTTTCAATCCAGGAAGTGAGGGGCAGCTCTCCGTAAGGTGATCTTTTGTACATATGGCGCATGTTTGGACTTTATCCAGTGGACACTCCTTGTGGCTATGTTTTTTTCTGCATCGGGGGCAGAAGATTGCCAAATTCTGTTCTGCCTCCAGCTGCTTCTGTTTAGCCTGCACCATATCAAGTTGTGTAGTTAGTGTCCCCATAATATCAGTTTTAAAATTTTCTAATAAATTTCCAATTTCTGTGCGTGTTACTCCTTCTGTTGATACTTTGCTATCTCTGGCAAATCGATCGTATTCTGTCAGTTTTATTCTTGTGCTGCCTCTCGAACTCCTGATACACAAATCAATAATGTCAGCAAAACTCTCTTGATAAATATCCCCTTTGCCCATAATGTTTAATGTTTCAATCCATTGTTCCTTCATGCCCCTTATTAATGCAGTTTTTAACACATTATCAGGTAAAGGTAGCGATGCATAAGGAGATCTTTGTAGATTATACTGAAAACGTTCCACATACTCCTCTAATGTTTCATTTGGTCTGGCTATCATTTGAAATATTTCGTCTTTTAATTCTCTAGACCTACAATAATCCTGGTATTTCTTTAAGAAGGATTCTTTCATTTGATCCCAATTGTTGATAACCCCACCACCTAGCCCCATAAACCATCTTAAGGCAGCCCCTTTCAATGTAGTGGGGAATAATTTCAATTTTTGGGGATCGGTGGTGTAATCGTACCCCCGACATAACACATCGAATTCGAATAGGAATGCATCCGGATCCTCTGATGTGAGTCCATGAAATGTGGGGATATGCTGAAGAGGGATAGCTTTCATGGGTGCATTTGCTGCAGAATCCACTATAGTATATTGTAATGTAGAGGTTTGAGTGTTTGGCTGGTTTTGAGCGTTTGGTTGGTTTTGAGCCATGGGATCGAATATATGCCAGTAACCTTCTGGGATATCTAGGAGGGTATTCCTAGGTTGGTTGGGAACGGTTTTGACAGGGATCTTTTTAATAGCGCTTCCTTTATCCGGAATAATGGGAATACCAGGTGTTTGAGGAGATTGAATCTCTTCAACAATGACTTTCGCAGCACTCCCCTTATCTGTGCTATCTAATGGCTGATTTGTTTCAAGAGGAGATTTTGGTTCCTTGGTTTCCCCTGTTTCTCCTTCTCCTTCACAAAAGTTGCTAGAGTTCCCTTCCTGCAATAATTCTCGAGTGGAATTTTCAACTTCTTGAAAGTCCTGCTCCTCAGTTTGACTATGCACCTCAGCACAGGCTACAGATGGTGATCCTGTGGCCTGAAGGGAACTAGTAGGTGGTTTAGAAGTGTTTTTCTTGAAACCTACTGATGGCTGAGACTCTTTTTTCTTATAGATTTCGTCTATGAAGGTTGTTCGGCCAAGGGTCACCGGCCCCTTAGCTTTTTCAGGTTTGGATGGGGGTTTGATATTTTTTTCTGGTTTTTTCTGCTTAGTCATGCACTCAAAAATAAACTACGAACTTCTATTCAAACAAGCAAAAACAAATCTGTTAGGAAAGCGGATAATGAGCAGGTCTTTTACATGCTCCGCACGTAGGTTCTTACCTTCCGTTTTTAGGATCCAACTCCTCCCTAGCAGGCTTGTACACTACTCTGAAAAAGACAAATGGCTTCACTCTTTCCCCGGCAACGGCGCCAAAATGTAGAGCTATAAAAAGGGTCTCTTTCACCTCTATTCACCTCACATTAATATGTCAACCCGAGAGCGTTTTTTCATTACAAAGAGTGACTCAATCCGAGGCTCATTCGTCAGAGTAATGCTAGTAGTACAGTGCTTTAAGAAATACAAGAGTAAATGGATGCTTAACTGAAATCAAATTGCTTTAAAGAAGTAAATCACACACTCAGGAAAATCAACAACTCATCAGTCAAGGGTTCGGTAATGATAAACCATCCCTTCAGAAACTGATAGAAAAAGAACTCAAGCATAGATCACAAGCCTGGGAGCTAAACAGTGACTGATAATGCTCACTACAGTCTTAGATCATCTCTCACAGCAAACCATCAAATGCAGATAAATAGAACAGCAAAGGAAATAAAGGATTAAACTATAATTCTGAAATGGAACAGCAACTCTAAAATAGAACAGCAAATGAATACTAAGTCCCGCGGGTTATATTCAAACTTAATCTATGCACTCTTTGCAATCAAGGAACACTCTGTTATTCTAAAGGCAAATGACACAAATCATATTAATGGAACAGCAATAAAAGTTTGGGAATTATGGAATAATACTGATGCATTAGAAACGCACACAACAAAAATGTCAATAGAACAGCTCTGTAGCTTGACAGTAAGGATATGCGATTAACTCTAGAAAGGAATAAGAACGCAATGCAGAGTTAACACACAAATCTGGCTGTAGAAACTTCAATGATTCAACTTAAACAGAGCATGTAATCCGAACGTATAAGCATATCAAATAATCAACTAACAGTAATGAACAAACCACACATAAACGAAGCTGTAATGGTACAGAAGCAAGTGTCCTTCGGGGCCGGGCCCTGAGCCTCCAAGGATACACCGCTTTAGGTTAACGCAGATGCGAAGATGGAATAATCACCAGTCTTTCATTAATACATTGATCAAAAATACATCGAACCAGTTCTCAACAAAGCTGAATAACCAAATTGAATGTTTTACAAAAGATTACATCAAACGTATCTTATCTCGCCATTCTCTGTCTCTAAACTAATAGTACTTGTCTCGTTTTATAAAAACGATGGCGGAGATGTCCAAGCAATTAGATAAGTAAAGCAGCGATCCCTCAGGATCTTCGATCCTGAGGGATTCGCCAAACAGTTAACTTTCATCCAGTCTTTGCTATTGCGCTGAGCTGGTGTCCTTTCTCTCTTGCCCGAGCCGATTCTCCTTGATCTTGTCTCCCTATGTTTACGTTTGGTTCTCATCCAGAGGAACAGCGGTTATCTCCACTTCGTTCTTATCTTTAGAGCAGCAACCCTTCGTTTTCCTCTTTCCCTGTATAGAAAATAACCATTATCAGTGGCTAAGTTATACACATCGATTTTCACCTGTTTTGTGATAGTTCCCTATGACTTTCTAAATCCATGATACAAAAGGTACTCCTGATCTAGTTTAGAATTAATAAATTTAATGAACCTTTTAGCCTATATGGCTCTGTTAATTGCCTTCTGCTTATCTGTCATGATTGGTTCTTCACATTCTCTAATAAGACTTTTTTCCTCTACAACTATCTTCAAACATCTCCAAATTGATTTCATTTCAGAAATGATATCATTCCAAATGATATCTTTGGCTTGTATCAGCGAAATGTTTCCTTTCAGTCTTTCTTTGAGATTTTTAATCTCAGAATTAGCATTCTGAATATCAATTTTATATTTATCAGCTTCATTCTCTATGATATGAATAAGCTTTGTTACAGTCTCCAGATCTTCTTGAGCGTTTTTCTGATCTCTTTCAGCCATCTGCAACTCAGTATTCAATTGAAAAATATGTGCTTGAGGATCTTCATTACTTGTAGGAAAAACAAAAGTACAACTATGGTTATCAATATGACTTTGCAATGATATTGCAGTTTTCTTTATTTTGGCAATTTATTCATATTTTTGCATTAGTTGCTGTAAAATATTTTCCTTCTCATTCTCCACCTCTGCAACTTCTGCAACCATAGAAGGTTCTCCTGTAGGAAACTTAAGCTTCTTCCTCAATGTGGATATTTCTATTTCAGCACTCTGCATGAATTTCTGTACAACAGTCTTTTCACTGGGGTCCACTCCAATCTTTACAATGATTTTCTTTAACTCATCATTCTGAAATGTTAAAGCTCTTGCATTAGCTTTCTCTAAATTCAATTGCTTAAGTACCTTTCCCAACATTTTTTTTTCCTTCATTTCCATTGCATTGGTCTTGGTCAAGTCATTTACAATTAACTGACCATTTTTCATATGCAAATTCATTTTATCCATCGGGGGAATCTTCTTAACATCCATAGTTACATTTACAGTATTGAAACTTTTAGAATAACCTATTGACATGTCTGTGGGATGAGAAAGGGAAATTTTTAATTGATCTTTTTCAAGATCCGTGACAGTCAAGAGTCTTTTTTGATCCGAAGTGACCCGATACTCAGCTTGGGCTTCCATGTTGGCCTTCATCTTTTGATTCCTTTCTTCAATCTGTGTAAACAATTTTTTGATTAGAGGTACTTGCTCATGAGAGATTTCATGACTCCTAGGTGAAGCAATAACATTTTTCTCTTCTCCTAAATGTAAAGAAAAACCAGGTGGGTTAAATGTAAATTCTTCATTAAATTTTGTTCTCTTTTCAGCCCCCTGCTCATCATCATCTAAGTCAATCACTATTTCTTTGCCTCTTTTGTTTGATTTTTCTGATATGATAGGGGTATGAATGTTAGAACCTGCTAAACTTATCACATATCTACTTGCTAACTTCTCCAAATTTGGCTTGCTTTCATGAATGAAAGCTAAATACCCATTCTCAATTCTTCTATCTGAAATTACACTGTGAGGGTCATAAGCCCAACTTTCCCCTAACAGCATATGCATCTCATCCAACATTTTAGTAACTTCCTCAAATTCCTGTCTCATATTGACTATGAAAGGGCTTACAGTCATGGGTAATTGTACATATGCCCCTTTTTCATGGGTACAAAGTGAACCTGATCAACATTTAGACACTGTCGAATAAATTCTAAGGCAAATAGCCTCATAGGTACAAACGTTGGAAGTCTGTAAGGCTCAACACTTGCTCCATATAGCCTAATTTCAGAGTAATCCTAAGAAACAAACCAATCTCCACATTTGAAATTTGTTCCTAGATGTAAATACTCCTGAGCTTTAGGTAAAAAAAAAGGTGGAGGAACTCCATTCAAGATTTTATATGCAACTGACATGAAATGACTGGAGAAATCAAACAACCCTGCTTCATTTTTCTCTCTTCTTACTACATCTGTCCAGAACACTACTGATTTCCTTTTCTTGTTTACATCCATAATATTCAAACCTAAATGCATGAACTCTTCCACATTTTGATATAAGAACAAGTAGACAATTAATGAAGGAAATTTAAAAGAACCTGTTAATGAAAGGCTCAACAGTTGTGAATTAACTTCCTCCTACCAATATGATGGAATATCTAGTACTATTCTCGATTTCATCATCAGGGAAAACATCCCTAAGACCGATTTATCCACTGCATTGTCATCTTCTTTGCCCAGAATTTTTGCAATGATGCTTAATATTGGTTGAATTTCTATATCAAAAATATCCATAGAAAATTCTTTGTTGTCTAGTTGAAATTGCTTCATGTTTGGCTTCAAGAAGAATATGAACTGATTAAACTCTTCACCTACAAGATTATCATAATAGGTTACCAGGGAATCGTCGGAGAACTAAACAGATGACTCTGACTCGGGATAGCAAAGGGCTTGACGGATTAACTGGGTAGACACTTGCAACACATTCTCTCCCTAAAAATTCATAACAAATCATTTCCCAGGGTACATGACTGACACCAACCAATAGATAAATTCAGGAAAAAGGTGGGTTCTTGGGATACATGCAAAAAGTTTTCCAGACTTGACCATGGTAGTGAAAATAGGAGAGGTTTTGTCATTTAGGATGACTTGCTGATAAAATGGAAGATGAATTATGGAACAAAGAGTATCTTGAATACCCCCCTTAGTGTCCATGAGAGGGATATGACTAGTTGAACCCGACAAGGATGAATGCTTAGCCATGACTGAAATTTAACGCAAAGGATAATTCACAAGGTGGTCACTTATAATAGGTCGACAGCAAACTTAAAACAGGACTTAGAGCAAACTAATCAGGAAATATTTTTTAAAAACAATGCTAAATTTGTTTAAATAGGTGGCGCAGCTTCGAAATTTAATGTTGACATGACGCGCCAACAAGCCGTTGATCCGATGTGGAAGACAACTGTGAACAACTCAGCATCCTACGTCACTGCGGGGGCTCACGAGGTACGGAGGAAAATTTTGGTTAGTGCCCCCACAACGAATCTTCACCGTTCATCTATGATGTCCTCATAGTCAACTGAGTCAACTGTGGAGGCACTCCTTTAATTAACTTGTGTGCTGATTATGCCCGCGGGTTGGGCCTTTTGATGAAAATTGAAACTATCGACGCTTTCCGCCCAATGAAATGATCGATGTTTAAACATAAATGCGGAACCCACTTTCATAAAGTTTAAAGTGTTTAAAATTTTTACTTTAATCCACCACAGGGGACATGCAAAGAAGGATCGAGAAAAAGAAAACCGCTATGATACCACTGATCCGGATTTATGCAGGAACGCAATAGAATACAAAAACAACCATAAACATAGAAATACAACGGAAATAATGCTTCATTTCATTAATATCAAATCACATAAATATGCTTACAAACATGATGGAAATAAAATAGCTAGGGTGTTGATAGCGAATCTCTGAGAAGATATGTGGCGGCTACAGACCTCTGAACTATGTTACAATGAGGCTCGAGGGCCTATTTATTATGGAGAAACAATGGAGAACTCTAAACGTCCAAAAACCTAACCCTAGGAGATGAAGCGCCAAAAATATGGGCCTCGTTTGGGTAAATTGGTGTTTCAACTTCCCAGGGACGTAACTTCGGCATATTATCTCCGTTCGAGGCTTCAAAATGGCTCCGGAAGTTCAGGACCCATAAAACTACTAAAAATATTAAGTTGTTAAAAAAACTAAAAGAGATAATGGTGGGGCCCCAAGTGGAATAGGCGGGTGGCCACCAATATCCACCTGGATCATTTATAATTTTCTTTTATACGACTTTATTGTGCCTATAATTAACATGTAAAATGATGTATGTGTAATGAAGTTAAATTCATGGATGTTTGATATAAGTGATTAATATTTCTAAGTTACCAATGTTATATGATTATGGTTGTATTCCTATTTTGTTGTATTATTCTTATGGTTTTTATTTTAAAAAATAAATAAATAAATAAAGCATAGGGTTGGTCCCTACGCGATTATTCAAATCAGTAAAAACAAATCTCTCCCGATTAAACATATCTGTATCAACAAGTATGCTTCCAAAACTTCGAGAGATTTACCTGAACAATAACAACCCCAATCAGTAATAAAATTTTCAAATACATAAGTAAACACAAACCTTTAGGTTCTTCAGACATATTGATGTTGCCTAGATCATCTCAATTTATCATTGTATGAGTTAGATAATTCCCAAATAAATCTGACATAATTTCCCTCAACCATATAGTTTCCTTTCCTACTTCACATGCAACAACATATTCTACAATTGTATCTTGATTTCCTTCTTTCAGTAGCACCTCAATATAATTTCTCCAATTTCTTCTTCAAGGTATCCACCAGGACTATAATATGCCTCCCTATCAACTTGGGGATATTTCTTCTGTCCAGGGTCCCTCTTAACTTAGGATGATCAACTTCTTTCCATAACATCATATAATATTTCATGGCTTCATTCCTTCTTATTAAATCCATCTTGATCATCATCATTCATATAACTTCCTTCATTATGTATATCAATCAAATCAACTTTACATAAGAATATCTTCAACATCTTGAAGATTATGTACCTGCGCAACTTAGGCAACAAGTACACCCAAATACATGTATAGAATCATGAAGTTTACTATATCATAATCATGGAATCGTTATACATGAAATACCTACTCTTAGTTAGGTTCATAATCAACAAGAGACACATACTTCTATACTTCAACTTCTTGCTAGGTTTTTGTTACAAACCCTAGATCACATCATTTAAAGTGACTCTATCATGAAATCAGTCTCATTATATCTAGGGTCTCAATATTACTTTATGAGATATGATAGACTCTTCTACGACATATAGCAACCCTAAAAGCAATTCAAACAAGTGTAATTCTACAATGCATCTAACAACTTTGGAATTAATATGTTAGACTTCTACTAGGATTTAATGCAAACTCTAGATTCCATTTATGAGACACTAAACAATCAAAACCAATTACAACACAATATAAGGTTTCAACAATATGACCAACCTTTTGTAAACCCTATATTTTTATCATCGCATCCTAGAATATCATAATTCTACTAGGGTTTAGTTACAAACCCTAGAACAATGAGCATCAACAATTAGGATAGCACATATACATATCTAGAATTTCATAATCATGCACATGCATATCATAACAACATATCTGAGGCAAACCCAAGACATAAATATCAATATATCAAAGTGAGTCATATAAAAATTTTGATCAGGCTAGGATTTCGATCATACAGACAAACATACACCTAGGGTTTCATTCTTAGGAACTTACTTTATATATATATATATATATATATATATATATAAGGTTTTTTCTCACAAGCCCTAATTTACCAAAACCTGTAAAGGTCTAAGATTTCAATGCATAGACATTACCATCCAACCCTAAAGGAGAAGTGTTTCCGTAGCAATACCAAAACTCCAAACATGACATTACCATCAATACCCCAAACATCAAAATATTAGTATTTTCATTAATAACCCTAATTGGACTAGGGTTTTCACATTAGTATCGACATACCCTTAGGCTATGATTTTACAAAGAACCTTTTAGGGTTCCACAAAATGATGAATGATTTTAATTAGGGTAGATTCAATCTAATTATTAATCACCCAAATAATAATATTTATGATTCAAATGTCCTAGACATAACGATGTTAGTAATGTAAAGCAGATTTATTAAAAAAGAATGAATAAACCTTTATCATGAAGAGAATAAATCTTATGGTCTAATACATACCTTTGAGTTGTTTTCATGAGAAATGTTCTAATACCTCAATTCCAATAGAAATTTTATCAGGATGTCTTGTGAGGCCTTCTCTGCAACCCTTGAGAATGACACTCATTCAAAATTTGCAGCAAGATCCTAGTACATCTAACACATTTAGCTGGAAAAATGATTCATTATGGTACAAAGATCACTTATATATTTATAAAAATTCCCAGCTCAAACAAAATATTCTTTTGGAATTGCACACCTCTCCCTTACGAGAGCACTCATGATTTTTAAAAACTTACCACAGGATCAAGTAGGAATTTTTTTGGGATGGCCTTAAATCTGGTATTCAAAATTTTATGGCAGAATGTTTTGTTTTCCAGGAAAATAAAGTTGAGAAAATTAAGACCCGGGTTTTTTACATCATTATCCATTCCACGTCAACATTGGTAGGAGGTTTCAATGGAATTTATCACAGGTTTACCCAAGTCCGAAGGAAAGAGTATCATCATTGTGGTAGTTGATAGAATTACCAAGTATGCACACTTTCGTGCATTATCTCATCCATTTAAAGCGATTACAGTGGTTACTACATTTATGGAAACAATTCAAAAGCTACATGGAAACCCAAATATTATTGTGAGTGAAAAGTATCCCATTTTCACTGGAAATTTTTGGACAGAATTATTTTCTTGTTTGGGTACTCAACTAGCTCATAGCTCATCTTATCATCCTCAATCTGATGAGAAAAATGAGATAGTGAAAAAATGTTTGGAAGGATATATTCATTGCTTTGTATATGGTAAACAAATACAATGGGTCAAGTGGTTACCACTGGCTGAATGGTGGTATAACACTTCCTTCCACACTGCAGCAAAAATGACCCCATTGATGGCACTTTATGGATATCATCTTTAAGAGAAAATTCTAGGGTTCAACCAATGGAAGATCACACCGAGCATCAAAAACAAGTTCTCTAACTCTTAAAGGATAGCCTAAATTTGGAACAAAATCGAATGAAACAACAGGCAAATCAACATTGCATCAAGAGAAGTTTTGATGTAGCCGACTGGGTAATTTTACGGCTACAACCATACAAACAAATGTCCCTCAAGCAAGCTAAGAAGGATAATAAGTTATCGCAAAAGTACTATGGTCCTTACAAGGTGTTACAAAAGATTGGTATTGTGGCATACAAAGTAGAGCTTCATGCTTCTTCTCGAGTGCACCCAATTTTCCATGTTTCATGCTTAATGAAGGTTATAGGTGAAAAACTTCCAGTTCAAACAATATTTACATAGCTTGATGAGGAAGGAAAAATCATATTGGAACCTGAAGTAGTCACGGAAGCAAGAACTCGAAAGCTACGAAATCAGTCAATTTCATAGTTTCTCATCAAGTGGAAGAACTTACCCACTAAATATTCCACATGGGAGGACGAGAATTTTATACAAAAGCATCCATAACTACTCAAGCATTGAGGAAAACACTTTTTTGAAGGAGAGGGGCATGTTAGGCCCCTATATTACTAGTGTAGTCCCTTATTGTTGTTAGTGTATCCCATTTATTGTTATTGTTGTGACCCTGTAGTCCCCATATTCTTATTATTGTACCCCATAAAATCCCACTATTGTTATTTTTGTGCCCTTACATTATTATTGTTATATCGGCTAAGATTATATTATGACCCCATGGACTCCTATATATAGAAAGGAGGTTTTTTAATTTTTAACATCCAATAATTGTTCATTTATGTAATGTGAAGGAGGTTTCCCCCTTGAAGAGGCCAATTTCTAAGGTGTTGGTCTATATTTTCTTCTATTTTGTGGGTTGGTTTCTTAACAATAGGCTTGTCTCCCTATATGATCCTTATTAAACCTTTTAAAACTCTGTATTCTCCTTTCAATAGGTCTTCAGGCTGTCTTTTTCCTTCTTCTTCACCTTAGCTCTATTACCATGTTAGAAATCAAAAAGGTGTTGAGCAGGAAAATCATCTCTGCGGATAGAGGTGATCCCTCTAACCCTAGGGCGGGTCTAGCAACAAGGGAACATGTTGGGCTTGCGTACTCCTAGCTTATAAATGGAAAACTAATTGGGATAGATGACCTACATTGGTCCAACACTCTTGTCGTAGCTTGCAGCAGCGATCTCCTGATCTTTGTCATCACACGTCATGGTCCTTCAGTGATAATGTATGTGCACCTACACAAGGATCAAGTGAACGGTGACAGCATATGAAAACATACTTTAATTTATATCTATTCGATTGGTCAAGGGGAATCAAACATTTTTCATATGATTGAACACAAAATTGGAACCAAAAAAGCAGTCATGTATTAATGATAGAGAAAAGAAGTTTACAACCTTAATGCCTTGATGTTGCAGCCTCCTTCGACGGGTTCAGTCGAGTGCATCTCAAGAATTTTTTGGGGATCGGACTTGGTGAGGAAATGGGCCTAAACTCTCTCTCGATAATGGATTCCTCTCTATAGTAATGATTGTTCAACTAGCTGCAACAATATGAGAACGAAGTATTTATAGGAGATGAGAGGGTGGTTTGGGATCCCTCATAAGGTGAAATAGAGGTCTTATCCCTTTGGGGAGTTGCATAATTGTAGGAAACAAGAAGCCAAAGGGAGGACTTCGACGTTATTCAGTCGAACAAACCATGATGACTCCGCTCACGAGGTTGTTAGGCATGGAAACTCCGTTTCTATTGAAAAAAACTTTCCAAAAACAACTCCGCGCGTGTAACCCACTGAGACAGAGCACCAATGGGCGTGGGGCCCAATGATAATTTCTCTATGGGCCCGAGGCCATAACTGCCTACGAGCACCAGCCCAAAATCAGATGTTTTTTAGAGTGTTCTTGAGGAATGATCAACAAAGGAAATGTTCTTGACATGCCAAGGGATGCAATGATACTTATAGCAAAGTATGACAACACACAGAAGTCACTGAAATGGTCCTCCAATGTTTGGGATGGGGATTGCAGGGGCGAGGACAAAATACTATGTAACAGATTCCCCCTAAAGCATGAGGTACGAGAGAGAGGGAGGGGTGAAATGCTTTATGACAACATGCCCAAACCAAATGCAACTGTCGGAGACCTGCAAGAACAAGTACAACTGATATCTCCGATACATGAAAATGTGGTATGGGTGTAGCCATCCATAATAGAGTACATACAATAATAAGATCTGAGGTATGGATGCAGCCATCCAGCAAGAAGGATCATCAAATAGACTCAGGTATGGTTGCAGCCATCCAATTAGAAGAGTCATGCATATAGTCATGATAAACCAAATCACCTCGCAGCCTGGATTTTATCACACAAAACCCAAGGTCTTACGCTCCATCTCGACCTTAAAAAGTACAAATTCAAGCATGTGAATGAGTGAGTTGAAGTCGAACATGCAAGAAATTCACCTGATTACCAGCCAATGATGAAAGCTATTAACAGGCGCAAGAGAAACCACCAATAACGACAATGGATCTCAAGGTACAACTAGCACAATCCGCGGAATAAGAACAGTGAGCTAGAGTCGAACACCAATGAAATCACTTGATTGAAGGCCAATGATGAGGACCTGTCGCCGAATGCGAAGAACTTTCCATTGAGGCATGCAAGCTCCAAGGTACCGGAAGAGAGTCTCTAGATCAACTTCCTAGGTAATGAGCTGAAGTCAACAGGAAATGACCAGTCAAAGGAGGGCCATAATTTTTCCCACATCATCAACACGAGATAGAGGAACAAGATGATAGTGAATCAGGATAAAACATAGGATTAGAGGTTTGAAAACTGCATAGGGAAACTTTTCTTGAACATATTGGCGACACGAATCTGGAATTTGGCAGTATTGATATCAAGGGATCTGAGGTCATGATGATGTGGCAAAGAGAAAATGAGAGGCTAAAAAATATAACCCAAACCCACAGAGGCAAAAAATGACGAAATGGGATGTCCCCAACCTAACACGAATTGGAGACAAGTGTCATGTTCAAGAGCGACATACTGCCGACACGACTGAGAACTAGTTCCATTTTCCCCCACCATTTCTGGCGAGTACCCCATTATTTTTGGAAACAAGCTTGAAGGGGATAGCTATGCTTGTCATATAAGTTTGTCCTTCATACAAATCCACCCTATTACAATTTACGATCCCTAGGAAGGAGGAACTCGGTTACGTCATGGTGACGATCTCCGATGTCATTTAGGTTTTAAAGAGTCTAACAAAGGAAGAACTCGGCATCTTTTCATGTTTAGAGAGTTTGAAAAGAAGCAGAAAAGAAAACTCTAGCAGGTCCCTTTTCGTAGGTAATCTCACAGATTTGAAAAGTTAGAAAACAATATCTGAGAGAACCTCTTAGTCGCGATAGGCTAAGGTATTCCTTTTTCGTAAACAATCTGTCCCATCCCGAAAAAGGGGTAAACATATACTGGGTAGAGGAAGTTTCGCAACCTTTAACAAGTTCAAAACGAAAAGAGTCTCGTCAATCTTTTAAACTTTTCAAGAGTCAAAAAAGAGCTGAAAGTGACTCCACGGGGTGACTTTTTCGTGTTTTTACCAAGTCCGAAAAAGTAATAAAATACAACTCATCCATGCATCATCACCACGTTTAAGACCTATTGTTGCACAAGAAACGCACGTAAAACCCATTT
Source organism: Pinus albicaulis (assembly GCA_034641835.2). NCBI lineage: Eukaryota > Viridiplantae > Streptophyta > Pinopsida > Pinales > Pinaceae > Pinus > Pinus albicaulis. The sequence goes on along the minus strand of CM076584.1, from coordinate 1,462,919,469 downwards.
TTTGAGATAAAATATTAAAATAATCGAAAAATAAGCTCAAAAACCTAATTAGGGTTTCGAAAAGGTTATAACATGACAGAAATAGAAAAAATAAATTACTTTTCACCTTTTCACCTCTTATGAGCATTTTTACCATTTTCCACTGTGATCTTGTGGAGCTGGCAACAGACAATCCAAGAGACCAATCGTGAATCTGTTTTCTTCAAGTAAGAGATCTTATCCTTGCCTGCATTTTAAACTAAATTACATATTCTGTATTTTCAACTTTCCATATTTTTGGGGAGATTTTGTTCAAAGTTGGGCATCGTGGTCGGCACGAGTTCTGGGCACGGAGTCGCGCCAACCCACCTTGAAAAGAAAAGTTGATGGAAGTATCGAAAGGTATAAGGCGAGACTGGTTGCAAAAGGGTATTCTCAGGTTGAAGGTATTGACTTTCATGAGATCTTTTCACCAGTAGTTAAACTTGTTTCTATTCATACTGTGTTAGCACTAACTTCTTTACTTGACCTTGAGTTAGAACAGTTAGATGTTAAAACAGCCTTTCTTCATGGTGATTTGGATGAAGAGATATATATGGATCAGCCAGAAGGTTTTGTACAAGGTCGCAGCAGAAGATTAGTTTGCAAGCTCAAGAAATCATTGTATGGCCTGAGGCAGTCGCCCAGGCAATGGTACAAGAAGTTTGATTCCTTCATGGTGAGCCAAAATTTTATCAGAAGTGAGTATGATCATTGTGTATACTTCAAAAGTTTCAATGGAATATTCATTATCTTGGTGTTGTATGTTGATGATATGCTTATTGCAAGCAAAAGCATGGAAGAAATCAGCAGGTTAAAGGCTCAGTTGTCTAGGACGTTTGAAATGAAGGATCTTGGAGCGGCAAAACATATCTTGGGCATGGAGATACACAGAGACAGGAAGAATGGTAAGCTTTGGTTATCACAACAGAAGTATGTGGAGAAAATACTTAAAAAGCTCAGTATGAACAATGTGAAACCTGTTAATGTTCCATTAGCTTCCTATGTTAAGCTTTCTTCGGATTTGAGTCCTAGAACTAATGAAGAAAAGCAATATATGTCTCGTGTACCATATGCAAATGCGGTAGGCAACTTAATGTATGCGATGGTATCTACGAGACCTAACATTTCACATGCAGTTGGAGTTTTTAGCAGGTTCATGGAAAATCCAGGGGAAGAACATTGGCGAGCAGTGAAATGGGTGCTTTGGTATTTGAGAGGCACAAGTGACCATTGCATCAGCTTTGATGGTCATGAAGGTACAGTCTGCGGATATGTGGATGCTGATTATGCAGGTGATTTGGACAAAACGAGGTCTACTACAGGTTATGTTTTTACTCTTGCAGGTGGAGTAATCAGTTGGATGTCAAAGCTTCAAGAGACAGTTGCTTTGTCCACTACAGAAGCAGAGTATATAGCTGCTTCAGATTCCTGTAAAGAGGCAATCTGGTTAAAAGGTCTGCTTGATGAGATTGGAAGGACGCAGGAGAAAGTGAATGTGTTTTGTGACAGTCAGAGCGCTATTCATTTGGCTACAAATCCAGCCTATCACAGCAAGACCAAGCACATCGATGTAAGGTATCACTTTGTGAGACATGTAATCGAAGGCGGAAAAGTAGTCCTCAAGAAGGTCCGCACACAGGAGAATCATGCAGATATATTCACGAAGCCAGTTACAATAGAGAAGCTGAGATGGTGTCTTGCTTCTCTCGACTTGCAGAAAAGATGATGAATGGGCATTAGGATTTCTGTTGTCAAGGTGGAGTTTTTTTAAAATGTGACAACAGATGTAAATTTACTATGTAGTTAGAATAACAGAATTTAGGTAAATAATGAGATATAGTTGAATAACGAGATAACAAAATATGTCTAGTTAAAAGAGGTGGCCTGAGAGGCTTGTATGCACGAAGAATTTCATCAATAAAGTTTCTAAGAGAATTTATCCTTCAGTTCAGTTTCCAATTCAGTTACATTTCTCCTCGTTTCTTGTTTTCTCCCAACACTTGCTTGATCCATTGTCTTCCCTATTAGTTTGTGGCTATATCTATCTCCTCAGTGATTCTATGAAGGCATACTTGCTAGATTTAGATAACCCACCTATGTCCCAGATGCAACCCACTACTTTACCAATTCCTTCTCATTCCTTCCCACTTCTCGCCTCCTAATTCCTCATGTATTCCACATCCACATCCTTGTTTCCTATAGTGCTACCTGTGCATAACTCTACATCCATCCTTGTTTCCTATAGCGCTACCTGTGCATCACTCTACATCCATCTACACTTCTATCGGTATGTCTTTGCACCCTTTTAGTGCAAATGCTAATATAATTTGTTAGTCGTAAATTAGTTTACTTTGAGTTTCCTTTAAATATATCGTTTCATTTATATATTTCAACAAATATTATCATTTTACATATTAGTGGAATATATAAATTCTCATATTAAAGATGATTTCAATTTTAGATATATTTTAACTAGATGTAAGTATATGTTAATAAATATGTCATTTGAATACATAAGATTTAATTAATTTTGTTACAATTTAACTTATATTACTTACATTAGAGGGTATGATATATTTTAATTAATTTTGAGTAAATATGAATATATTTATTATATAATTAATGGTTACTAATTATAACAAATGTAATATGGAGTGTTGTTGTTTAGTATTTGCTTTTTATGTAAAAATTAATTGATAGCTACTTTAGATTAATTTAAATGTTTATATAGTTCAAAACCTCCAAAACCATGTATATATGAAGTATGCTACATAGTAATCATAACCCCAATTTAAAATACTAAGCTTTACATATAATATCATATTTATCTCTTAAAATTAAATTATTATTATTGTTGTTATTATTATATAAAAAGTTGTATTAAAAATTATAAATATATAAATTTTGAAATGCAACATCAATATTTTTCATATAAAAAACATAAAAAATAATAAATTAAACATTGTCTAAATAAATTATATTTAAAAAGAAATTTAAATTGTTTATGCAAATAAATTAATTTAAATGAATATTGTAACTAAAAAATATGTTGTTATACTCTTGAATGGTAGTCCTTCTGCTCCCTTTAACAGCTCGCGCGGCCTCAGACAAGGCGACCCCTTATCTCCATTCCTTTTCATCATAGCTACAGAGGGTTTAGGAAGACTTATTAAAGCGCACATAGCAACAGGAAAGCTTCAAGGCCTGAAATTGTGGGGGCCCCAGCTGCCGCTGACCCACCAGCAATTCGTTGATGACACCCTATTATTCTGCATGGCATCACTCAAAGAATGTAAAACTATTCTCAAAATTCTGGAGGTCTTCAAGGAAGCTTCAGGCACTGAAATCAATAATGATAAGTCCAATGTTTATTTCTTTCACTGTCCTGTACTGATGCAGAATTATCTTGCCAGAATCCTTGGATTTCAACGCGGGTCCTTTCCCATAAAATACCTTGGTATGTTTCTAAATCCTGGCCCCACACGAATAGCAGATTGGAAAGATATCATTGTTAGAGTGGAGAAAAGAATTCAAAATTGGGCCTTCAGAACCCTGAACGCTCCTGGACGCCTCATAATGCTAAAATCAGTTCTTCAAGCCCTACCTATATATCAGCTGTCAGGGAGAGCCTATCCGAAAGGAATATGTCTTCAGTTGGTAAATATCTTCAAAAAATTTCTATGGCAAGGAGCCCAAACCGACAGAAAGTGGGCACTCCTCTCTTGGGATAAATTAATCAACTCTAAGGTTGCAGGTGGATTAGGATTACGGGATCCTTTTATTCTAAATAATGTGTTGGGAGCAAAACTCTGGTGGCGCTGGCTAATGGGAGGGCAAGATCTTTGGAAGCAAATATGGCAAACAAAATACGACATGCCACTAACACTCTCAAGCCGAATGAAAGTTGACAGGACACCAAAAGGCTCCGCAATATGGAATCTAGCAGCAACGAACAGAAATCTCATTCGTGCAAACAGTTTTTGGGAAATTAGAGATGGCAATACAGCGCTTTTCTGGGAAGACTCATGGCAACAGCGAGAAAAACTGTTCTCCAAATTGGATTTGGGAGAAATTTTCCTATTTACAAATACCCCAATAACAGGCTCGTGCAGCAGTACTGGTGCATTAGCCAAAATGGAATGTGGCGGAAATGGAAAGACAAAATTAGTTGGCCAGATGCTCCAGCAACAGAACAATGGAACAATTTCGCTAAAGAGCTCAGCACTCGCAAACTTAGAATAAACTTAGGTCCAGACATCCTAAGATGGGGACATCTAACAAGAGGATTGTTCACCATTAAAGAAGGCTACTCTATCCGCACTCAGCCACAGTTGAATAATATTCACCCAAGATGGAAACGAATTTGGGAATTAAAACATTGGCCAAAGGTCACATATTTCCTATGGTTAGTCAGCCACCAAAGAATTCTAACATGGGAGAACCTGCAAAAAAGAGGCATGGTAGGTCCTTCGCGATGCCCCTTTTGCACAACTGAAGCCGAAACGACTGAGCATCTGCTTAACTCATGCACCAAGGTAATGCCTCAATGGGAAAACCTTGCCTCTCTATTTCGACAGACAGGAAAAAACAATGAAAGCATAATAGAAACCATTGTCAACTGGCAAAAAGGAGCATTTCATTGCCAGGTACTTAACAGAGCATGGACCCTTTCATTTGGATTCCTACTCTAGAATACTTGGAAGGAGCGAAACCAGAGAGTTTCCCAAGATAAAGAACAACCAATGAATCAGATTTGGCAGCGTTCTAAAGATAACATTCGCGAAACCATCTTAACTGAAAGTTGGGCAGATGAAGATTGGAAAACAACAGGTACTGAAGCCTTGATATTAGAAAATCTAAATCTCAAACCTCAGATGCTCTGTAAAAGCCTATGGAAATTCAGACCCCCTAGCCATTCAAGCGACGAGCATTGGTCTCCCCCCAACTAGGTTTCCTTAAACTCAACTATGATGGGGCGTCGAAAGGTAATCCGGGGCAAGCAGGGGCAGGTGGGATATATAGAAACTCACAGGGGACTGTATGTAGATTCTATGCTCTCGACTTAGGCCATGCAACCAATAATGAAGCAGAACTCATGGCAGTCAAACAAGGCCTTCTAATAGCAATTATAGAACAGTACCAACGAATCATTGTGGAGGGAGACTCAGCAATGGTAACAGGGGTACTCCAAAAACTGCAACAAGGCACGCCCTGGGAGAAAATCTCACAAAGCTGGCGAACAGCAGCCTTGATAGAAGAAATGAGTCAAATGGTGAATCGCATACAGTACTTTATCCCCCGGCACGTCAAAAGAAAAGGTAATGCTGCAGCCGATTACTTAGCTAACTAGGGATGCCAAAATGTAGAACGCTACATTGATGGTCGCCCAACTGATCTGATTTGGAATGTGGAACTTCAATCCCTCCAATTGATTGTGGAAAAATATCTCCAACCCCCCGATCGAGGTGTACAGCTGTCATAATAAAATCACGGAGGTGGAGACTTGGCACGCACTCCAGCTACATGCAATTACCATCATTGATGTCGGACCGTCAATCCAGTTGGGTGAAGTGTGGGAACCTGCAGACGGGAATAATGACGCAGAGTGGACAGGCTGGTAAGACAGGCCGAAAACGGCAAGTTTCGATTAAGGTATGTGATCCTCCGCTCCCCCTCCATTCATTCATGCACAGGTTCCTGCATGCAATAGTCTGGAGGAGGCTCAGCGATTTTCATTCCAGCAATTCCTTGATCCTGTCGGGGTATGTATTTGTCATTCTCTCAGCTTTTCTAATGTCAAAGACTGTCGTTCTCTTTAGTTTTCAGCATATTCAACCTTTACTGGGCTTGATAGAGAGTTGTCGCTGGGTTACCCCTGAACAGCAACCCGTCTCTCCATGTTTTCGCGACCCCTGCATTCTGATTGCCCAAGTCACTAATCTGGGTAGCATGCCTGATTGTATATATTTCTCTACCTTGCTAACGGACCACTGTATCTACAGGTTTTTAGGGGCTAGGCTCTTAAATTATCTGATTAAGTTCCAAAGTTGTTACTTTTTCCATGATTAGTCTCAGCAATGTAGCCTCGTGATAGTGTCGACTGAGTTAGTCACCTTTCATATTCGCACTCACGACAATTTTCCTGTTATCTGGTTTAGACCTAAGAGAAAAGTCGCCATTCTCACGACGCATGCAATTCAGGTCATTTCGCCCAACCCTAAAGGTTTGCAGGGTAGATTTAGGAAGTGGCTATGGAGTCTCTGTTCCTTAGCCAACCAAATGGCCCTGCACCTTAGCCAGCTTAATCCGACTCCTAGCCCTCGTGATAATAATACTCTCTCAATCATGCATATTGTCCATGCAAAGCCTAACAGCAAGGTCGCCCAAGCTTGTCGGAGGGCTACCATTCATAAGGTTTTTTCGTATGATAATTTCAGTTTTTACTTTATGCATATAGTTAAAAGTCCGGACAATCAAGGATATGAATCTCTGTTTAGAATGTATAGTAGGACCAGGAGGGCAGCTTACCTGTGTTCGCATGAGAGTCAAGATATCCCTATTCAAAGGAGGCGCATGAGTTCTATTATCCAAACCTCTCACATCTTTGTTGTGCACTTCTGTTTGTCAGAGTTTTTTCATAAACTACTTTCTGCAATGGGGAAAAGACGTCAACAGGCAGACACTGCCAGAGGCAAACAGCAAATTGAGTTAGAGAATGTCCCCAAGAGACGGGGTCGCAAAACCAATCAAGAACACTTGGAGACTCTGGCAGCAAATTATGTGTTAGGAAATTCCTCTGAAGTTCGCAAAGAAATTCGGGGGTGGGAAAAAGAAATCCAGATAGACCCGAAAGACAATGAGGCAGAGGCAGAGATTTTGGATTTTATTACAGATCCGGGCAATACCAGAGGTCGTCTCACTCTGTTTAACCAGACTATCCACACCTACTAGATAGTAAAATGTTTAATAGCAAAAGAAATTCAGAGTATTCAGCATGTTCCAGCCAAGACAGCCCCTGCTAAGTCAGACCCTAGCACTCAAGCTCTTCTTTTGGACATTCAAGACCAACAACAGCACATCAAGATAACACAATATCAGGCGGTAGACTGAGTCAGTAGCCTAGATGATAAAGTGGGCCGCATGGAGAAGACCCTTCTGAAGATCCTCCAGCAGCTTCAACAAGCTGAAATGCCTGGGACTAATATCAAAGACCCTGCACCAGTCTCATCTTCATATGGATAGGTGTTTCATATTTTTATCTTTTTTTATTATGGATGCATTATATAGTTACCTATGAACTCTCTTTATGTGTTATGAATGTACAGAATGCAGTAGTAAGGCAGCTAGCACAAGAGACTTTTAGACGCCGAAAACAATTTCAATTTTGGGACGCTGTTTATGCTTTTAGATGGCCAACAGACCTGGTTTCCTACGGGCAGGTTGAGGTCAAAGACAGAATATTATATTTTGTAGCCTGTCCTTCAAATATAAATAGCAAATAGTAAGGTCCTGCAGAATTTACAAAAAAAAAAATATATATATATGTTATTTATTTTATATTAAATTTATTATCCAATTATTAATTAAAAATTAAAAATTTGTCATATTAAAAATAATATAATATAATATATGAATGATTATATGTATTGCCGCGTACATTTTTATTAATAAAACTATATAGTAAAAATAAATATTAAAAAAATATAAATATTTAGATTTGAAAACAAATTACTAAGAATAAATATTTAGATTTGATAGGTGTACTCTTTATTAAATGTTATGACACTTGGTTTGGTACTTCATACAATGACAATTAATTTTCATAAATATTTAGATTTGATAGGTGTGCTCTTTAAAAAATGTTATGACACTTACTCTTATACAAGTTTTTTTTTGTTTTTTGTTTATTAATTTTTTTTCCTAACAATTCAATTTAAACATCTTGAATTAGTCATTTCATGTAAATGAACCAAACACAAAAATAGAAATTCAAATTTCAAAAATTTCAAAATTTATATTTGATTTTCCAAACATTTAGTTTAATATTTAATTTTTTCAAAACTTTAATGAACTTTATAAAATTTATTTAGAAATTTCAAAACTAATTGAAACTCAACTCTGTTTTACTAAAAACAAAAACAATATAACTTACTATCAATAAATATAACAATTTGGAAATTAGAGAATAAGATTTATATTAATTTATAAAAAGTATACTTAGTAGAATAAGTTATTACAATAATAAAATAATATTTAATTTATATAAAAAAATGAAATAAACTACAATAAAATGCATACTATAGAGTAAGGAGTTGTCTTTAGTGGGACTTTTTGGAGTTTCAAGTGCAAGTGAAAAAATTTGAGGTAAAATCTTGGTTTTTGTTATTTAAACTGGTTTTTTTACTCTATATATGGATTCAGCAACCTCAAAAACCCCTAGGGCACTTTGATTGTGCAAGGTTAGCAATCAAACTTCTCTTTTTAATAAATTCCTAGGAAATTTTAGAGAAATTACACCATAAAAAGCCACCATAAAAACCTTCAAAAAGTTACACTAAAAACTACTCGATAAAATAATAACAAATAAACTTTTTTTTTTATCGTTAGTGCCCAACAATGCACACCTTAAGTTTGTTTACTAACAAGTTGTTAATCTTATATTTGAATGCATACAATACATAGTTTCAACCTCCACTAAAATCACAATGTCAATGTAACTCAATGTAACTCATACAGTGTCCCTTATGTTATGCACCAATAACTTGTATAGTCAAATTTCTTTTATATTATGCACCAATAACGTGTACATTCAACTTGTCATTATCATATGCCTTTTGGAAAATAAGCCACAAGTTATTAGCATCTCATGGAGCCCTCTTTATATTCACTACCTCATAGCATAATTTATATTGCAATCTAAGTCAAGCTTATATTTAAAAAAAAAAAAAACAGTACAAGATGAATATGTTGTCCTATTACGACTCATATCATTCTAATTTCAAGAGATTATGCACATACGTCACGAAATTCAAGGAACGAATTCATAAATCTTTGTTTTCCTTCTTGTGAACACTAGGCTCCAATGTTTAAAATCGTTTGATTCTCTTTACTCCCAATGTTTATATGGATTGTATATCCTATCTTTCTTCTAAAATCATTCTTTTCAATTTTCTTATTCCTACTAGCGTCCCTGGGATAAAAGAACATTAAGGGGTGTTAGTCCTTTTGGAAATGTATTATCGTCAAAAGAGATGACTTTGTTTTTATTTAAAGTCTATATTTATGAAAGTGCAAATGCTTTTATCATTAGAAAATACCTTCCTTGCCTCCACATTGTTAGGTATATGTGGACGATTTAAATAAATAAGGGTGCACTTAGGAAGTAACCATCTTTCAAGGTGAACTAAACAACTAACTTTTCAGCCATGGAATTTAACTCCTTATTCACATATGTAATATTAAAAGAAAACAAATTTGAGATTAATTGCCAAATTTCTTGTGCATACCATTTCAAAAGCGTATTAGATGGATTATATATCTTCTCTGTTAAATTCACAACTAATTTAGAATCACCAAAATCTGTTAGATGATGGCATCTTAAATTAAAAGCATTCTCAACACCAAATATGAGAGCTTCAAATTTTGTTACATTATTTATACATGCAAATTCATGTCTATATGAGAAATGGTGAAATTTCTCCAAAGGAGAATATAAAATTATCTCTAGACCTTTTACTTCTCTTGTACATGTACCATCAAAATGCATAATCCAAATATGATCATCTCTAGGAAGATGGAATAAACATCGATAACTTTTTCAATGAAGTTGGCATGGGGTTGAGGAAGCTCTTAATATATGGAGAAATATACCCTTTACGAAGAACAATAATATTCTTACCTACTCTAGAAAGAGACATGTGAGTCCTATCCATGGACGGGTATCCACTTGTTAAAGCTATCTAGTATCAACTAAGAATGATCAAATAGTTACTTATATGGATATCAATCATTTGTATATTACATGTTGTGCATATCTCAAGATGAGAACAAAGTACCAAAGTTATATCTTTAATCTAATGAATGGTAGCTTGGTGTTGGTTGTTGTAAGCTAACATATACTTTGGACTCTCATTGGTGCAAGATATACCCAATTCTTCCATGATGATTTTAGACATGACATTTCGACTAAACCCACCATCAATAAGGCAATCATGTGTAATTTTATAATAATATTCATGGAAACATAAAAAGGAGGGTTTATATAGGTTTTAACCTTATACAGATACTTGTTACAAATGTATTATTGATAAAAACATAAAAGTTGCAATGGCACGCACAAATATTTTTCCTTGGAAATCCAAAATTCGGAAAACAAAAATGATTATTTAGTATTTTTTTCTTTATAATGTTACAATACAATATGTATATCCCACGACATCCAAAAACCCCCAATCCTCTAATCCTAGATTAGAATGCAATTGTACTTCCTTAATCATAATTACAAAACCATGGGTTGAACAATCATGTTCCACAAAATCATTAAAAGTGAAAATTGTGCACAAAATCCACCAAAAATGAATGCAAAAAACACCAAAAATTATTTTCTTCAATGGCTCTTCCCCTCCATGTAACCCCCCCCCAGATAAGGGATTTTGTCGCCCCCCTATGACCTATTTATTTCACTCATATATAAATCAAATATGGGGCTAGTAATGCGAAGAATATAACATGTACAAAACATTCTCCCACTTTTTATTTTCTTTGCATACAAAAGGTCACAATAGTACATGATTAGTTGTGCAATGCACCAATGCTAATTGTTTCTCTACAGCAAGGGAATTTCTTAATTTCCATATATTTTTTTTGTGAATCTATACCATTCTTCAAGGTGCCCATCTTCACCAACAACACCTTCTTGTCTTCAACCATGTCTCTCACAAGGTGATATTAAATTTCAATATGCTTTGTCTTCTAATGATAATTTGGGTTCTTCACTAGGAAGATTTCACTTTGACTATCACAATCTATCCTTATAGCTTGCTACACCAACCCAATACCTGAATAAAATATTTATAACCATATTGATTCCTTGCTTGCATGATCTTTTTCCATGTATTTAACTTTTATAGTTGAGAGTGACATTATAGATTATCACTAACTCATTCAATTGATTTCTCCTCCAATATATTAAATAAAACACATTTACAGATATTTTGTGCTCCAAATATCCAACCGAATCTACACCAACAAAGCCATGTAGGTCCAACACTTTTTCCGGTCCTAGTCTTCCTTGGTAGAACAATTCATCACTAGTAGCGTCATGAAAATACCTAAAAGCCCTCTTTACTATACCTAATGTTCCTTCCTTGGTTTCAACATATACCTACTCGGGACTCCCATTGCATGTGTTATGCTTGATATAATACAAACCATTGCATACATCAAATTGCCTAGTACATTGGCATATGAAACATGAGACATATCCTCATCCTCTTCCCATGTCTTGGATCATTGACCTGCAGATAAATTTACAACTACATGAATAGGAACCATTGTTGATTTACATTCATGCATATTAAACCAATGTAATATTGTCTTGGCATATTTCCTCTAATTTAGCTAACGTTTATTATTTTCTTGATCTCTTTTACTTTCCATACCCAAAATGAAATTTGTAGCACCAAGATCCTTCATGTAAAATTTAGAGGACGACTAGTTTTCATATTCTGGATGATTTCATTGTCATTTCCAATAAAGCATATCATCCACATACAATACCAAATAAAATATACAATCACTAGCTAATTTTAAATACACACAATGATCTATTTTGATTCTTGTAAAGTTATGTCCCAATATATAAAGATCATTTTTTTGATACAACATTCTTGGTGATTGCTTTAACCTATATAGGGACTGTGTTAGCATCCATACCAACTCTTTGTTTCCCTTCAATGCAAATCCTTTTAGTTGCTTCATGTAGATTTCTTCTTTTATATCCCCGTGTAGGAATATTGTCTTCAAGTTCATCTGCTCTACTTCAAAATAAAAAGTGCCCAGAAATAGATAATAATAATAATAAATCTAATAGAATGTAACTTTGAAACACGAGAAAATATCTCACCACAGTAAATTCCCACTTCATGGGAATAACCTTCTGCTACTAACCTAACTTTGTATTTTTCCATTTATCCTTCTACATTCAACTTCTTCATAAAGACCCATTTTCTACCAATGAGATTCTTCCAGCTTGCAAATCCATTAAATTTCAAACCTCATTCTTGTCCAATGCTACCATTTCTTGAATCTTCAACCATGGCCTTTTTCCATATTTTGGAATCTTCTAAATCCACTGCCTCCCTTGTTAATTTTTCTTAGGGTTGTATTGTTCTTTGATTTTGACAATTACATTACATATTTTACACATAGAATTCACCCCACAACATTTTAACATCATAACAACAATAGAAATTGTGTGTAAAGAACAATAACATTAATACTGCAACGGAACATAAAGAAGCAAAGGAAGAAAATCATGCACACATAAAGACACCAGGATTGGTCGAAGACCAGGGAAAAAAACCACAAGGGGGGAACTCATAATTCAATTCTTCTTCTTCTATTATATATTTATCAAGTGTTCAGTTGAGATACAAAGTACAAAGAGATACATTAACAAACCTCCTATGGCCAACCCAAGTCAGTTCACAACTTTGTTTGTGAACTAACATTTGATAATCCAAGAAAGCTTATTGTGTACCACAGTTGTAAGAAACAAAATCATCATCAAGAATTATCAACTTTATCGGGTTATATCAAGTAGATCATGTTGTCAAGGAGATGAGCCATCCATAATTGGTGTATCAAAGTCATATTCATATTCAATGTACATAAAATCCCATATCATAACTTCCATAGACCAATCCTTATTTTACCATGTCACTTATATACATATTAAGGGAGTCTACAAATCATAGTCATATACATACCATGTCTACCATGACATATATAAGAGTTTCTTCCTTGACATATAAATTATGTTTTCCATGTCATATACATCCATACCATACATACCTTGTCTGCCATGAAGAGTCTAGCCATACCATACATATCATATCTTCCATGAAGATTTTAGCCATACCATACATATCATGTTTTCCACGAAGAGTCTAGCCATACCATACATATCATGTCTGCCATGAATAGCCTAGCCATATGATACATATCATGTCTACCATGAAGAGCCTAGCCATACCATACATATATTGTTTTACATGAAGATCCTATCCATACCATACATGTCCCGTCTTCCATGAAGATCCTAGCCATACCATACATATCTTGTCTTCCATGAAGAGCCTATTCATACCAGACTTCTTTGTAAGTATATGATGGCATATATACAGCAATGATGCCATTGATATTATACAATATTGTGTGATGTTATATACAGAGAGACCATACCATATGAGATTGTGTGATGCCATTGTCATATCATATATATAAATAATTGTGTGATGCCAATATTGTATTACAATTCCATTCCAAGATTTCTGAGATTCTATTGAGAAAAACGTTAGATAAAGAAATATTCTTGTTGACAATCGAGAGAATTGGAACAATAGATATAAGAGAGTCATGCGAGAGAAATATCTTGAGATAATAATCCAAATCGACACTTGGAATTTTTATGCCATCCGAACCTCAAAATAATTTTGTTGTCTGAAGTACCTTTAGATCAATCCATTGGGGTTTGTATAGATGTTTCCATGAAGGGATCCAACATCAAGTCTTGGAGGCTGACCTTGAATTCTGGGCGATAATTTTAAATTCAAATAACTATTTAAATATAAATGCCTTCACAATTACAAATTTGTGCCCTTAACAATGATACTCTCTTTATCAATTGAACATATTAATAATATTTTAACTTTTCCATTTTTACGGTAAGAATGGCTTGATTTAGGGGAAAGGGAAATGCGTCCCTAGATGCCCAAATTTCAACATCCCTAACATTTCTAGGATCATCATCAATAGTAAACAAAGCAAAATTGGAATGGAAATTGGGTGGAATTATGTATCTGACTGCCTCCTATCTCAAACCATTCTTATCAATATAAGTGTATGAGGTTCTTTTTATTCCTCCTATTGTTCTTCTATAGAGTCTGATTCGTCATCTTTCAGCTCAAACTCTATTTTTTCTGATTCTTTCTCCCTTTTTAAGACTTCTTGTTTGAAAAATCCTTGATTTCTCTAAATACCACATCTTAATTATACAAAACCTTCTTAGTTTCTAGGTTCCAAATCTTATAACCTTTCAAACCATCTTTATATCCAACAAAGGTACATTTTTTATCTTTATTATCTATTTTACTCTTATTTTCCTTTGGAACATGTACATGAGCATCACAATTTAAGAGATTGTTTCTTACCAGTCCTTACCTCATGTGGAGTATTTTCATTGAACATTGATGAGGGTGATCTCTTTATCAGGTAACATGTAGTACCCACTACCTATGCCTAGAATTATTGTCTTGATCTAGCACCATTGATCATGCTCCTCAATTTTTCTATAGGTGTCATGTTCACACTTTGTTGGAAACCTCACTTTATTGAGGTGTGTATGGTGTAGTTTTCCGCCTTGTTGTACTTCTCTTATAGAATTCACCGAAATCATTCTTATAGAATTTCACACCATTATATGTCCTTAACACCTTGAATTTATTCTCTATTTTATTTTCTATAGGATCCTTAAACTCTTTAAATTTATTAAAGCCTTCAAATTTCTCTTGAAGGAAATAAGTCCATCTATTCTTCAAGAATTCATCTATGAATGGAGCATAATACACATATTTACCAATTTATGGAATCAATATAGGTCCAAACACATCATTCTGCATCAATTGTATATTCCCTCTGCCCTCACAACATGGGAGGAAAATGTTACATGATTTTACTTATCATCTAAGCAATGTTCACATAAATCAAAATCTAGAGAGCAATTGGACATACCTTCAACCATATTGATGGCCCTTAGTATTGCAGCAATAATATTGCAACTCTCAAGGGTTTCATCTTTAATTGTCAACTTGGAGTTCATAAAAACTTAAGAGGGATTGAAATTACGTGTGCATTATGCACTTATCATTTTCCTTTCTCACTTTTATATGGGTAAGAACACTGAGGTGAGATCTAATTACTCAGACACCATACTAATTGATTTATGTTACAAGCGAAATTGAGAATTGCAAGAATGAAAGGAAATAATCAAACCTATGCTAAATGAAGAAATTGAGGCAAACCATATTAACTATGATGAAATAAAATCATGTATATTCTAGTGTGTAATGAAAGCAAATTCATAACTCAAACAAAGCATGTAAATAACAAACCTTAACACTACAAGAAAAAGACATTTTCTATAAAAAAAACTAGGTCAAGGAATCTGCTTGGTATCTTTGCTTCTAAATTCCATGTTCAGGGTTCCAGAGACATTGTAACATATTAATAAATATGAAACATGAGTTGGATGTAATTTTTTATGAGTTTTGGAATCAAAATATGAACTACTACATTAGTCCTTATTTTGCTACAGGAGACATTCCATTGAGTAGTAAAATGTGCTAAGGACGCGGTTTGAAAGTAAAGGGAGGCTAATGAAGGCTAAGGAATGATAGAGTACTCATGTCCAAGTCACCATTTCAATGGTAGAATGATTTATTCGGCAAATGGGTGGCTATAGAATCTCATGTGCCTCTGCAAAAATAGGGGAACATACAGTTGTAGCAAGCAATAATGATACACAAAAAATAAATACCAGCACCTAAATCACTTAAAATGCATGAAAAGATATGTTAACTCGACAAGGTAATCACTACTAAAGCTACCTTCTAATGCTCAGATTACTATACAAGAAAGGATTGTAAACAAGCTAATTAACCCTACATAAAAACAATACTCATAAATAAATTTTCAGAAATGAGTAAATGCATAAAGTACTATAATACAAAAGGGGTATTGAGCACTTGGGGTGGGCCCTAACCTAAGGAAGCTCAGGTCCTCGAAGAAAACAATCTAAGAACCAAACATGTCTTTCATTAACTTGAAAATTGCTTATAGATCAAAAGTTGTAGAACTAAAACTCCTAAAGATCTCTACTACTAATGCTTCTGCTAACTTTGACTGTCTTCTATCTTCCTAATGGGCTATTTGATCCCTCTATTTAGACAAGATGAGTGAGGGGAAACCTCTTTGAAAGGAAGATTATTTTCCCTCCAAAACACCTTAAAAATAGGATCATGCTCCCTGAGTGACCTCACAGCTACAAGAAGGAGTATCTAGTGCTCTAAGTCATCCGAGTTTGAGCTTCCTATAGAGAGGATGTAGCATATAGTTTTGTAGTTTCATTTAAGGAACTATGATTATATTCTATTCTAGGTTAAATGGATTAGAAGTTTATCAATGTTGTGAGATATATATTGTATTATAATATTATAAAGATGAATATGTTGAGAAATCTTCTTAGTTTTCTTGGTTTTAGTTTTCAAGGTAGAATTAATGTGTTGATGTGTGTGTTTGGAATTGCATATTTTTTGTTTGATTAAAAAAATATTTGCAACAATTAATACAGTACGATTAAAACCTGGATTTGGTATGAGATTAGTTTTGGCTTCAAGGGCACGCTTTTGAGACAAGGATGTTTTTATCATGCCCATGGTAGACAATGTTATAGTGGGAGATCCGTGGAATCGATTCTTTTGGTGAAAGGAAATGGAAAATAATTCAAAGATAAAGATCGAGAAATTCAATGGGAAAATTTTTGAGTCATGGAAGCTCAAAATTGAAGATCTATTGGTGGAAAAATATCAATGGATCACTATGGATACAGGTGCTACACCAACAGGAATGTTGATAGAAGACTAGACCAAGTTGGACTGAAAGGGAAAGAGAAAAATATGGTTATGCTTCAAATTAAGTATTATTGAATGTTCTAAGAGAAGATATAACAAAAACATTGTGGGACAAGTTAGGGATTTTGTATCAATCTAAGTCCTTGGTGAACAAATTATTCCTACGGAAAAATTTGTGTAACATGAGGATGCAGGATGGAGATTATGTAATAGATCATATAAATGCCTTCAGTATTATGGTAAGTCAGTTATTATCTATTGATATTAATATTTTAGATGAAGATAAGTGTATCAGTTTGTTGTTTTCTTTACTAGACTCATGGTATAGTTTGGTTGTTTCCATATGTGGTAATGCAACTACTTTAATTTTGATGATATTGTCTCTTCCTTGTTATCATAGGAGATGAGATGAAAATACATGGGAAGTCAAAACACAAATGCCATTGTCTATAAGAGGATGCTCCTAAAATATAAATATAAATAAGTCCTCAAGTGGGAGATCTAAATCTTGGAGAAGATTTAAATCTCCAATAAAATTCGTAAAGGCATGTTGGAGGTGTTGAAAAGAATGAGATTACAAGAAATATTTTAGATCCAAAATTATAGAGAAAGGGAAGGGATATAATTATTCTCCTTCTACAAAGAAAAATCCTCCTCAAAAAAAGGATGGAATGTGTATTTGCCTTCTTAGAGTACACATGTATATCATGAGGGATGGCTAGTCGACTCGAGGGGCATCCTTCAATATGACTCATCACGGGGAGTAGCTTTTCAATTAGGAAAGATATGATGGTGGTGATGTTTTCCTAGGAGACGACTCAATAGCCAAAATCATAGGCTAATGAAAATTCAAGTTGAATCTCATGGGTAGAGGTATTAGAACACTCCTTGGTGTTCTACACATTTGAGGATTGGCCAAAATTTTACTTTTTTTAAGCAAGATAAGCAATGTAGTTGTAAAATTAATGTTTGAAAAGGATTCTTGCAGGATGGTTCCGGGAATCGTATTGAAAAATATTAGCACATATTAGAGAGAATGACCTTTGATTACTATGTGTTAATGGTATGGTAGAAGGCATGTCTAATTTCTCTCTAGATTTAAATTTAAGTGAACATTGTTTATATGGGAAGCAAAATCATGTAAGATTTCCATTTGGTGCTAGAAGGGTAATACTGGTGTAGAATGATGTTTTGGGACATGTGTTAGTTCCATCATTGGGTAAATATGCGTACTATGTATCATATATAGACGAGTTCTCGAGGAATACATGAAATTACTTCCTTAGAAAGAAGTATGAAGTATTTAGAAAATTCAAAGAGTTTAAGGTTATGGAAAATCAAATAGAGAAGAAAAATAATGTGTTAAGGATAGATGGTGATGGATAATTTTGTGAAAATGAATTTTAATAATTTTGTAAGAAGTGTAGTATAGCAAGATTGAAGACTACTCCATACGCTCCTCTGGAAAATGGAATTGCAGAAAGGATGAATGGGATACTCATAGAGAAAGCAAGAAGCATGTTGAGTGGTACCATGTTAGGACAAGAATTATGGGCAAAGGAGTAGATATTGCATGTTACCTAGTAAATAGATAATCCTCATTAGCCTTGGATGATAAGGCTACACATGAGGTATGGACTAGTAAGAAACCTTCCCTCAAACATCTCAAGGTGTTTTTTTGTGATGCTTATATACATGTTCCAAAGGAGAATAGGGGTGAAGTAGATAAGAAATCTAAAAAGTGTATCTTTATTGGATATAAATATGGTCTAAAACGTTATAATATTTTAAAAATAGAAACTAGGAAGGTTATGTATATTCGAGATGTAGTATTTAGAGAATCAAATATGTTTTCAAACATGGAGTCCTACCAAGGGAGAAAAAACTAGGTAAAATAGAGTTTGAATTAAAGGGTGATGAATCAGACTCTATAGAAGAATATGAATCAAAAGAAAAAGAACCACATACTCTAGTGTTGAGGAGAATGATTCATGAAAGAAAGCATCTGAATGATTCATGAAACAAGGCATCTAGAAAGGTATATTCCACTTGATTTCAATTCAATTTTGCTTTGTTTGTTATTGATGGTGATCCTACAATTGGTACGTAAGCAATAGATTCAAAGAATGGAAAACTAACGAAAGAGGTCACAGTTGAAAATTTGAAAACCTTAGAAAAACAAATGAGACTTGGGATCTAGTGGAGTTAACATTTGGAAGATATCCCATTGGAAGCAAATGGGTGTTTAAGAAGAAGTTGAACGCAAAAGGCAAACTGGGGAAATACAAAGCTTGGTCAATAGTCGATCCAAGTGGATCTTGTCAATTGAACTGCAATTAAGTCTAATCATGTTGTAAACCAAGATGGTTATGTATAGTCATGTTCTAAGACCATGATGGTCATGTCCAAGAAATCCTAACATCAAATGAATAGCAGTTGATCTCGAAAATCCTAAAAATGGAGTATCTAAGTTTGTCATGAAACTGGTGCTCATTGAGATGAATCCAATGGCACAAACTTCACACAAAACAGAGTCTGTATGAGGAAGATATCAGCAGTCAAAGTTTTTGGGACTGAGTGAAAAGTAGGTCAAAGTGAGTCCCACAAAGATGACGTGGCACTATATGGATGGGACATGTGGAAACTTCTGGTGAAAAGATGTGGTAGTTGTATGATGACTTGGAATATTCGTACATTGATGTGGCAGATGATGACGTCAGCAGTGACCAATGTGGACCAGTTGCAAGACGACACGTGGCGTGATGTCATCAGTATTATGTTAACAAGTGCCTAGTTAGCAGGTGACATGGCTGATGATAACATCAGCATGGAAGTACGATTGATGGCATTGGCGAGGTGACATTGCGGCACGAGATTTTGACATGTGTCACTCAATTTTGGAATTTTAGCATCGAGTTGGAACAGTCAAATTTTTCCACATGGCAGTCAGTCCATACAGTGTTGACAGGGCAGGGACAACTTACAGTACAGAGGATGGTGTGAGCTCACATGGCACTGATGTGGTAGGTATAGTTGGAAGTGACGTCATCAAATTGACTGGATTATACGATAGCACATGGACCAGTCTCGTGAGGACACGTGGTAATATAGAAGTTGACTGGGTGGTGACATCAGTGTTGGGTCTTGAAAATGTCATTCATTTCCATTACACTTTCACTATTATGTCCATTATATCACCTCCATTTCACTACTATGTCACTACATTCATCCCACTTCATTATCAATGGGCCACATTTATGTTTTTCCAAACTTTATTAATTCTTAGCCTTTTTAAGTGAATTTGTGGTTAAAAATTAGAAAATAATGTGTATATGCTTATACCTAACAAGTGGGTTGAGATTGTTGACATGTGTAGATCAAAAGGAGACTTCTAGAAGACCCTTATGTGGCACTCTAAGGACAAATTCGAATTTGGTTGAAGAAGATCATGGGA
The DNA here is from genome assembly GCA_034641835.2 of Pinus albicaulis. NCBI lineage: Eukaryota > Viridiplantae > Streptophyta > Pinopsida > Pinales > Pinaceae > Pinus > Pinus albicaulis. The sequence goes on along the minus strand of CM076584.1, from coordinate 1,462,899,084 downwards.
TCATGAGGATATGTGTCTCATTTCCTTGTTGTATTGAAACTCTAAGAGGATATGTGTCTCATTTCTTAGTTGTGTTGAAACTCTAGAAAGACATGTGTCTTATCATTTCCTATTTTGATTGTAACTCTATAGATGGAGGGAGATATTCATGGACTCCCATTAATGAGATAACTCCTCTTATTTTGTATAAATAGGAGAAGCTTTCTCCTATCATGGGTAGTGAAAAAATAGTGAAAAATAGGAGAAGGAGAGAAAGGAATAGAGAGTGTTTTGTAACAAAGCTTAAGATGGAATGGGATGTAGATTTGTGAGTTTTTCAATAAAGAAGTTCCTTGATGGTGTTTTGATTACAATTTTAAGGAGCTAAGGATTACACCAAATTGGTAGCAGAGGGCCCCTGCTATTCAAGGAGGATTTGCATGTTTTCTAGATAAGTCATTTTCAATTCTATTTTGTCATATTTCCCTTACTTAGATTGCTTTCTGAAATCATAGCTTTTAGCATTATTTTTCATGTCATTTTCTTAGATAAAGGATCCTCATGATATTGCAGTTAGTCTCTTTCTCAAGCTCTTCCAATACATCTCTATTAAATGAATGGGATTCAATTGTGATATTTTGAGTTATTAGCATTTCGTTTTCTATTATTTAGTTAAAAAGAAGATCCTCATTTGTCAGATCTATTTAGTGTTTACATTATATTTCTTTAGGCAGAGTCAGTATGAGGGCCAGAAGCTTCTGGTTTCATCCTTTCTAGTAAAGGTGAAATAACCAGTAAAAGCCCCTACTGTCAATCTCTGTATAAGAAATATTTTGTTCACACAATTTTAGATCAGATTCCTCATTATACTGTAGTTAGTCTCTTTCAAAAGCTTTTCCAATAAACCTCTAATTCACGAATGGGACTAAGTTGTAGTATTGTGAGTTATGGATTGTTCTGCTTCATTGAAGATCCTTATCACATTATGATTTATCTCATTCATAAGCTCTTCCAATAAACCTCTAACTCATGAATGAGATTTAGTTGTAATGTTATAAGTTGTTTCAGCATTTCATAGGAGATCCTTACTACATTATAGTAATCTTTTTCTCAAGCTCTTCCAATAAACTTCTATCAAATGAATGAGATTTCACTATAATGTTTTAACTTACTGTTTGTTTCAACATTTCCTTTTATGTTTTAGGAGATCCTCATTGCATTAAAATTAATCTTTTTCACAAGCTCTTCCAACAAATCTCTAACTAAATGAATCAGATTAAGTTGTAGTGTTTTGAGTTACTTTTCATTTCATGAACGTTCATTTGCAAGCTAGGATATCCATGGATTAGAATGCTCTGTTTTTCATCATTTTCCTAGTTAGGGATAGAATTTACACTCTTTTTTGAGTCTAATGTTTCCTTTTCTTTTCTTTTTGACATAGATTTGATTTCATCTTTTGAACATAGAGTAGCGTACTAAGTACTAAAAAGACAAAACCCCCAAAAACAATAAGAAAAACGCATACAACGAAGTAAGGAAGAGGTCACTTAGGCACATATAGTGCACCACACTTCATCAGTTTACTAGCCTTGGTTGATAATTTATGTTAGCAATTTAGGACGCTAAATTGACTAGACAATCAGTAGGGTGACTAAGTTGTACGAATAGCACGTGGACCAATCCCGTGAGGACACATGGAAGTATGATACTTGACTGGGCAATGATGTCTATATGGTGATTGGGTTGTATGTATTGCACATGGGCCAATTCCGTGAGGACACTTGGCACGTGCAAACAGTGGTACTTATCAATTTTTGGTTGGTGTAAATTGATCCAATCTTGTGGCGCCACATGGCCCAACCAAGATAGGCCATGTGGTTTTGCATTATTGGTCAAAATTTTATGGTTGAGCTCCATGGGGTTCGAACCCCTAACTTATCGGATATTCATCTCATGCCATTCATTGGTTCTTGATAAATATGGCAAGGAGGATATATTTGATGAGTATAGGTGCCAGTTTTGGTGGCGGGGGGGGAGGATATGGCGGGAGCCCACCATATCCCATGATATCCACGAAACATATCCACAGTCAAATGGAGTTAGTGATGTATGGTAGCATATGATTACTATTTCGGGCCATGGTTAACATTAACAGGTTATGGGAACACTCAATGACATCGGATAAGGTTTGGGCCACGATTATGGTTAACTGTTGGCTAAATGACACGCCATGGGCCAATGGTATCAGTTGGTGGCAGCGTGTAGAATGGATGGGCCGACTACCTGCCAAACGTTATATTTTGATGTGTGGTGTGGGGTGGCGGGTCTGTTCACCCCGCCACCAAATCATGTTTATATATATATATATATATATATATATATATATATATATATATATATATATATATATATATATATATATATATATATATAATTGCAATACACACCGCCCATGATAATCAAACAAACCATATCACAAACCGACCGTCGATAAATCATACAAATCGCGTTGAATGTGGATCGAACTCCCAAATGTGGGCTTTATAACCTGAGCACACAACCATTGGGCCACAGGTTTATTTTGTTGAATATTTTGTAGCATAATCCTTTTAAGTTGCAAGAGAGATTGTTTTTGGATTTTTTAGGCCAAACAGAGGTCTCTTTTAGCACTTCAAGAGCTTAGACGGGGGTTTTGAAGCATTTCAGACGCAGTGGCAGCATCAGTTTCCTCATTGAAATAGCCTCTTTTGTAGATAATTCTCAGTGGGAAAGAGGATTTTGGTACTTTTACAGGAATCAGTTGGTCTGTTCTTTTTTCTTAGAATGGGTACTAGGACTTGTTGCCATGTCCAGTGAGAGATTCCTTTTCGTTTTGGTGCCATATTTTCTTTGTAAAAAGGAGTTAAATTGCGAGTGAGAGTTCTCTAAAGGGGAACATTTCTTGAAAGGAAACAATGTCACTCCAGCATAATATTTACTCTATGAAACAAAGAATTAAAATTACTCATTTTCCAACCAATTTCAATAAGGTAGCATAGCCATTGGAGCAGGGCCCGGGGATGTAACCCACGAGTTGTCCAGTGAACTCCGTCATCACATGGTTGTTTCTTTTAATTTTTTTCATTTTGAGTTTCAAATGTTTTTTTTTTTTTACTTTAATCTCATTTGAAACTTAATTATGCACATTTTAAGACCCAATTTTATATCTACAAAGTATCTTGCAATGAATCGATCCATTTTCAGATCAAATTTTGGCATCAAATTTTGCATTGCTAAAGTTTTGCAAGTTTATTTTACAATGGGAAAAATTATGAAGCAAGTTTGGTTGCAGGAGCTAAAGAGATTAACCATCAGTATTGGCGAAAGAATGTTGAATTGCGACGAATGGTACGAGCATTACAAGAAGATAAACATAGATTCAATCAAGGATCCAAGCCACGCAGGAAAGTAGGAATTGGAGTCCAGCTAATTATGAAGATAATGAAATTAAACCATTTCATCAACAGTGGGATGAAGAAGGTTCTTATTTACCTGATACTCCAAAATAGGACCTATCAATGGAAGAAGCAATTGGAAATTTTTCATCACCATCTGAGGATTTGTCTTATGTACCGACCTACTAGAAATTGATTTAGAAATGGAGAAAGAAGATGCTTCAAGTGATCATGAGTTTGTAGCATTCGAAAAACATAAAAAGATAATTTGTATTAATTTGATGATAAAAATGGGGTATCAACAAGTTGAAGGCCTCGAAAAGCATGGCCAAAGTAGAAGTCAGCCAATATCAGTCCAAGAGAGACCCCAATATGAAGGATTGGGATTTGAACAACCAGTGTGTGATTATTGTGGAAATAAAGGTCACATTGCAGATCGATGTTGGACATTGCATCCTGAACAACTGCCGAAGAAGATGCACGATCGTAAAGGAAAGAAGACACATCATTTTAGTGTTGATTCAGGTGGTGAGTTACCTTCTTATCAAAATTTTGTCGTGGAGGTTATTAAAAGGATGTATCCATGCACTTTCTATGGAATTCATACCCATTGTGTAGTTGCATGTTGGAAGAATAAAGTCTACAGTAAAAAGGTCCATGCAACAAAGAGCATTCCTAGAAAGGGTGATGCAACATTGTGAGTGAAGGAAAGCTTGGGCAAGACTTTATTGCAGTCAGTAGTGTCAGAAGAAGACTCTAGATAGTCATGACAAAGCTCGGGGAGATCGAGAAATACGACAACCAAGGCAAAATCAAAACAAAAAATTTGTTCACAATGTAAACTGAAAGGACATTAAGAGATTACATGTCTGATGTTACCTCGATAATCGACGGCAACATAATCAACACGAGAGGAAACATTTCTAAGGCTACAAGAGGAAGAAAAAGAAGCTAAGAAGGAAGATTACAAGTCTTCATCAGCCAAAAATGGATTGCTTGCTTAGAACTGGGCAAATTCCATGCCTTATGTTTGATGGTCATTAAGTTTGTAATAAAGTGATTTTTCATATGGAAATCACATAAAGTCTAGTTGAGTTTGTAGTAAAGTCTAGACTTTCAAGTATCTAGTGATTGATGTAATAAAATTTTTGTGGACGAAAAGTATTTGAGTAGGGAGGCATGATCCAGGTGGATCTTTTCAATTTTACTGCAATTGAGTCTAGTCATGTTGTAAAGTAAGATGGTTATGTCTAGTCATGTATAGGAAAATCCTAACGCCAGATGGTTAGCAGCTAATCCCGAAAATCCAAAAAAATAAATATCTTAGTTCATCATGAAACATTCATGATGTTTTATAGTTCGTTGCAACAAATCCAACGGTGCAAATGACACGCAAAACGAACTCTGTATAAGGAAGATATGAGCAGTCCAAGTTTTTTGGACAGACTGCAAAGGAGGTCAAAGTGGATCCCATAAAAGTGACATGGCACTATACGGACGAGACACATGGAAACTTCTGGTGAAGACAAGTGGCAGTTGTACGATTACTTGAGAATATGTACATTAACGAGGCAGAGGATGACATCAACATGACGTCAGTAGGGACCGATTTGGACCAGTTGGAAGATGGCACATGGCATGATGACGTCAGCAGGTTCCTAGTTAGCAGGTCACGTGGAAAATGAAGACATCAGCATGGCAGTATGATTAATGATTTCAGCGATTTGACATGGCAGCATGAGAGACTGACACGTGTCACTCAAGTTTGGACTTTTGGCATCAAGTTGGACCAGTCAAATTTTTCCACGTGACAGTCTGTACGGTGCTGATGTGGGTTGATGTGGAAGGGAAAACAAACAGTTCGGCGGATAACGTGAGTTGACATGGAACTGATGTGGAAGGTACAGTTGGCAGTGACGTCAACAAATTGAATATATTGTATGATAACACATGGACCTATCTCGTGAGTACACGTGGCAGTATGGAATTTTACTAGGCAGCGACATCAGCAAGGTGACTCGGTTGTACAGATGACACGTGAACTAATCTAGTGAGGACATGGTGATCCAGAAATATCCCCTAATTTCTCCAAGTTCAAAGGTCTCGTTTTTTTCCATAAATAACACCAAGCGGTAGAGCCCATTGTTCTAGATCTAGCGGTACCTTCAATTTCTCATTTGGCCTCTAGATGAAGGAGAAACAATCCGTCAAAGTTTAAAAGTACAAAATAAGCCTTGATGGCCATGTGGCATTCACACATCTTGACACGTGGTCAGTTCAACAAGTGCAAGTTTTGATGTGTTGCAGGTTCATGGTGAGAGTTCTAAACCAGAGACTATGGGTTCAAAACTATATGTGGTGGTGCATTTTTAATGTTTAAACATATATGCCTAAGGATTAAACTATGTTTATAAACCATATCATGAATGGTAAAACATTACAAAAGAGGGAGAAAATGTGATGGAGCAAAGACATGCTAGGGCGCATTAAAACTATGGTGGAATGAAATATCATGTTGGAATCACGATTACTGTTAGACCAAAACTCGCAGGCGTTAGTCTCCGCTACAATCACCAGAGTTAGTATCCACGAGAGGCGGTTAGTCCATGTCGCGAAACACAAGGGGAGTGGTGAACTCAATGTCCAAAAATCTCCCCCCCAACGCGAGCCAGGTGAGTTTTGAACTTGCGACCTGTCACTCTGATACCACTTGTTGGAATCACGATTGCTATTAGACCAAAAACTGCAGGCGTTAGTCTCCGCTATAATTTCCAGAGTTAGAATCCAAGAGAGGCGGTTAGTCCATGTCACGAAACACACGGGGAGCGTTGAACCCAATGTCCAACATATCAAACCTAAGGTATAAACTATGGTACATTAACCTAAGGTGAAAAACAAATATTGGATCGTATTTTTATTACTATATGGTATATTAATGTTATAATTTCGTGGTAAATCAAAATTCGGAGCGGATTATTAATGGCATAAACCTATGGTGAATAACACATCAATTACAGTATCGGCGGAATGTACCATGTGGCACGATTATTGCAATCTCTCTCACACTGGTTCGAATAAATGGCGGAGAATTAATTCTGTAAATTCAAAGTATAACGTCTTCACACATCCCCGCTACGTCCATGTTGTCATCGGACTGCCACTGCACCAGAGCCCATTCTCTGCAGTCCTGACAATCGATGAGGATTGTTCTGAAATCATGACCTCATTTCGACATACAGCGAAGGAATCTGTAGATTGTGCCATTTTTCGTATAGCAATGAGAAATTCCACACACGTACACACCATTTAAAATAATAATAATTTTCTATTCCTCGTCTTCAAGCGATGTGTCCTCGATCAAAGGTCAACGGGTGTTATTCATTGTGTCGATACACTGGTCGTATATTTGGCTCAATATTTACAATCGTATAGTTATATTATAAACTATATTGAGCCAAATATACCATCGGTGTATCGACACAATGAATAACACTCGTTGACCTTCGACCGAGGACACGTCGCTTGAAGACGGGGAATGGAAAATTATTATTATTTTTAAACAGTGTGTGCGTGTGCAGACTTTCTCATTTTTGTATGAACAATGGCACAATCTGCAGATTCCTTCGTTGTTTGTCGGAATGGGGTCATGATTTCACAACAATCCTTGTCAATTGTCGGGACCGCAGAGAATGGGCTCTGGTGCAGTGGTAGGCCGATGGCATCGTGGACGTAGCAGGGATGTGTGAAGACATTATACTTCAAATTTATAGAATTAATTCTTCGCCATTTATTCGAACCATTGTGAGAGAGATTGCATTTTCTGAGAAACCTGTGATACTCTTGTGCTAACTGAGTATTTGGGTTTGATTTTCCTTGCATGTCGATGGGTAGACGATGCAGGGGTAGAATAGATGAAATTGGCAGCGAAAAAATATAGCGCGGAGCGGGGATAGAGGGCATAAACTGACAGGGGATTGTGGAAATTGTGACAGGGGATTGCACAAACAAGGGGAGTATTCCATTGCAAATTTTCTCACTATCTGTCTCAAAAACGCTACTTCTGGAATCTATTTTTCCACTTTGACCTTGGATTCTAACACAAGGAGATGATGCCCTTAGGGTTTGAGAGAAGTTTTCATTGTTTACTGCTGAAACAATTTGATTGTTTTTATCAATATCAGAAATCTAGATACCAAAAACCACCAATGTTAACATATCCCTCAAATCCCCCTTGTAGATATAGTAGGTTTGGTTAGCTAAGGGGTGATGGGTATATTTGGTTTCATGCAGATTTAAATCGATTGTGGTTTCTCCAATCCAAAGTATAATTATAGCCTCTATTGCGTCTCTCTTTTCATTATATCGCCAAATATATAACTTTTGGCCAGAATCTACAGCTATTAAATCTCCTTGAGCATGAAATGCAATGGAAGCAATGGGACTGTTGAAGTCTCGTGATCCAAGGGATTGTGTTGTGTTTGCATCCTAGAGGTAGACTCTACGATCCAAGCTCCCACTTAGCTGGCTAACTTTAAGCTGAACATCGTGATCCACATCTAATTTTTTGGAATTTTAAGCAAACCAACAACTTAGGAACCTTGAAATCTTGGATTGGGACCTCTTTGTTTTCTTATATCTACTTTCCAATTGTATTGTTGGATCAAAAATATTTTTATGAGTATTTTCCTTACATAAACTACAAACAATGGTTGTGTACAATGGATCCCATGTATTGTCTTTTATAAGTTGAAGATCAGATTTACTGGGTGGTTGTGCAATCACTTTTGAACTTTTCATGGGTGTCTGTACACTCACTTCTGAGCTTTTTAATCTCTTAGAAATCACATCAGAAGGTGTGGTACTTTTTTTCTTACACAAGGTTGATTTCTTCTTATTTTTCTTACTGTGTGAATTCATATCCTTCTTTCCATTATTAGAATTATCCATTTTTACTTCCTTTTCATCATCAAAAGGAGTAATGTTCGCATCTTCATCATCAAAAACTATATTTACATCCTCAAATTCATTTCCTCCGCTTCTTATCTCTTCGTTCATTTCATTTTCCCTTTCATCACCATTTTCACATCTCCATCTGGGTCATCTTGATATGTAACATTCTCATCCACATCAAGATCAACTTTATTTAGATCATCATCTTGATCTATATCAGCTTCATCTTGTTTTGTTTCTTTACTATCGCTATCATCTTCCTTATTATGGTGTTCTGCATAACTCTTATTAAAACATGTCGTAAGTTTTGCACATGATTTTTCTAATTATTGAAGCTTTTCTTGAATTTTTCTAATCTGCACAATTTCTTCAGGATCTACACGTAATGGCATATTGTATGGTAAACTACGTTCAAAGGCTCGTAAGACTATATTGTGCGGCATGGCTCTGATACCACTGAAGCAACAAAATTGTAAGCTTGTGGCTTTAATTCTAAAATAGACAAGAGGTATTTGTAATAATAATTTATTAATATATAAAAATGTATAAGTGATGATGAATATTACAATGAAGGTTTGCCTTATATACCTAGGCAGGTGTCCCTTTATGAATAGTCATGTCCTTTGGGGACACAACCCTTCACTAAACTAATCATTGATTAATCATTGTTTTTTATGTAGTGTTATTATCTAAATTTACTTATTTTTATTTTATTTTATACAATTTATGATTGTATCAGTGGGAACCCTTAACAAATATCCAAACAGTGTGGAGTCGAGAGCATACATAACACGGAGCAGGTGAACAAGACTGAAGTCAACAACTCAGAGGTGGCATGGATGCAAAACAGTGCGTCGAAGGTTATGTTGAGTCAACAATGCCACGAGGATGCCAACCAGATTACAAGCCACGGGTCGGATTTATGGTTGATCGTTGAAGCTTCATTTATCCGCCCAACCATTTTCATTAAAGTTTGATGACATGTTTCATATTACCATTGTGCCAAGGTTCGAGCGGAAGGTTTGTTAGAATGCGCCGAAGGGTTGTACCATAGTGCGGATCTATATGTTATATTTAACATATGGTTAAAAAAACTGCGCCCAAAAATAAGACTGTATTAATTTTATATGGTATTATGTAAATGCACTAAGCTAAGGTTTAGTTTTGGGTTGAAATCTCATTGAACCGACACCTAGGTAGTTCACCTAACCAAAACAATCTACTATATATAGCCTGGGTGGATCGACCTTGGAACCTACCTAAGGCATGTTAAAACCTTAGACATTGCACCAGTGAGGATGAAGTTGAATAGTGATTTGCAGAACAGAGATTTGTGTATGCTTGTAATTATTATTTTGGGCATAAATTGTTCGTCCTTGGGCCTTTTTTAGAATGGAGACAGGTGTTGTAAAGATAACACAGAGGGATTATTTTTTAAAGTAACCATCAGTGTCTGCGTGCAAATTTCAATTGGTGAAATTCCATGTAAATAACCTTTTTGGAGCATTCCTAATAAAATGGATGCCCACTTAGAAGCAGACCAGGAGACATAGTCCAGGAGGAACGAACTTTGTAATCAATGTTTGTTGTGTTTGTGTATTTTGTTTTTGCTTTTTATGCTTATTTTTTGTTCATAATTTTATGTTTAAGGCATAAAAATAACTCAGCTTCCTTCATTCATTTACATAAATGCCTCCTTATTCAATTGTGCAAGTAATCAATCCTGTAGATTTCAGATCATATTTTGGTATCAAAGCAGGTTTATAATGTATATCAGGATATTTTCCAATGAATTTTGACTAGATCTAGGTCACGATGTGGAGAAGGGAAACTCGAGGAGGCAATCCAGAGATTGGAAAGAGGAAAATCTCTCGAAAGATGACGAGTGAAAATGAAGAAGAAACTCTCGAGCCCAAGACTGGTGAGCAGTTTCAGAAGATTTTCCTGAATATGAAAAGGATGATTACAGAACTTTATGAAGACAACAAGACTAGAGATACAACGTCATCTTCTAAAAGCAAGAAGGAGAAAAAGGGCAAGGATAAATTTGATGGTAATAAATCTCCTCCTTCTCCATCTTCGTCTTCTAAAGGGGCGAAAGAGGAAAAGGACAAGAAGAAAACTAATGTTTATGAACCTCCTTCTCCTCCATCTTCTTCTTCTTCTTCTTCTTCTTCTGATGATTCAAGTTCAGATTCATGATTAAATAAGAAACATAAGAAATCTCCTTTTCTAAAGATTGACGTAAAGTTTGAACTGCCCATATATGATGGTGAAATGAATCCTGAAGAGTTAGATAACTCGATTAAACAACTTGAAGTGTATTGTAGAATTCAGAATATTGTCGATGATTCTGCAAAAAATTAGTTAGCTACACTTAGATGGGGGGGAAAACTTTGATTTGGAGGGAAAGTAAAACTCAATCATATTTAAAGCATAAAGTAAAAATTAACTCTTCATGGTCTAATTTTCTTAAAGCTCTTAGAAATTAATTCTATCCTTTAGGATATATGCAACAGGTTGTAATGGATTGGAAACGCTTAAGGCAAGGTAAAGGACAGAGTGTACAAGATTTTAAATAAGAATTCAGGAAGAAGGCATTAGCACTTGATATTCTATTAAACACACAAGAAATTTTGTTAAAGTATATTGGAAGTTTGCATTCTTATTTGCAACATACATTGCTTCTGTTTAATCCAACTGACTTTGATGAAGTATGTGTGAAATCCATTCATATTGAATCAGGGGGAATATTGTTTCAGTCAGACTTTTCAAAGAAACCATTCAAGAATTTAGATAACAAGGATTCAAAAGAAGACAAGGGAAATAAATCAGCAACAGCTAAGAACAAAGGAGAAAGGCCTACGTTTTCTCATTGTGAGAGGGTTGGACATGATGAATCCAAGTTTTGGAAGCTTCATCTGGAACTCAAGCCAAAGAAGTTCCTTAAGAAGAAGGGTGAAATGAATGTTAATGCAGCAGTCCAACAAGATTTGGGATCTGACTCCAGTGACGAAAAGAAAATAATTGTTATGGGTCTGTCAGGTAATCCTTATGAAGGTAGTTCTAGTTCTACTTCTTCTGCATCTTATTCAAAATCTAATAATGTGGTTTAAGATAAGAAGAGGATTGAATTTTTCACATAAGGATAATACCAAAGCACACTAAAATTGATACATTATTTGACAGTGGATCACAAGCAAACTTAATATATGAGCAATTAGTAAGAAAATTGGAATTGGAAACTAGGAATCATCCAAAACCTTACCCTTTAGGATGGTTAAAGGAAAACACTCAGATGCATGTCACAAAACAGTGCAAATTAAAGTTTGCAATCACAGCTAATTTTGTTGATGAAGTTGATTTAGATGATATTTTGTTGGACATATGTGGAGTTGTGTTGGTTAGTCCTTATCTTTATGATCGAGATGTCATATTCTATAGAAAGGAGCATAAGTATCATCCCTTTAAAGAAGGAATAGAATACATTTTCAAGGCACATAGAAGTAAGACAAACTTGGATTTAATTAATGTTCGTCAAATGAAAAGACTCATAAGTTCAGTTAAAAAGTATTTTCTCATGTTTATTAAGAAACAAACTAACGAGAAGTATGATGCTTTTCAAGGATGTGATTCTCAATTTAAGGACAAATTGGTTGAAATAGTATATTCTTATGACTAATTGTTTAAAGAACCAGAAATTATCCTTCCAAAATGAGAAATACAACATGAGATTTAATTACTATATGTTGCACATCTTCTCAATATTGGAATGTATCGTATATTAGTCATTAAACTGGATTTAAGAAATGGTTATCATCATATTCGTATTGCAGAGAATGATATTCTTATTTTAAGTTCAAGTTGGGAAATTAGAAGTTTCGTGGTTGCAGTTCAGTATTGGAGGAAGTTTGTTTTTCATTTCTATTTTATTGCATCACCACTTCATGTTTTAACTAGTTTTAAAGTCTCCTTTCAGTGGGGAGTAAAACAACAAAAAGCATTTGATACATTAAAGAAGAAAATTGTAATAGCTACACCAGACCTTCAATAGTCGTTTGAAATAGAAACTGATGCTAGTGGGTATGCATTGGGTGCATTTTTATTGCATAAAGGAAAGCCTATTTGTTTTCATTCAGAAACATTTTCTAAAGAAGTTCTAAATTATCCAACTTATGATAGATAATTATATGCATTAATGGGAAGTGCTAAAAAATGGAAACATTATTTAATGGGCAAAGAAACAGTGATTCATATAGATCATCAACTACTTCAATACCTTCAATCTCAAACTAACTTGCAACAATCTCAACATTATAGATGGATGGGTTTTTTTAAACAAGTCCACTTAGTAATCAAGTATAATAAAGGTACAACAAACAAAGTAGTTGATATGTTGTCAATATATTCTTTGAATATTTTAGTTAGTCTGCAAAATAGTTCTTTAGCACATGAAAGTTACATAGAACAATATGTTGCAAATATTGTTTTCAAAGATGTTTGTGAATCACTGACTCATGATGCTCATGTGGAAGAAGAGAATTACCATGTTTATGACAAGTTATTATACCATCTTGGCAAGTTGTGCATACCGCAGGGAGAAAGTGCGCATGTGATAAGGGAAGCACATTATTCTCGTGTTTCAAGGCATGTTGGTGTAGGCAAACCAGTGGAACCTCTACAAAAAATTTTCTGTTTGACTCAGATGTATGAAAAATTTCACAGGTTCAAAATGCATCATGATAAACATCAAGTGGATCATCACTTTCTGGTTGGTGATCAAGTATGGCTTTATATCAGCAGAGAAGGGTGTGAAGGTAAAAGGAAGGTCTGCACTTCCAAGCATAGATATTTCAAGTTTCGTCGAGTGAGACTTAAATGCATGAATCCAAGCAAATCAAGGTGGATGGAGATCAGAAGGGTGAGGAGGTTATACCCTCACCTCATGTCTGCTTAAAACCAAACTTTTGGTGGTCCAAAAGCTTCTAGTGGAGAGGAATGATCCAGAAATATCCTCTAATTTATCCAAGTTCAAAGGTCTCAGTTTTTCCCGGAATTAATTCCTATCGGTAAAGCTCGTCGTTCTGGATCTGGCGGTACCTTCGGTTTCTCATTTGGCCTTCGGATGAAGGAGAAATCATTCGTCAAAGTTCACAGGTGCAAAATAAGCCTTGTTGGCCATGTGGCATTCACATGGCTAGACACGTGGTTAGTTCAACAGGTGCAAGGGTTGATGTGTTGCATGTGCATTGTGAGAGTTCTAAATCAAAGACTATGGGTTCAAAACTTAATGGCAGTGGTGCACTTTTAATTTTTAAACATATATGCCTAAGGATTACATTATGTTTATAAATTGTCTCAAAAATGGTAAAACATTACAAAAGGGGGCGCAAATGTGATGGAGCAAAGACATGTTAGGGCGAATTAAAATTATGGTGCAACGAAATATCAAACCTAAGGTATATACTATGTTACATTAACCTAAGGTGAAAAACAAATATTGGAGCGGAGCTTTATTACTATATCGTATATTAATGTTATAATGATGTGGTAAATCAAAAGTCAAAGTGGATTATTGATGGCATAAACCTACGGTGAATAATGCATCGACTATGGTATCGGCAGAATGTGCCATGTGGTAGAGTTATGTGGCAACCCTAAATAAATATCCAAATGGTGCGGAGTCAATAGCATACATAGCACAAAGCAGGTGAACAAGTCTGGAGTCAACAACGCAGAGGTGGCATGGATGCAAAACAATGCACTAAAGGTTATGCTAAGTCAGCAATTCCATGGGGATACCAACCAGATTACAAGCCACGAGTTAGATTTTTGGTTGACCACCGAAGTTTCATTTATCTTCCCAAACACTTTCATTAAAGTTTGATGACATGTTTCATATTACCATTGTGCCAAGGTTCGAGCAGAAGGTTTGTTTGAATACGCAAAAGGGTTATACCATAGTGTGGAGCTATATGTTATATTTAACATATAATTTAAAACAAATGCATCCAAAAATAATATTGTAATAATGTTATATGGTATTATGTAAATGCGTTAAGCTAAGGTTTTGTTGTGTGTTGAAATCTCATTGCACTGAGACCTAGATAGGCCACCTAACCAAAACAACCTGCTATGTATAGCCTGAGAGGATTGACCTTGGAACCTGCCCGAGCATGTTAAAACCTTATCCATTGCACCAGTGAGAAGGAACTTGGACAGTGAGTTGCTGAACAGAGTTTTGTGTATGCATGTAATTATTATTTTGGGCATAACTTGGCCATCCTTGGGCCTTTTTTAGAACAGAGACAAGTGTTGGAAAGCTAATACATAGGGCTTAATTTTGACAGTAACCAGTAGTGACTGTGTGCACATTTCAGTTGGTGAAATTCCATTTAAATAAACTTTTTGGAGCATTCCTAATAAAACAGACGCCCACTTGGAAGCAGATCTAGAGACATAGTCCAAGAGGGACGAACTCCATAATAAATGTTTGTTGTGTTTACGTATTTTATTTATGTTGTTTATGCTTATTATTTGTTCACAAGTTTATGTTTAAGGCATAAACATACCTCAATTTCCTTCGTTCAATCACATAAATGCTTCCTCATTCAATTGTGCAAGTAATCAATCCTGTAGATTTCATATAACATGTGGCAGTACGCCGCTTGACTGGGCAATGACATTAGCATGGGGATTGTGTTGTATGGAGGCACATGGGCTAATCTTGTGAGGACACTTTGCATGTGCAAACGGCGATACTTGTTGGTTTTTGGTTGGCGGAAATTGAGCCAATCTCGTAGCACCACATGGACCAATCGAGAGAGGCCATGTAGTTGTGCGTCACTGGTCAAAATTTTATGGTTGGCTTCGTGGGGATCGAACCTCTTACCTATTCGTGACTAATATCATGCCTCACCACTAAAGCATTCATTGGTTCTTGCGGAGGGATATATTTTATGAGTGTTGGCGCCAATTTTTTTTTTTTGGGGGGGGGGGGGGGGGGGGAGGATAAGAGAAGTTTCATATTCCACGTTATTCACGATACATATCCACAGTCACATGGAGTTAGTGACAGATGGTGGCATATGATTATTGGTTTGGGCCATGGTTAATGTTAATGGGTTATGCGAACTCCCAGTGGCGTCGAATAAGGTTTAGGCCAATGTTATGGTTAACCATTGGCTAAATTAAATGCCATGGGATAATGGATATCGGTTGGTGGCAGGGTTTGGCACAATTGGGCTAGCCACCTGCAAAACGTTATCTTTTTTTTTTGTGGTGTGGGGTAGCGGGTCCGTTGACCCCGACTCCAAATCATGTTTACAAAAATGTATATATATATATATATAGTATTTATTTTCCAGCAAGTATGGGACTCCTTCTATTAATTAGTTAAATATTTACATTCATTGATCTGTCCGCAAGCCGGAAACTAAACCCTAAGTTCGATATTGTCAAAACGTCTATGCCCAACACAGGAAACCACAGGGATATCCATTCTAATGACCCCTAAAACAGATATTAAGGCTATAGCTTCAACATTTAGCCAACTAAATCTACTAAGACTGCGGACTTTGAACAGTATAGGGCTAGGTTCCCGCTGGAAGTTTAACATAACAAAAAAACACCTGGACAATCTCGATGCTAGTTTTCTCCCCCCATGTTATTCGACGCTTGCATAGTTAAAGCATCATCCTCCTCATCTTCCCAAGGAGCAGACACTTGAGGCGCACAATCTGGACGCAGAATGTCCAGATACCCAGCAATCATTAAAGTGCTTTGAATCTTGCCGATGCTAATGTCAATTCCTTCCCTGATGTTGCGTAGGTTCTCCCCTGCAGCTTGGCCAATTCATCGTCTCTCGTGAATCAGGCGGTCGAGGATAATCTGAGTAACCCAAACCGGTTGCATCTCAACCAGCTCACCATACTCCCACTGCAGGGCCCTTACTATCTCTTCCTCCAATCTATAGATGGTAGAAGCATCCACCTCATCATTCTCGGTAAGGAAAAGCACCTTAAAATCCAACCTCCTGTCGCCTGACTCCGGCTAAGACCTAGTTCGCGCCCCCCTTCCCCACCTCTGGAAATCTCTCCTCTACCCCTTCTTGTTTTGGTTTCTACCCGTCGGTGTGCTTAAGTTAGACGCCCTGCCATCCTTCCCTCCTGGACCTCTTGCACCACAGCAGGGATTTCTACAATTTTCCGCCTGTTCGCCTAGCTACACCGAATTAGGATGATTATGCCTCTTCCCTTACTATTGCTTATAAGCATGTCCATAACTACCCACTTGGCTACACCTTCGTACCTGCACCTTCCATCATAATTAACTTTCACACTCGAGCAGATTGGACCATCGTTGGTGCCTCCCTCCCTCGGGCTACCGCGAATCCATGTCCAATGCCTTCATTCTCTGGTGTTGTACATTACTACTGACTACCACAGTCCTTCCCTCATTTATTTTGCCTTCCTTTTGCATCCAAAACCTCCACATTGCTTCCTACCCCCCTCATGCATGCTCGATAATTGGTTTATCATACAAATCATGTCGAATGTGGATCGAACTCCCGACCGAGGGTTTTATAACCTGAGCGCCCAACTAATGGCCACAGGTTTATTTTGTTGAATATTTTGCAACATAATCCTTTTAAGTTGTAGCAAAGACTATTTTTCCCTTTTTGAGGCCATACGGAGGCATTTTTTCACGCTTCAAGAGCCCAGACAGGGGTTTTGAGGCATTCTAGACGCAGTGGCAGCATCACTTTCCTCATTGAAGAAGCCTATTTTGCATATTATTCCCTGTGAGAAAGAGAATTTCGACACTTATGCAAGAAGCAGTTGGTATATTATATTTTAGCTCGAAATGAGTACAAGGAACTGTTTCCATGTTCATTGAGAGAGTCATTTTTTTTGGCGCCATATTTTCTTTGTAAAAAGGAGTTCAATTGTGAGTGAGAGTTCTCTGAAGGGGAACATTTCTTGAAAGGAAACAATGCCACTCCAACATAAGATTTAGTTTATGAGACAAAGAATTATAATGTACTCATTTTGCAACCGAGATCAATAAAGTGACCTAGCCATTGAAGTAGGGCCCAAAGATGTAACCCAAGAATTGTGCGGTGAACTTTATTATCACACGGTTGTTTCTTTTCATTTTTTTCATTTTGAGTATCAAATGTTTTGCTTCATGTTTAAGTTCATTTCAAACTAAATGATGCACATTTGAAGACCCAATTTTATATCTGCAAAGTATCTTGTGACGAATCAATCCATTTTTGTATCAGTAACAAAAGGTTATTCCTAAGTAGATGGAATCGACTTTGGTGGGTTTTTTTCCTCCTATTGCCAAGTTCACTTCTATTTAATTTATTTTATTATTGTTGCTACTTTTGATTTTAAATTAGAATATATGGACATGAAGAAAATATTTCTACATGGGGATTTGGAAGAGGAAATCTACATGAAGAAACTAGAAGGATTTTCAGTGAAGGGAAAGAAAGAGTTGGTATGCAATATAAAAAAAGTCCCTATATGGGTTAATGCAATCACCAAGGATTTGGTATAAAAAAAAAATTATACTTATATATTGGGACTTGGCTTCCCAAGGAGAAAAGCATATCACTCTATGTATTTCAAATTAGTTTGTGATCATCTTAATTTTTTGGTCTTGAATGTGGACCATTTGTTAATTGGAAATGATAAGGAAACCATCCAATAAGTGAAGACTTAGTTGTGATCTTAATTTGGTGTGAAGGATCTTAGTGCTACAAATTTAATTTTGAGAATGGAAACCAAAAGAGATTGGGAAAACAAGAAAATCTATTTAAATCAGAGGAAATTTTTTGAAAAAATATTGCAAAGTTTAATATGCAAGAATGTAAACTGGTTAGGGTCTCTATTCTTGTAGATGTAAATTTATATGAAAAAGAATTATCCCAAGACACAAGAAAAGGAAGAGGACATGTTTAATCTTCCATATGCCCGTGTGATTGGAAGTTTGATGGATGCAATGGTTTGTGCTAGACTATAGATTGCATATGTAGTGGGAATATTGAGTAGGTATATGTTGAAACTAGAGAAGGAGCATCGAATTACAGTAAAGAGGGTTCTCGGGTCTATGTGTGGCACTAATAGTTATGGAATGTGTTTACAAGGAGACTGGGATTGAATAAGTGTTGAACATACATTAATTTATTTATGTAGAGTGGGTTGGAGATTTGGATCACATAAAATTTGCAAGTGAATAAGTGTTTAACCTATTTGGAGGAGAAATCAATTGGATGAGAAAGAGATCGTATATAGTGGCACTCTCAACTACAAAAGTTGAAAAAATGTTAGACACTAATGCAAGCAAGGAAGAAATATCATTATAAAGATTGTGTTTATGGAATTGGATTTCTACAACGAGTTGCGACGATAGATTGTAAGGGTCATGGTGTAATTTGTTGATTCATTAGCAGTTGCTGCCAACACTTTTAAACCTCCAATAAATCCAAAGCTAAGGTATGAGATAGAGATTAGAAAACAACCTTCTATCCTAGATAATATAAAGCGTTGATAGGTGTTTGAAGATGATGAGTAGATAAATAATTTTTTTATAATGATTGAAAATGTGAAAATAGATCAAGATGAATAACAAACATAGCAGAAAACAAAGATAAAACATCTTAAATAGCCAATTGCTAATCAGAAGATTATTTAGTTGAAAGACAATGTGCTTCCTAAGGGTTTGGTTCCTCTTGAAAGGCTTTTTGATTCAAATGATGGTGTTGTGGATTCAAAGAAGACTCATCAAGATGAGGAATTGCAGGATTGTAATCTGGGAACTCAGCAGGAACCAAAAATGGTGAAATTATTCAAAGGTGGTCTCAAAAATTATAAGGAAAGGTACATTGTTCTTTTTAATAAATACATAGATGTATTTGCTTGGTCATATGAATATCTGAAAACATATGATAAGGGTATCATACAACATAAGATCCCATTGAAATAAGGAGTCAAACCACATAGACAGAAGCTTAGACAAATAAATCCATTATTATTGTTTCCCATTGAAAAATAAATAAAGAAGCTACTCCAAGAAAAGATCATAGTTCCCCTCATATATTATGATTGGGTTTCTAATCTGGTTCCTATGAGGAAGAAAAATGGAGAGATAAGATTGTGTGTGGATTTTAGGAACCTGAATAGAGCATCTCTTAAGGATAACTATCCTTTACCCAAGATGGGTTATGTTTTACAAAAAGTGACATGAGCTTATAGAATGCCCATGGTTGATGGATTCTCTGTGTATAATCAGGTGGCAGTAGACAAAGAAGATAAGAAAGAAATATCATTCACAACCCCATGGGATACTTTCATGTATGCTAGGATGTCATTTGGGCTAATGAATGCAGGTGCGTTCTTTCAAAGGGCCATGGACATAGCATTTGTTGGAGATAAATATGTGGTTATATATATGGAAAATATCACTTTTTTTCACGGTCATATGATGAATGTTTAGAACATCTGCAATAAACTTTTGAGAAGTGTTGGAAGTTTGGTTTGTCACTGAAACCCAAAAAGTCTTTATTTGCCTTGGAAGAAGGTAAATTAATGGGCCACATAGTTTCTAAGCAAGGGGTTAAAATTGATCCAGCAAGGGTAGAAGCAATTCAAAAAATTCCTTTGCCCAGAAGTAAGAAAGATATTCAAAAGTTTTTGGGAAAGATTAATTTTCTAAGAAGATTTGTATCAAATTATGCAGAGATTGTTAAAAACATAACTGATATGTTGAAGAAAGAGGCAGAAATGCAATGGACTAAGGAAGCAAGAGAATCATTTGCTAGAATAAAGGAGGCTCTCAAAATAGCTCTTGTTCTTATCAATCTTGATTATCAGAAGATGTTTCAGATATTTTCATTTGCTTCCCCTTCTACTATTTTTGTTCTGTTATTGCAAAAAAATTAAGGAAATAGGGAGCAACTAGTGGAATTCTTTAGCAAAGTTCTCAGAGATGTTGAGCTCAAATATAATATTCTTGAAAAGCAGGTATAATGAAGCGAACAAAGTTCCTTCTCAAGTTAAATATTCCAGAAGACTTGAAATATCTGAATATCCATGAGGATACAAATATTATATTAAATAGTGTATGATGAATGAGATATGAGATGAGATTGAGAATTATAAATGAGGCCTGATTATATACCTAGGCAGGTGCCTCTTCACGAAAGGTCGTGTCTCATCACACATGGCCTTTCAACCTAGTTACTCATTAACTAATTAACCATTATTTACATTATTTTATTCATTACATTGCCTTCCTCCTCAAAAGTCTTTGTCCTCAAAGCTTGTTGATGGAAGGCCTCAATTTCTTTTCCTGCTACAAACATCTTCTCGTCTCGGGGCATTCATCCTTGTCGAGACAAGTTGATATGATCCTCTAAGTGACAAACAAAAATGTCGCACTAAGAATGGATCGGACCATCCTAAATCAATATTCTATCAAATATTATGATGACTGGCAACTTGTGACGACTTGTTATCACATGATTGGATTGCACTGACATTAGTATTCTTCGAAAAATCAACTTGTTGTTTATGTTCTGAATACGTAGCTTGGTCGAGCTGTCTTCTCTCGTGATTTGGATGTCGATAGGGAACTTTTTTGGTTTAAATTCTTTGATTTTCTTCTGGCAAGGATGTTATTAAGTTGGTTACTGAATGATGCAGGCGCATTAGGCGAAATAAAATACTTTGTATTTCAATAGACATAAGGGGGTCTCATGTTTTTTCTTTCTTATGTAATTATTAATATTTGAGGGATTTTAATTAAATATGGAGAGAAATTGTAAATGTTCCCAAGTGATTGGAGAACATGAGAGAAGTTGATTCGTTAGGAATGTGAAGAGTCAGTTTCAGTTTGTTTAGGGATTTAGGCTAAATTTGGGATTTGAGGATTCCAAGAGTTTTTTTGATTCATTGAAGGAGCTGAATCGATTGACTATAAATTTGTATAATTGTAAGCCTCAATGGCATTCAGAGGACAGACCTGAATATCTGGAGAGACAGAGTAGGAGGAGAGGGGCCATCGAATTGAAGATCTGGCCAAGACAAGAAGTTTGTAAGTGAATGTTTTTTTATTTGATTTCTTATATATGAATGAGGAGATTGATTCGGAATTTTGTGTGCATTGCTTGATTGAAAATTGCGTGGATAGACCCTGTAATTGGGTTTTAATATGTTCTTTGTGCAATTGAAGAAATTGAGGGCTGATGAGGCATAATTAATGTCAATATTGTGGTTCAAAGGAAATTGGGTTTTGATTTAGTAATCCTGCATATACAGTTGATAAGATTAGATGAAATTGCACTGATTATTTCCAGTCATCGATCACTAATGGATAGATGACACAACGAAGTTAAATCGACATTCAAAATCTCTGTGTGAGTGAAACATATGATCTGGGATGATTGCATAAGATGCGGTCCCAAGCAAACAATTGGGATTTGAGAAATCTACAATAGATTTGTGTTGATGGATAATATTCTGATCAAACAGTGGGTTCGAGTTAGTGTCAAGTTGGAGGCAAATGAGATTTTTAATGGAACTGTAACAGAGGATTAATTTTATGTTCATCAAACCTGGGCTGATATATTGGTTCACGTCAATAAGGAGCAAGGCTCAGTCTTCGAACGAGGGCGGAGTTTATTTATAATAAGACGTTGAAGAGTTGGGCGGAACCCTGAGTCAAAAGGGAACCAGGAGCGTTAAACGCGAAGCGGTTTTGAGGAGTGAAACCGACAGTATCGCATGCCTTTGCAAGTGGTAAGTTGTAACACCTTTTCAAACATGATATATGCCTTTGGTTGACGCGTGGCACAGAGTGGTTTTCGAAAACCATTTATATCGCGTCATTTATGAGAGTTAAACCTCGAGCACCTAAATTGTGCAATGATCGTCGGATGTGTGAAATATTGAGGTTTGGAGCGCGATGAAAGGTTGACCATCGGATTAGAAGTGAAGATGCGGGGAAGTTAAACAAGGTATGTTTATATTCTGCTGTGGGACCTAGAATCTTAATACGGTTCGACATTGGGTTTTAAAACAAAAGGTCGAGGACTTTTTAATATTTGTTATCATTTGGATATGCATTAAACCAATCAAACTTTAATATGAATGGAGGGCGAAAGTTTATGTTAATGAAATATTAGGCGGTAGGGCCGAGAGTCTTTATTATATGGCTAACACCCTTGGTAATTCTTAACTAAGGTTTATATGATTAAAGTGACATTTAAATGTTAATGGGCTTGGGTTTAAGCGTTTGTGGACCCAATATATTTTATAGAGTGTATTGTCGTGGTGTTGGTTTTTATAACCATCGGGCGTTAATCTAAGACCTCAAGCATAGATTGAAATAAACCGCGCATGTAAAGTTGATGGTTTCATAACCTTTGATGAAGAGAAGAGCTTCCGCACTTATCTATTTAAATTACCAGTCCAGCAAATAAATTATTGTGACATTGCCCAGGCCTTGATTTTTGATTGGGACATGAAATTGAATTGCATTTTATATGCATTTTAGTTGAAGATATAGGTAAGCAGGGGTACCTCGTTATCATGTGGTATTAGAGCTGGAATAGCTCATTTGAAAATTTAATTTTTGAAATGCATATGCACTAAAGCAGCGAGGAAAATTTGAAGTTTAAATCTGTTTAACAGAAATTGCAGATTTGATTAGGTGTGCAGTGAAGGTATTCAGATTTGCAGAATCTGGAGTTGAAGACAAAGTGTTTTGAAGATTGCAGCATACAGAGATGCAGTGTAGGTGAAAGAAGGAGCAAGATTATACAGGATCTTGAAGGTGAGTTGATGAGCAGTGTTTAACTCTGGTTTGAAGAATTGTTTGCAAAACTCAGATTGCAGGCAAGTGAATAAATCTCAGCAAGAGCAGATCACAGCTTTGAGAGTAGTGATGAAAGAGTCCAGCAGAGGATTCTAAAGTGAAGAAGAAAGTGTGGCAGAACCTGGAGAATTCCCAACAAAAGTTGGCTGAAAGAAGAACAGATGTGTTCTTGAAAAGCTGCAAAGTGAAGCCTAGAGAGAGCAGAAGAGAGTGCTCAGAAGGTTCCATCAGATAGGGGACCAGTACTTGCCAAAAGCCCAGATCTGGAGGAATGTATTGGTGAGGTAAGTGGCAGTAGGAGAGCTTGTTGTTGCAGAGGCTTAATGCAGCTTGTGAGTGAAGAACTCATGGAGAAAAGGATGACTACTAATAGTCATAGCAGAGACTGTAGAGGTTCTGAGAGAGGCCACAATAGAAAAGAGAAAGAAGATGCCAGGACAAATGGCATGGGGAAGAAATTGACTGATGCAGAATATTGGAAAGAGGTAGTTGAGATCAGAGAACAGTTTAACAAACTGAAAATGATGATAGAGGAAAGCCAGAGAGTTGGTTGGCTCATGAAGAAGAAAGTGAAGTGGCATGGGCTATAGATGAAGAAAGAGCAGATGATACATGCTCAGCAGAAAGAGAGATTACTCAAAATGATTGAGTATTTGGAGAAGGACTTGAAGACTGAGACTTCAAGTGAGACCAAGAGGTCGAATGACTTTATATCTGATGATTTTTGTATGTTTGTAGGAAAAACATGTGGAGGAGGAAAAACTGCTGATGTTGTCACTAAGGAGGAAAATTAGACAGCCAGATATGTTGTAAATGTCCATGCACAATTGGGGAAAGGTTTTGTTCTCCAATACATTGGAAGCAGAGGAAGTCTAAATTGTGATGATGGCGAGAAGCTGGAATTTGAGAGATCAATTGGACAGCTCGAAGAAACTGAAGAGAAGACCATTGAAAATTTTCTGAAATGTATAGAAGACTTGGAACAACAGGAATATTTGATGATCAAATCATCAAATGAGACCATGGGGTCTTATGGTTTTAAAACTGACAAGATGTGTGTGAATGCAGGTATTGAAGAAGACAGTTCATATGATGAAACTGTGATAAATGAAGCTGATTGTTTCCAAGCAAAGTATGATGATGATTATCTTCCAAATGAAGATCAGATTGAATTATTGCAACAAAAGGAATTCATAAATTCCTTATTTTATGAAAGAGATTGTTTCAATAGGAACATGACAGTTACGTCTGATGATGATAAATTTGTTGATAATGACAAATTGATTTTATTGAATGGCCAAGTGAAAAGTGATGGACAGATAACTGAAATTATTCCAGAGATGGGAAATCATAATTCTATTCTGATGGAGGATGAAGAAGTAGTGACAGCATGAAACTTGACTTGTGAAGATAGTAAAGATTGCACAGAGAGTTTCTCAGATGAGATGACAGATTTGTGGCATGAGTTAAGTGTTTTGGAGCAGAGGATAGAAACACAGAGAAAAAGTGTTCAGATTGTAAAGGCAGAGATGACTGAGTATGAGAAGGTTCCTACTATGAACTAGAGCAAGGAGACATCCTTGAAGAGGATGATGCAGAGGAGAGACTAGTTGAAAGTCTCGAGAATTATTTGAAGGATTGGAATCAGCATACTGATGTGCTGATAGAGAAGGAAGGAATTTCGGGACAACATATTGAAATGATGGCAAAGGAAGGAAAGGCACTGACGCCTTATGATTTTTGTTTTAACAATTGTTTTGTGAATGCAGATTTTGTTGGTGATGGAGAAAAATTGACACCACTGGACAGCCAAAGAAAGGAGGAGGAAAATTCCTTGGAAGACTTTAATCCATGGAATGAGGAAATTGGATTGCTGGAGATTATGATGAACAACCAAGATTCAATACAGGAAGGAGAACCTCAATTTCAAAATTGGGGATTGTAGAATGTGAAGATATAAAGGAATGAAGACAGTGGAAATTTTCTGAGTCTTGGAAAGGACTTAGGACTGCAAGAAGAGGAAATGGTGACTGGATCATCAATTGAGACCATTGGGTCTTGTGATTCTAAAATTGACAAGTTGGTTGTGTTGACAGGTGATGCAGAAGACAATCCATCATTTGGAATTGTCTTGAGAGAAGAAGATCTGTTGCAGAAAGAAGATGAGACAGTCATGTCTCATATGCAGAAACTTGTTACTATTGGTGATAGAGAAGAATTGGCTTGTCTAATTGGGAAAGAGCAGACTGTAGGGCAGACTTTTGGGACTGCTACAGTGGTGGAAAATCAGAATTTTACTCTGATAGAAGATGAGGACACAGTACTTGAAGAACTTGAATTGATTGCCAGAATCAATCAAGAAGATGCAAGACAATTACTGAAGATTGTCAAGGAAGAGGAAGAAGAACATGCTGAAACAAGTTTGCAGCATATTGATGAAATGCTTGAAAATAGATGGCTGAATTGTTTGCTGAAAACTTTCAGAGAATAGAATGAAATGGAAAAGCAGCAGATTGAAGTGTTGCCAGAGGAAATGTTAGAGAAACAATTTGGAGTGTTGCCAGAGGAGGAAGAGACACAAGGATTTTGTAATTTTGGTGTTTGTTTCATGATTGCGGGTACTGATGGAAGGACTAAGGAATGTTTGGTCCAGGAAGAGAGGAAAAGAGATGATGACAGTGACTGGCATTTGAAATACCAGTCCAGAGAATTGCTGAAGTCAAAAAATGAAGAAATTGTCATGAGTGACAATCAGGAAGAGTTTTACTGTTGCAGAGAACAAGAGGGTATGGATGATTGGGTGGCAGCCAGAGCAACCGCAGGATTTCAGCAAGCTAGAGTTAGAGCTAGGGCTCAGCAATTAAGGGCAATATCCGGAGAAAAAGCAGCAGTAAGAGTTCAACAAAAAAGAACTCAGCAAGCAGAAGCAGAAGTAGAGGTTCGGCAATCAAGATGGAGCAGTATACAGCAGTCAAAAGATAAATTAGATCAGGAAATTGAATTGATGAGAAAATTGATGGAGAAGGTGTCTCAGAAAAAGACAGCAGCAAGAAAATGAAGAACCAGCAGCAGCAAGAGAAAGACAGTCACAGACTGTGAAAGCTTAGTAAGCGGGAAGATGCAGCATAAGATATGGAAGCCTGGAGAAGTGCAGAAGAGGAATATTGCAACAGATGATTAGTTGCAGAACAAAGTGTGGGATCCAGGAAGACAAGGATGAAAGCACATGATCAGGAGATCATGAATCATTTTAACCTTGGGAGTCTAATGCGGGGGTATTAGGCGCAATAAAATACTTTGTATTTCATTAGACATAGGGGGTCTCATGTTTTTGCTTTCTTATGTAATTATTAATATTTGAGGGATTTTAATTAAATATGGAGAGAAATTCTAAATGTTCCCAAGTGATCGGAGAACATGAGAGAAGTTGATTCGTTAGGAATGTGAAGAGTTAGTTTAAGTTTGTTTAGGGATTTAGGTTAAATTTATTATTTGAGGATTCCAAGAGTTTTATTGAGTCATTGAAGGAGCTGAATCGATTGAATATCAATTTGTATAATTATAAGCCTCAATGGCATTCAGAGGACAGACCTGAAGATCTGGAGAGACAGAGTAGGAGGAGAGGGGCCATCGAATTGAAGATCTAGCCAAGACAGGAAGTTTGTAAGTGAATGTTTTTGTATTTGATTTCTTATATATGAATGAGGAGATTGATTCAGAATTTTGTGTGCATTGCTTGATTGAAAATTTGGTGGATAGACCCTGTAATTGGGTTTTAATATGTTCTGTGTGCAATTGAATAAATTGAGGGCTGATGACGCATAATTAATGTCAATATTGTGGTTCAAAGGAAATTGGGGTTTGATTTAGTAATCCTGCATATACAGTCGATAAGATTAGATGAAATTGCACTGATTAATTCCAGTCATCGATCACTAACGGATCGATGACACAACGAAGTTAAATCGACATTCAAAATATTTGTGTGAGTGAAACATATGATCTGGGATCATTGCATAAGATGTGGTCCCAAGCAAACAATTGGGGTTTGAGAAATCTACAATAGATTTGCGTTGATGGATAATATTCCGATCAAACAGTGGGTTCGAGTCAGTGTCAAGTTGGAGGCAAATGAAATTGTTAATGGAACTGTAACAGAGGATTAATTTTTTTTTCATCGAACCTGGGTTGATATATTGGTTCACGTCAATAAGGATCAAGGCGTAGTCTTCGAACGAGGGCGGAGTTTATTTATAATAATACGTTGAAGAGTTGGGCGGAACCCTGAGTCAAAAGGGAACCAGGAGCGTTAAACGCGAAGCTGTTTTGGGGAGTGAAACCGGCAGTATCGCGTGCCTTTGCAAGTGGTAAGCTGTAACACCTTTTCGAACACGATATATGCCTTTGGTTGACACGTGGCACAGAGTGGTTTTCGAAAACCATTTATATCGCGCGATTTCTAAGAGTTAAACCTCGAGCACCTAAATTGCACGATGATCGTCGAATGTGTGAAATATTGAGGTTTGGAGCGCGATGAAAGGTTGACCATCGGATTAGAAGTGAAGATGCGGGGAAGTTAAACAAGGTATGTTTATATTCTGTTGTGGGACCCAGAATCTTAATACGGTTCGGCGTTGGGTTTTAAACCAAAAGGTCGAGGACTTTTTAATATTTGTTATGATTTGGATATGCATTAAACCAGTCAAACTTTAATATGAATGGAGGGCGAAAGTTTATGTTAATGAAATACTATGCGGTAGGGCCGAGAGTCTTTATTATACGACTGGCACCCTTGGTAATTCTTAACCAATGTTTATATGATTAAAGTGACATTTAAATGTTAATGGGCTTGGGTTTAAATGTTTTTGTACCCGATATATGTTATAGAGTGTATGGTCATGATGTTGGTTTTTATAACCATCGGGGGTTAATCTAAGACCTCGAGAATAGATTGAAATAAACCCCACATGTAAAGTTGATGGTTTCATAACCTTTGATGAAGAGAAGAGCTTCCGCACTTATCTATTTAAATTGCCAGTCCAGCAAATAAATTATTGTGAAATTGCCCAGGCCTTGAGTTTTGATTGGGACATGAAATTGAATTGCATTTTATATGCATTTTAGTTGAAGATATAGGTAAGTAGGGGTACCTCGTTATCACTAAACCTTCACTTAGAATGTTCCTCGTCTGAACTGCAACATCTAAGTTTCTATTTTTTGCAACTTTCTTGTCTTCTTCTTGAGTTGTGACATTTACTGTATCAACGTTCGTTTTTTCTTCATCTTGAACTTCTACATTTGAAGATTTCAACGACTCCTTTTCGACAAGTTGTTGCACCTTGTTTTCTAATGACTTGTTGTCTTTCTTTAGCTTCTTAATTTGTGTTAGTAATTTGTCGTTGTGGTCCTTGATGCGAGCAACTTCTTCATTCTTATTAGTGGTGATTTTGTCAATTTCCTTTTGCATATTTTGGATCGCCTTTTTACTTTATTGAAGAATTACTTTTGAAATTTCTTGTATGTCTTCAGGCATTGCTGAATTTGGCTTCAAGTTAACATCCTGCAGTGTTATTTCCTTCTTTTTGTAGGAGAATGTCAAAAACTTCTTTTTTGTATTAAGGATGAATGACCCTAGTGATTTCATCCAGAGAGAACCCAGAACTATATCACTATCATTGCAAAATAAGGATTTAACGGTGAATTGAAAGACAAAGGAATACTCCCCAATACTTAGGTGTAAATTCCCTATGTCGTATTGTTTGTCATTTTCGTGAAATGAACTTGTTTCAGTTATAGTTGATTCAAGGATCACTAATTGGTTAGCACATTTAGTACTAACATAATTATTCTTTTGAGTAAGATCGATAGATATGAGAACCTCCTTTCCCGCAAGTGACCCTTTGATTTCAATTAGCGCATAGACACACATACTATAATTTTTAGGAAATCTTACCTCCTTTAGTTCTGTTTTGGATGCCATTTTGTCAAGATAACTTCGGGGTTCTTTTTTTAAAAGTGATTCTTCCTAATATTTATAATAAAATATTATTATTTTCCTTTTTATATTTTAAATAATGGATATAACTTTCAAACTTTTATTACTCCTTCAATCTTTTGTAATGAATCCTTCACTAATATTCCTTCAATCTTTGGTAATGAATCCTTCACTAATATTCTTTTTTTTTAAATAGACTGAAATTCTTTTATATATGTATATATTCATTTTTTAAATAAAATCTTTGTAGGATTTAACCCTGAACAGAAATTATCTACACACGAATCTTATAACAGAAAACAAACAATAGCGAGAGCATAAAACATAAAACAGATAAACACAGAGATTTTCCCTGGATCCCAAATTGGGACTACCAGCTTGATTTTTCATTATATTCCTTTTAGTGTTACAACACATATATATACATGTCGAAGCATACATAAACCCCAATCCATTAACCCTGGATTAGAACATAACCGTAGTTCCCTTGACCGGATCTACAAAATACCAGGGGTCGAAAACCATCGTACCCCAAAAAAAACCATGTGCAAACTCATGCACAAAACATGGGTGGGTCCGCCTATGAGTGGGATCGCACACCAAAAACAATTTCGCCGAGGCACTGTTGCCCCCCCTGTGACCCCCCTGCTGCGCCCGGTGCAATGTACAGCGCGTAGGGCTAATCGTGGAAAGAATATAACACACACCCAACATTCTCCCACTTGTTGTTTTCTTTCCACAGGGGGCCACAGGAGAGCTTATTCGTTTGGCCAATTCTTCAACACCCATTGTTTCTCTACACCAAGAGAACTTCTAAATGCTTACAGACTTCATCAATGCATCTGCAACATTCTTCAAAGTGTCCACCTTTACCAGCAACACCCTTTTAGCCTCAACCATATCTCTAAAAAAGTGATATTGAACATCAATGTGCTTTGTCTTTGAATGATAAGAAGGGTTCTTAGCCAAGAAAATTGCACTTTGGCTATCACAGTCTATCCTTATAGCTTGCTGTACCAACCCCATACTTGAACACAATCTCTGCAACCAAACTGCTTCCTTGCTTGCATGAGTGGCTGCTATGTATTCTGCCTCTGTAGTTGAAAGCGCCACTAAAGACTGTCTTTTACTCATCCAACTGACTGCACCTCCAAATAGGCTAAACACATACCCACTTGTAGATCTTCTTTGGTCCAGATCTCCAGCCCAGTCTGCATCAACAAAACCACGAATGTCCAACATTCTTTCTAATCTTGGTCTTCCTTGGTAGCACAAGCCATAATCACTAGTGCCACGTAAATATCTGAAAACCCGCTTCACTGTTGTCCAATGCTCCTTCCCTGGGTTTGACATAAACCTGCTCAATACTCCCACTGCATGTGCAATGTCTGGTCTAGTAGAGACCATTGCATACATCAGGCTACCCACTGCACTTGCATATGGAACATGGGACATATACTCCTCTTCTTCTTGTGTCTTGGGACACTGTTCAGCAGACAGCTTTACACCTACAGGAATAGGAACCTTCACCGGTTTACTATCCTGCATATTGAACCTCTGCAATATAGTCTCGACATACTTCCTCTGGTTTAACGAGAGCTTCCTCTTTGCCCGATCTCTCTTAATTTCCATGCCCAAAATATAGTTTGCAGCACCAAGATCCTTCATGTCGAATTTGGAGAACAGTTGGTTCTTCAAATCTTGGATAATTTCTTTGTCATTTCCAATCAACAACATATCATCCACATACAAGACCAAATAAATAACATGATCACCAATCAATTTAAAATAAACACAGTGATCCTCCTTGCTTCTAGTGAAGCCAAGTCTCCGTATATAGGTATCAAATTTCTGATACCACATCCTTGGTGACTGTTTTAACCCATACAAAGACTTCTTCAACCTGCACACCAGTTCTTTCTTACCCTTCACCATAAATCCTTTAGGTTGCTTCATGTAGATCTCCTCTTCTAGATCCCTGTGAAGAAATGTTGTCTTCACATCCATCTGTTCTATCTCAAAATCAAATGCAGCAGCAACAGATAAAAGTAATCTAATAGAAGTAACCTTGGCAATAGGAGAAAAAATATCACCAAAATCAATTCTTGGCACCTGAGAATAACCTTTTGCTACCAACCGAGCTTTGTATTTCTCCACCTTGCCTTCTACATTCATCTTCTTTTTAAACACCCATTTGCTCCCGATGGGCTTCCTTCCAGCCGGAAACTTCACCAGATCCCATGCCTCATTTTTGTGCAAGGATGCCATTTCATCAACCATGGCCTCCTTCCAGAGTTTTCCTTCCTCTGAATCTACTGCCTCCTTGACATTTCTGGGATCATCATCAGTTATAGTTAAGGAAAAACCTGAACAAAAAGCAGATGGACTATACCTTTCTGGTTGCCTTCTTTCCCGAACTGATCTTCTCAAAGCTAGGGTTTGTGGCTCTTCCTATTCTGAATATTCTTCTGTTGTAGAGTCTGATTCATCCTCCTTTAGCTCAAACTCTATCTTCTCAGGTTCCTTTGGTAGGACTTCATGTGTAACAACATCTTTCACCTCTCTAAACACCACATCTCAATTGTACACAACCTTCCTTGTTTCTAGGTTCCAAAGCTTATAACCCTTTAAACCATCCTTATACCCAATAAAGATGCACCTTTCAGATTTATTATCCAACTTGGTCCTTTTCTCCTTTGGAACATGTACATATGCATCACATTCAAATACCCTTAGATGTGAAAGAGAGGGTTTCTTACCAGTCCATACCTCATGTGGAGTCTTATCCTCCAACATTGATGAAGGCGGACTTGCTAACTAAGTAACATGCGTCTCCACGCTCTCCGCCCCAAATTCTGTCCTAACTCTGCATCATTGAGCATGCTTTGCCTTTTTCATCAATGTTCGTTCATTCTTTCTGCAACTCCATTTTGATGAGGTGTGTATGGAGTAGTCTTCTGCCGTGCTATACCACACTTCTTATAGAACTCTTCAAATTCCTTCTTGCAGAACTCCCCACCATTATCTATCCTCAGCGCCTTTATCTTCTTCTCTTTCTGGTTTTCCACCAGAGCCTTAAATTCTTTAAATTTGTGAAAGACTTCAGATTTCTTCCTCAAGAAATATATCCATGTATTCCTTGATAAGTCATCTATGAATGAAACATAGTACACAGACTTTCCCAGTGATGGAACTAACACAGGTCCAAACACATCACCGTGCACAAGTTCTAATATCTTGTTCGCCCTCTTAGCACTAGAAAGAAAACTCACCCGATTCTGCTTCCCATATACACAATGTTCACAGAAATCGAAATCCAGAGAGCAATTAGACATACCTTCTACCATACCATTTCTATGTAGTATCTGAAGGCCCTTCTCTCCAATATGTCCAAGCCTTTGATGCCATAGCATGGTCTTTTCTCCAGAGACAGCTAGGCTTTCTGCTCCACTTTCAGGAACCACAGAACTGTTACACTCATAAATAACAGTGCTACCTTGTAGCTTGTACAGAATTCCAATCCGAACTCCCTGCATTAATACCAGTGCTCCCCAAACCATCTTGCAGGAATCTTTCTCGAACACTGTTTTTACACCTGCATCATCCATCTTGCTTACATAAATCAGATTTCTAGCCAATGCAGGAATATGCATAACACCAGGAAGTGTTCTAATCCTTCCACCTTGCAGCTTCAGCTTGACCTTTCCACGTCCGACGATTCTGGCCTTCATATCATCCCCTAGGAAGACATGACCACCATCATATTTCTCATACTCGCAGAACCACTCCCTATGGGGAGTGAAGTGAAAGGATGCACTTGAGTCAATCAGCCATGACTCATGATCTACATGTGTACTTGAAGAAGAAGCCAAATACACATCCCCACCTTCTTCCGAGGTGGTTTTTGCCTCTGCAGAAGGAGCATCATCAAATCCCTTTCCTTTCTCAGGAGCTTTAGATCTACACTCCTTTTTGTAGTGCCCTTCCTTTCCGCATTTCCAGCATACCTTTACAAACTTTCCAGGAGATTTAGATCTCCCACTCGAAACCTTATTCTTGTTTATGTTTTGGGACCTTCCTCGTACATATAAGGCATCTCCATTTTGACCCTCCATATTTCTCCGTCTCATTTCCTCTGACAGCAAGGCTGAGACAATGTCATCAAAATTCAAGGTAGTTGTATTGATACCTATTGCAATAACCAGACTGTCCCACAAGTCTGGTAGAGAACACAACAAACTGATGCACTTATCTTCATCTGAGATTTTAATATCAACAAATTGCAGCTGACTTACCACAGTATTGAAGGTGTTCAGATGCTCTGTCACCGAGTCTCCATCCTTCATCCTCAGGTTATACAACTTTTTTTGCAGGAACAACTTATTCACCAGAGACTTAGATTGGTACAAATTCCCAAGTTTTTCCCACAAATTCTTCGCCATAGCTTCCCCAGATACATTCAACAATACTAAATCTGAGACACACAACCATATTGTGCTCTTAGCCTTCCGATCCAGTTTCTTCCAGTATTCATCTGACATTGTTGTTGGTTTAGTACCTGGATCTACCGCGATCCACTGATCTTTATCCACCAACAGATCCTTCATCTTGAGCTTCCATAACTCAAAGCTCTGACCATTAAATTTCTCGATCTCTATCTTCCCACCGCTCGCCATCTTCTTTCACCGCAAGAATCAATCCCGCAGATCTCCCACTGAACAGGGTCTACCTCAGGCCCGAGAAAAAAACCCTCAGCAGTAAAGTCGTCCCCTTGAAGCCGAAACTGCTCTGATACCAAATGTAAGTTTTAACCCTGAACATAAATTATCTACACACGAATCTTATAACATAAAATAAACAATAGCGAGAGCATAAAACATAAAACAGATAAACACAGAGATTTCCCCTGGATCCCAAATCGAGACGACCAACTTGATTTTTCATTATATTCCTTTTAGTGTTACAACACATATATATATATACATGTCGAAGCATACATAAACCTCAATCCATTAACCCTGGATTAGAACATAACCGTAGTTCTCTTGATCGGATCTACAAAATACCAGGGGTCGAAAACCATCGTACCCCCAAAAAAAACCATGTGCAAACTCATGCACAAAACATGGGTGGGTCTGCCTATGAGTGGGACCGCACACCAAAAAAAAATTTATCGGGGTGCTGCCGCCCCCCCTGTGACCCCCCTGCTGCACCCAGCGCAATGTACAGCGCGTAGGGCTAGTCGTGGAAAGAATATAACACACACCCAACAATCTTTAGAATATAATGATTTATCTCCTTTTCCACTTTTCCAATATTTAAACCTTTAATAACCTCTTTTTCCTTTTATATACCTTCGAGCTTTAATAACGATTCCTTAATATTTTAAGAAACCCTTAATAATATTTTTCCTTCCAATTTTTTTGAAAATTGCTTCCTTGGTTTCTTTTTATGAAATCTTCTTTAATTACTAAGAATATGTTTGACTTTCATAATACTTTTTTTTAACTTTTTTTTTTTTTTTACTTTTTTTTTTTTGTAAAGTTACAACCCTAGTGAAACGTGGCTATTCGCATATGTTCACCTATAAAATACATGTCCACTTATGTGTATTTGAATGGTAAAAGTAAACTTACCATTCACACAGAGATTTTTTATTCCTTTTGTTCTTATTTTACCTTGAAAATATCATGGGCTTCTAAAACCAAGAGCTTGTAAACCACTTAAAGCAAAATCAAAATAACCTTACCTACTCTTCCTTCTCTTACGTATAGTTTTTTTATCGTGCACTTTCTATCAATAATGTAAAACAATTTTTTTTTTTTCTCTTGGAACTATTTTCTTTTAAATCTTTTTTTTTTTTTTCCTTTTAATTTATTTCCCCTTTTTTTAAACTTTCCTTCTCTCTTTTATTCATTATATATATATATATATATATATATTTCTTCCTTTAAAAAAAAAAATCTTATGGTCAAAGGCCTCTGACGAACTCAGCAACAGAGAAACTCCAAGATTTGTAGCGAATGCTTCAGTCACGACGGCAACAAAGTTGACGATTTTTATGGTCAAGGACCTAGATCGTAGAGCGTGGCTCTGTGCAGCATGAGCGGCGAGAAGATCAAACTGCTCTGATACCAAATTGAGCGAACAAAGTTCCTTCTCAAGTTAAATATTCCAGAAGACTTGAAATATCCGAATATCCACGAGGATACAAATATTATATTAAATAGTGTATGATGAATGAGATATGAGATAAGACTGAGAATTACAAATGAGGCCTGCTTATATACCTAGGCAGGTGCCTCTTCACGAAAGGTCATGTCTCATCAGACATGGCCTTTCAACCTAATTACTAATTAATTAATTAATCATTATTTACATTATTTTATTCGTTACATATATGCATTGGTTAAAGCACTCAAAGCCTTTAGAAATTATGTATTGCAATCTCGAATAACTACATATGTCCCTAATGCTTTTGTCAAGGATGTGTTGATTCAGAGTGATGTAGAATGGATGAGAGGAAAGTGGATAGCAAAAATTCAGGAATATGATCTGGACATTAAACCTACAAAAATAATCAAAGGTCAAGGTTTGGCAAATATGTTAACAGAAACAAATTTTCAAGCATTGGGACTCAATCTGTTAGCACCAATGGATGAATTGTCAATGAAGAGGATAAAAATAGGCCCAAATCACGTATGAATATTCAGTACAAATATTTATGTTCATATTGGTATAAAGATATTGTTCACTATCTGTGTTTTTTCTCTTGTCCAACTACACTGAATAGGACAAAGTACAAAGCCCTCAAACTTAAGTCTCAGCCATATGTCATAGTAGAATCAAAATTGTACTGGAAAGATCCTGCTGGCATCTTGTTATTGTGTTTAACTAAAGGAGAGTCCATTGAGATTACTAAAGAGTATCATGAAACTCTGTGTGGGGGTCATTATAGTTGGAAGGTTACAGCACATAAGATCCTAAAATTAGGTTTTTATTAGCCCACATTGTTTGAATATGTATCCAGACTGGTCTGAGGTTGTTAGAAATGGAAATTGTTTGTAGAAAAGAAGAGACTGGCTCCTTTGCCTCTAATTCCAGTATTCATAGAAGAGCCCTTTAGATAGTGGGGATTGGACTTTATTGGAGAAATCAATCCACCATCAAGTGGACAGTTCAAATGGATTTTAACTACCACTAACTACTTCACAAACTGGGTTGAAGCAATACCCACAAAGAAAGCAAATGATCAAATGGTGATGAAGTTCTTGGAGGAGAATGTCTTCAGTAGGTTCAGTTTTCCAGTCAAGATTGTGATAAATAATGCTCAGGTATTTAATTCTGCTCGATTTATTGACTTCTGTCAAAATTATATTGTAGTTTAGTCCCATTCCATGGCCTACCATCCACAAGGGAATGGATTGGCATAATCGTCTAACAAAACCTTGGTTAGAATACCGAAGAAAACAATCAATGGAAATCAAAAGGATTGGGACTCAAAACTTAAGTTTTCTAGTTGGGTAGTTTGGGTTACTACTAGAAGGTCCATTGGCAGATCACCTTTTGAGTTGGTATATGGAACACAAGCATTGTTTCCTAGTCAATTGGCCAAACCTGTGATTGCTTTTATTTATGAAGCTCAAGAAGTGCCCAATGCTATGGTTAGAAGAATGAATAAAGTAATTGAGTTAAGTGAAAATAGATACAAAGTTAGAGACAACTTAATTACTTATCAGACAAAGATGAAAACCATTTTTGACAGGAAAGCAAAGGAAATAATCTTTCAAGCAAGAGACTTAGTATTGAGGTGGGATACCAGAAGGGAGGATAAGGGAAATCATGGTAAATTTGATCCCCTCTGGTATGGACCTTACAAAATCACTGAAGCAAGATCTAATAATAATTTCATCCTAGAGAATTTAGATGGAGAATCTCTGCAGTTGCCTGTGAATGGGCAGTATTTGAAGCACTATTTTCAGCACTAAAAGCAAAGCATTCCAACATTGTAAATACCGGATTTCTCATTGTTCATATGTCACCAAAGCAATATTTGACTCCATGCTCGAGGTGAAGGCACTAATCTACAGTTCTTAGTACTTTCGTGGTAAAAAGCACTATCCCTAGGTGGAGCTAGATGTTGTGGCTCATTTGCATTTTCATTTTCAATTCTCAAAATTAAAAAATATATAATGTTGTAAAAAAATAAAAATGAATTAAGACTTCATATGTAAAAGCAGTTTTGATTTATATGAGAAACATTAATTTTATGTTTCAGAGTATGTGAAAGGTGGGCTCGACCATTATTTTAAATAGCCTGCAACTCATCATGCGGAGATGAGATGGTGGCAAAGAGAAGTCGATCAGGGGAAATCCACGGGCACAAACAGCTCGACGGATAATTCCTGGGGTGCCTCCGCAGTTGACTGTGACGTCGGCTCGTTGATTCAAATCAACGGCCCACGATCACTGTGGTAGCACAACGTCGAGGATCCCACCCTACCTGAGGTGCCCCCATGGTGATGTAAGTGACCAGAGATGAATTCAGCAAGCGAGCCAGCTCATTATCCACGTCAGTCTCGTACCTGTATTGTCATGCAGTTAATGAATTTTTCCCCCATAAATTTTCGTTGTGCCTATAAATAGTGAGTCAAAACTGTTCCTTTTCACCTGTTTGCCTTAGTCTAAATTGTCTTAGTCATCCTAATCACCTTTCTCCTCCATTTAGAGTCAGTCCAGTCATCATCCTGAGTGTTAATATGGCCAAGTAATCCCTATCTGATTCGTCTATTCACATTCCCCTCATGGATATAGAGCAGGACATAATAAACACTCGTGGCACAATTGAGCATTTACCTCTGCCTCAATAGGATACCCTTAACCAACACAATTCCCCTGTTTTCATAACCATGGTCGGGTCTGGAGTATTCTCTGCATGTATCCCAAGAACCCATCTTTTCCCCGAATTCATTCATCGGCTAGCATTAGTAATATACCCCATCAAGTGTTATATCATGAACCATTTGGGAGAAAGTGTCTTCCAGGTTTCATCCTTGTTAATCCGTCAAGCTTTCTGCTACCCAAAGTCTGAATCGTATTTTAGTTTCACTGAAGAGTCATTGCCAACACATTATGACAATCTTGCAGGACAATATTACACACGGATTATTTTCTTCCTTAATCCATAACCAAGGAAGTTTTCTCTAGATGAAAAGGTATTCCCTTTGGAAATTTTTGATGCAGAAATCAAACTTGTATTATAATTTTTGTCAAAAAATATTGGGAAGGAAGATGCTTCTCATATTGACAAATCAGTGCTTGGATTGTTTTCTTTGACGATGAAGCCTGAAGTAGTGTTAGACATCCCATCATTTTGGTAGGAGAATATTAATTCTCAATTCATGAGCTTAACTTTAACAGGTTCATTCAAATTTCCTTCAATTGTTACCTATCTGTTTATGTATCAAAATGTAGAAGAGTTTTTGAATTTAGGATTGAACATTATGGATTCAAAAAAGAAAAGGTAGTCAACAGTGTTTTGGATTGACCCGGTAAGGAATGAGCCTAGTGATGGGGGGTTGTTTGATTTTGCTGCTTACTACTTGCCAATTGCTTATAAATGTTTGAATTGGACTGCTCCCCCATGCTTTCTGCCTAAAGCTCAGGAATTCCTTCAACTCAGTAATAGTTGCAGGTATGGAGACTGGTTTTTTTTTAAGATTATTCAGAGATTAGATTGTATGGGGCTAGGGTTGAACCTTATAGATTGCCTCCTTTTGTCCCTATGAGAATGTTTGCCTTAGAATTTATTAGACAAAGTTTAAATGTGGATCAGATTCACTTTGTGCCAATGAAGAAAGGAGATTTATTTAAATTTCCCACAACTGTTGGACCCTTCATAGTGAATACGAGGCAAGCTGCAAAAGAGGAAAATTAGATGTTAGAAGGCATGCATTTATTTCTAGGAGAAAATTGGGCTTATGAACCACATCAGGTGATTTCTAAAGGGAGGGTTGAGAATTGTTATTCTACTTTTACTCATGAGAGCAAGCCAGAAATTGAAAAGTTGGCTAACAAGGTTTTTGCAGGAAATGACAACACTGGCATTGAAACTCCTGCTATCTCTGAAAATGGAAATAAAATAGATAGAGAAAGGAATGATGATACAGAGGAGAAAGGAGCTGAGAAAAGGGCTAAACTGAGTGAAGAGGTGACATATGCATAGCCAGGGTTGTCAATTCAATTGGGATAAATACATAATACACCAACTTCACCATCTAGACATGAAGTTGTTCATGATCAGGTACCATTAATTAAGCAAGTTTTTTCCCAAATTGCTGAGAAGAATCAGAATATCAGAGCAAGCATGGAGGCTCAAGCTGAGTCTCTAATCACCCATGATCGAACTAGATTGTTAACTATTATGGATTTAGAAAAAGAGCAGCTGAAGATTGCTTTTTCACACCCATTTGAAATGACAGTAGGGTCATCAAGCAATTTCAGGACTGTCAATTTGATAGTTGATGCCAGGAATATTCCCTTACCTAATAAAATCAATTTACATATGCAAACCGGTTTATTGATTGCTAATTATTTGACTAAAACTAGTGCAGCTGCAAGTAAAGCCGAAAGCATGTTGGGAAAGGTGATCAAGCAGATGAAGCTAGAGAAAGCTAATTCCAGAGCTCTCTCCACTCAAAATGAAGAATTAAAGTAGATAATTATCAAAATTGGAGTAGATCCCACCGACAGATCAACTATGCAGAAGTTTTTGCAGAGTGCAGAATCAGAAGTAAATGTATTAAGAAATAAGATAAAGCTTCCTAATAGAGAACACCCAATGGCAGCGGAGGTAGCATAAGTGGAATCTGAAAAGGATAAGATTTTACAGCAAGTGTTGCAGAAAGATGAAGAGATTTCTAAATTAAAAGAAGTAGTAACTAAGTTACAAGGGCAGATTGACGCTCATGTCTGCACAATAGTTTTTTCATATGAAACTAATGACCCAATAGATAAGATATTACAGTTGAGTATTGAGTTGAAGATGACAGAGATTGATAGGAAGAAAGCTCAAAGTGATCTTGATACAACTATGAAGGTTATAAGGGTTAAGGATAACGAAATTGTAATATCAAAGGACATT
Source organism: Pinus albicaulis (assembly GCA_034641835.2). Lineage (NCBI taxonomy): Eukaryota > Viridiplantae > Streptophyta > Pinopsida > Pinales > Pinaceae > Pinus > Pinus albicaulis. The sequence goes on along the minus strand of CM076584.1, from coordinate 1,462,858,697 downwards.
GCAGGAAAATACATAACATATTATCAATCAGCTTGTGAAGAAATCAAGAGTCTCAAAGAGAAGATAAAGGGGAATATGTCCCTAATTGAAGCTAAACATATTCTTTGGAATGAGATTATAGGAGTGATGAAAACGATGTGGGAATCTCTAGTACTTATTTCAGAAGAGAATAGTATAATCAGAGATCTTCAAGATCTTCTACTAGCTGACAAACAAAAAATGCATGATAGAGCCATTTGGGTAAAGAAATTAAAAGATTTTTCCAACTCCAAGATCAAGAACTGGGTGAACATGAGATAAAATATAGAACATTATTTGTTCTAGAAATTAACAAGGTGATAGTGAAGAATGCACACAGGAAGTCAACAGAAAAGAAGTTGACAGAGATCAAGCAAGCAGTAGACAACTTCAACACTATATTTGATAAAAGAACCAGGGCTGGATTGCCATCTTGATGGGACCTGCAGGGTAACTTATTATCCTGGGAAACATATGAAACTCTGTTGGTGGATGCAAAAATTAAAATTGATAATACTCATGAGAAGACTGCGGTTTTAAAAGGGACAACAATTATCAATTTCTTGCATGAATATTTTCAGTTGATATGGATGGTCAAAACTCTATTTCTGGACAAGCCTACTTACAAAAGGATCATTGCTTTTAGATTGGAACATCATAAGTTAATTAATGCCACAAGGACAAATGTTGAACTTTGGAAGAAATGCAGAAAATGGATGACCTCTTCCTGAAGACACATCAACATCAGATGATATTCAGAAGACCACATCAGCAGTGAAAGAAACCACATCAACAACAAAGGGAAGCATATCAGCAGCAAAAGACATCCAGACGACATCATGATATTTCTATTTATTATTGTATTTTATTTATGTTTTAGAACAAGGTTGTAATGTTACCCTCGATTGTAATGAAAGTAATTGATAGAGGAAAGAAGTAGTTTAGGTAGTTTCAGTAAGTTTTGACAGTTACAAACTGTTTTTGAATGTATTTAAGAAAGATGAAAATGAAGAATAGGGGTTCGTAGTTTTGGAACCTCTGGAAGACTATATTTTGTACTTATTTTCTCTAAAGAATTAATGAAAGAAGTATCAAGTTTCCATCAATTGTTGATGGTGGTTTGTCTTTCCTGTGTCATTTTATGCTATTTATTCTATAAATGAAGTGAAGTAATGAAGCTGCAGGTCTCTGAATTAAATTTGTAAGTCAGAGTTAAATATCCTTAAAGTGCGCTCCTTCACTCCATCTTCCTTCTATTCATAACTTCTCTCTAAAAGTTAAGTTAATAGATTCTTCCTTACAACATATTATCTTAAGTTCCTTTCTAGTTCTTCTCATTCAATCACATTTCAGCAATTAAAGGGGTTGTGAAATATTTTATTTATTCCAGAGCATTAAGGGTTTTAAAACTAATTTCCAAAGGAAAAGAATGAAGAATAGATGTTAAAGATTGTTTCTGTAATATATTATTAAAATGTCTTAAGCACCGATTCCTTTCCACAACCAAGGGGTTGTCTCTTAAGAACCAACATATCCAACGTATTCTATGGCCCATTTATAAAACGCTTGAAACGCCATATGTGGATGCAAGGGAATCTCATCTCTGTGTGATGGATTTCTTGTCCTCTAGCATACATCGCATGTGCGGCAGTACACATATGCATCATTGTGCAACATGGGCCACTATAAACCAGCTCGCAAAATCTTCTATGCGTTTGTCTTTCCTGCATAGTGACCTCCGGTAACCCATGCATGAGCTTCAGCTAATATGTCTCGTCTCTCGAATTCCAAGACATATATTCGCAAGACATCATCTGCACCCATCTTATACAATTGACCAGCAATGATAGTAAAGTCAGCTACTTGCGCCACGAGCTCTTTCTTCTGCTGTAATGTATACTCCTCGAGTGCACATCCAGTAATCAAGAAATGAATGATATCAGGGAAATGATCATCAACCACCATTATAGCAAATAACTACGCGTCAGGTAAACCATCCTCCAAACTAGTCAGCTCTTCTCCATTCTCAATGCACGACAGATGTTCTGGCCTAGCATTCAGTCTCCCAAGCTTCACAATAACTTCAAAATCATACTCTTGGAACAACTACAACCACCTGCAGATCTTCCCCCCAACACAGGCTTATTGACCAGGTACTTCAAAGCAGAGTGGTTAGAAAACATCTTGAAATCTCCTCCTAACACATAGTGGCGGAATTTCTGCAATGCATAAACCATCGCCAATCCTTCTCTCTCTATGATTGAATAATTACGTTATGTGCTTGAGAGCTTCCTACTTTCACAGGCAATAGGGTGATCGATCTCTTTGGCTCCTAGCTACGCTAAGATAGCTCTGAGCACGATGCAGGAGGCATCAACATGCACATGAAACACCTTTGACCAATCAGGAAATATCAATATGGGCGCAGTGACTATTTTCTCCTTCAACAGTTCAAAGTTGTTCTGACATTACTCACCCCAACAAAATGTCACATCCTTCTTGAGCAATTTCTCCATGGGCGCAATGATCAGTTCATAACCCTGAATGAATTTCTGATAATATCCAGTATTCCCAATATTGAGTGTAGTTGTTTGACATTCACAAGAACTTCCAAATTAACAATAACTGCGATCTTCGTGAGATCTACCATCAATCCTTGCTGGCAAACAATATGACCTAGTAATATCCCAAATGGCACAAAAAGGATCTGATACTTCCTACAGGTATCCAACATTAGGTGCAGACTTGATACATGCTTTTTCAAAAACCCAAAGACAGTCCAATCATCAAACTATACTTCTAGGAACTTGTGGATATACTCCTTGAATGCAGCAACTACTACGTGCAAGAAGATAGCAGGCGTGTTCTTCAATCCAAATGGCATGATTGTATACTGAAAATATACCCATTATATTGCAAAGGTTGTCTTACTTCTATCCTCTGACGCAATCCTGATTTGATGATATCCTGAGAGCCCATTTGTAAATGAATAAGCCACCTGTCTGCCGACATTTTCGAGGATCTCATCAGAAAATGGAATTGGGAACAAATCATGCATGCAGGCATCATTTGGTTTGCGCAGATCCATGCAGATTCATATTTCTCATTTTGACTTCTTATCCGGTACCACTATGGGACTCACCTAATCAAATTCTTCTATTGGTTCTACAATGTCTGTAGCCACCATTTTATCCAACTCTTCCTTCACTTTCTGCTTGTATTTGGGATTCAATCTATAAGGGCGTTGCTTCACCGGTTTCGCATCAGGTTTCAAAGTGATCCTCATGACTCCAAGCTCCCCAATTACCCCTTTTGACTCATAGAAATTTGTAGGAAACAAGTCTTGATACTCAGTGAGCAGCTCAACAACCTTTCCTATTGTATCATCATCCCAATAATCTCCAATCTTCGCCAAATTTGTTTTTTCTTCATATCTAATGTTCACTTGTCAAATATTCAGAGGCTTTGTGTCATCCAATGACATAATTGAAGGCCTAGACACTGCACAATGTCCCTCAGATTCAGGGATTGTGATATTCCTTGGATATTCTTCATTTTATTCTACTGTAATATTTTTGCAATTGACAATACCCCTCATCTACGCATCCCATGTTGGCAAAGCACGCTTTATCATTGGCTTGGAAGTATCAAAGATGACCTCTTAGATACCTTGCAACGATTTTCCCAAACAATCAAACCCACTCTCAAATCTTAATATCAAAATGAAACTTTCACTCGGCACAGACCATTCATTGGTTCCTCGACGCAGTTCCATCTCCAGGTACCAATGAGTAGGCACCTTCCCCAACGTATTGATGAACATGTGCACCCATTTCGGTCTTGGCTCTACGCCCCATACTTCAATCCATTTCACCACATGTCTACACGGATCACCCTTTCTGGAATAAACTTCTTCCATTATGGTAGTTGGACACTCAAAGCACAATCTCATCATTCGCACGCATTCTTTCTAGTCGCACATATTTCATTTTTGAGTCTCCCACCATCGTGCTGGAGTAACGCACAATGTTATATCCAATGCATGGAATCTCTGTCCTTCTGGAACATTTCTTTCAATTTCTCTTAAAAACATGTTCACATTAGTTAAACCATCATAATACGGTAATTCTCGTACCTCTGATGATATGCATCGAAGAGACCTGGTCACTCAATTGCAGCGCAACGTAGATACTTCATGTAGTCGATTCTGACGGTTCTCCAACTCTTCATTTGAATCTGAGAAGCAGGAACTATATTTTTCCAAATTAAGCCTTCAATCAGTTTTTGGATTGATCCAGTCATCATCTCAGGCATTCAACTTATAGATATGGTCAAAATCATCGTCCGCGCGCACAGGTTCTGTATATATTTCACCTTCTATAGGATCTAATGGAACTACAACTCTGCTTCCATTGTTCTCAAATACCATAATTCTCTTGTTCATATTTATGATGCCATCCATATCAATAGCCCAATCCAATCCCAACACCGCAAGATAAGGATTAGTGTGTTCCACAATTTGTACGACTTCAAAATCTGCAAGCACCTTCACTCAAATATATACTACCACTTGTGACAGTCTTCCTAATAGAATGATTTTCTATTTGTTCGCCATGCGCAACTAAATAGTAGACCACTCCAATTTAGGCTCTCCCACGCGCTGCCAAGTTTGCTTAGGTAAGACATTTTCATCAGAACCTAGATCCAGAATTACCTAATCCATCTCATAGGCAATAATCTGATTAGTCAAGCACATCTCTCATCTAGTTCTTTTTTTGTTATTTTTCTTATATATTTTGTTGACAACTTTTTGTTTCATCTGAGGTTGTTCTTTTTCTGCACAGTTATCTATCAATACTTGAATATTTTCCAGTGTCTTCTTGTTGCACAGTCATTTAATGCAAGCTTGTAAAAATGGCTTTATTTCTTCATCTACTCCTGCCTCATTCATAGGTCTACCTGATGTTGATGTGCTTCCTTCTACAAACCCCTTCCTTTATTCTACAAAAGTTTCTTTTTCATGTTGTAAATCAAATCCATCCTTTTTCTCAGGTGCCTTCTGAATCCAAAGATCATCATCTGGCTTCTTTCCTTTATCCTCACCAGTGGTTGCACCACTTCTAGTGATAGCATTCATGCTAGGATCCTCTTCATGCACCTCTTCCCTGACCATCTGAATATTTTGCTTCAGAGTCTGTGTCTTCTTCTCCTTCATCTTAGCAATCAAAACAGGACAATATTCAATTGCATGATCAAACTTCCTATAGTAATTGCATGATTTTCGTGCAGGATTTGGACAGTCGCGCACATAGTGACCATCATCTCTACAATTGTAGCAAATGACCTATCCCCTTCCTCAAATAGTTAATCCTCCTCCTCTTCCTCTTCCTCTATTTTGGGATCCATTGTGCCCAAATGGGGATGCTAATGAGGTAGGTTCGGCTTGCATTGTGTACAGCTCATCTTTGTCAATCATCAAATCAAAACATTGATAGTGTTGTTCATCATGTCCAAGTGACGAGAAGAATCTACAAAATAATTGTTTCAGCTCAGGCATATATTTTCCAATCCTTGGGTAGAAATATGTTGCATGCAGACCCGTAGACTGACAGATCACGCACCATACTGGAGGTGTCCCACTCGACCCTACCGCACTCTGCAGCAGGCTTGGTCCTCCAGCGTGTAGATAATCATTAAACACGGGGCATTGATCCTTATGATGTCTGGTAGCTTTACATCGTATGCGCCATACCTTTGCACACACCTCCTTTCCCTTATATTTGCACAGATTCTGAATCTCCAAATGCATTGCTTCTAACTGAATCTAAATATGTTGAGTTCCAATCATAGCAGGCACCGGTGCAACTTCTAGTTTCATCGCAATTTCTACAGCCTCAAATTGCATAGAAGTATTTTCTTTACTCAAGGGCTGGCACAAATGTGGGAGTAGCATAGCAATAAACCATTCCTTGTGCTGGGTATCATCGATATTGAATCCACCGTCTCTGACAGATTCATTCACTTCCTAGTGAATCTCTTTCAACTTCGTAACGCACTACGCGTATGATTCAGGCTTCTTGAATTTCTCTTTTAAAGCATCCTTCAGATCATTCATAGTCACATTAGGGTTCATTAATGCATATCTTATATACCATTCCAACGCACGATCTTGAAAAGTAGTGGCTAACTGCAATTTCTTAACATCGTCACTATTGACCTGTTGTGCTCTCCATACAGCATCACTAACAAACCAAAATTTCTCTGTATCTTCATTTCTGATACCTATGAAAGTAGACAACTTCATTGATGCAGCCATATCTGTGCCTAGCGGAGGTGGAGGTGGAGGCGGAGTGGATGAATTGTGAGATTAGTGTGGAAGTGGAGTGGATGGGATATGAACTATGGTCAACACTCCCTGATTGTTCTGATCTTGCAAGACTTCTTCTTCTTTAGAGTGCACAGATTCACTCGAGCTACTAGTCTCTCGTTTGTCATCACTATCAGATCTTCCCTTGAGAGGATTGTAAATAAACCCTTCTTCTAGATTGCGCGTAATCCGGCCTCTTCGGGACATTCACACAATATGCTCACATAGAGAACCCTGTCCATACAATAGCATATTAATCCACAAATTCAAAGAGCGCGGGAACTTACCTCTGGGACCCTTGAAAAATATTCTTTCTGCTTCAGAATAAGATACAAATTGATCAATGGAAAACTTAGTCACAAATCCTCTGAGAACATGATCGATCCAATGATATATTGCATGGGTGATCGTATTGCTTGTATTTTCTAACTGTTGTACCATATGGAGTCCACTGAGTGGCTGCCTCGTCCTTCGTGCAGGTATTAAATTCAGTCAATCTAAACAACCACTCATGTAGCTCAGTCGCAAAGGAAGCAAAGAACATTTCGTGAACTTTTGTATAAGTATAATTTTGAATCCAATCCTCAGTGGATAATTTAGTACTTCTATTCTCTTGGATAAAAAATTCAAGCATATTTCTATCTGGCCAATCTTGTAATTTGTTCTACGTACGATGCCAATACATCAATTCTCCCTCAAAATGATCTTGGTTCCAACAACGGAACCATTTGTTGGCTTGAGAGGTCCTGACCCAGGCTCAGATTTATTGCACAACCAACAAACCCTCCAACTACTGGCCCTTTCGGCAATGACCTGCTTACGGAGATCAAAGTCTCATTTGAAGCAGTATGGGGGGGTGTTGGAACCAAGTTTCCACACCATGAGGAAGAATTTGATGTGGTGGCTCTAAACAAACTTGTAACAGAACTTATCACAGATAACAAGGAGATGTGTGCATAAACAAGTCAATAAAATATCAAATCAACTTCTTCGAAGATTCAGGCAAGTGTGCATAAACATATGAAAAAATCATAGATCTTCGCAAATTATTCCATCTTGATCAAACTATTCCATAGCACATCTCTGTAATCACATAACGAAAGACCCTAGCACTTGAGAAATTCTCACAGACCTATGGAAATTCCTGCACTTGTAGCATCCCTTTATGGTTTGAATCCTGAATTTTTTTGGATCTGTGGGAAAATTTCGCATTTTAACTCGCACATGATTTGGGTTGAACCTCGTACCTATCACTTGGATCTATTTTGGCTACCAAATTCAGTTTTGTAACATTTGAAGAAATCTCATATTCGCCACATTTTTCAAGTTCAGACCTGAGGTTGTTAAGTTTAAGATCAAACCTGTACTTGTGACACTCAGGTGACAATTTTGGGCATTGATTAAGGGTGGGTTTATGGGAACTGTTGGGATAACCTTGTGACAGAGTTGATAATATATTTGGAGCAACATTGATAATTGAATTTATTTTTTTCATCCATTTTAATCAGATGAATAAAATTAATGTATACAAATTTTCAGGTTCATACAGATTCATAATCGAGTTGAGGTGCACAAAATATTCAAACAACTCCAAATCGTCGAAAGCTTTTATCAGGAGCAACATGCCGAAAGGCGCATTTGGTAGATGAAAATGGATATCTGCTTCACCCTGCCAATTGTAGCATTGCATCTTCTAGCCACAATCCTGGGACAATGATGGTAATAATAATTGTTTGGTATATTAATATAATTATTTCAACATCAAACCAATTAATCATGCATTGTTGATGAGCTTACTAATTGATATCATCGATTTTGTACTAATCATGTTCAAATATATTTTTTGAAATTATTAGAATTCTAGTGATGATGAGCGACCTACCTGCCATCTTCTGTTGCACCCCATGACAATGTCAAATTGAGAGAAGGTTGAATTAAGAGAAAAACTCGGAGAGGAACGATACCAAGATTGGTTGAATCAACCACCTATTCAATTCCCACTATGTCTAGATTCACCAATTAGGAATGACTACAAAAATAGTATTTATTCACAAGCTGTCAATGGAGGCAATAAAATAGAGGTTGGTATGGATGATTACTTAATTGATACGACTGCCATGGAGACAATGTTGTTAGATGCATTCCAAAAAGATGATCAGCTAGGGGATGATGCTCATATCGTTGATACCTTTTTCAAAAGCCATAAATTTGCTTCCACCACCCCTCTCTTTGGACCTCGTGGTCAGTCAAAGTCTACCCAGTTGGGGACAACGATGTTACTATACAACTTGAAAGCAAAGTTTAGCTTGTCGAATGCATGTTTCTCGAAAATTTTGAGGTAATTGACCATCAAGTATTCCCTTATATTTTGAGAAATATAATCACACAATGAACATTAAAAATGGTCAATTTATGAACGTTAATAATTATATTTGCATTAATGTACATTTAATATTATCCATGACAAACTATAGGTTATTCAAAGATAAGGTTCTTCTGAGTGATAATGTCTTGCCCGGTAGCTGTGAAGAGGCAAAGAAATTGTTGAAAATGTTGGGTGTTGAGTACATATCATATCATGAATTTCCAAATTATTGTATTCTATATAGAGGAGAATATGCAGACAAAGAGATATGTTTGAAATGTGGGCATGACGGGTATGATAAATTAAAAAAGAAGGGTAAATCACGTGGTCCTCCTTTTAAGATATTGAGGCGCATGCATATGATCCCAAAGATTCAAAGGCTCTTTCGTTGCAAAGAATTATCCATGTTACAAGGATGGCACGCCTCACACATTAGTGAGTTGGGAGATATGTGAATCTAAACAAATTCAATAGAAATGAAGCATATAGAGGATACATGGCCCGAAAAATTCAAGGATGAAGTATGAAGTCTACGACTCAGCATAGCCATGGATGGCGTCAACCAGTATTCCCTCCAAAACACCAACTATTTTGTTTGGCCCATAGTAGTGATCAATAACAATAACCCCACATGGTTGTCCCTGAAGAGTGAACATCTTATGTTGGCTCTCATAGTACCTGGTAGAATACAAGTGAAGAATGTGGATGTCTACTTACAACCACTGGTAGATGAATTGAAGGAATTATGGGATGGGATAAATGTATACAATGTATCAAGACCCATCGCAGTAGAGAGGAGTTTTACGTTGTATGACATATGTGCTTACACGACACATGATTATTGATTAGGAGTTTGCTCTGGTAAATTACATGTTTATTGATTTGTTTATATACATAACAATATTATTTCACATATTAGTTATTTAATTCGTTGTAATTGTTCTGATATTCATGATATTCTTTAACGTGCCATGCATATTGTATACAATAATTTCGCAGGTCTTGTAACAAAAGGGTATTGTAAATGTAAATGTTGTGGACATTCTCTGAAAGCTAGATGGTCCAATGACCTACGAAAGCTAGTGTATGACTGCTCCAGGGTATTCCTCCCAAAAGAACACCTTTACAGAAGAGCAACATCTGCTTTCAATGGTAAATGAGAGAGAACCCAAAGGCCTCCAATAATGACACCAGATGAATGGCTTAGAGCATATGAGAGAGAGAAGGAGAAGAATTTCATAGAAATGTTCAATTCAAATGGGTAGCCTATGTTCAATGATCCAGAATTCTTCGACAACTATGTTGAGAAATTGTCCATTGGGATGAAAAGGAAATATATCTTTTAGAACCTCCCTTATTGCGAGCATCTTAAGATTACCCACTTATTAGATCCCATGCATATATATAAAATGTTTCATCTGCTTTATGGAGGCACATATCATCGAAACAAAGTGACGCATTGGTTGTTAGGAAAGATCTTATTACTTCAAAAACTAAAATGAAATATTGGTATTTCAAAGAGGCAGCTAGTCCCTCTAATTGGTATTTCAAAGAAGGTGATGTCCCATGGATTTTTAAAAAAGATGATATTTCTTTGGCAAAGGAAGTTATAATGGGTGTGAGGGTGCCATCTTCATATGGGTCTTCACTACGACACTGCTTCACCATGGATGGCCATTTTTCGGGGTTGAAATCGCATGACCATTTGAATCTTCTAAGAGTATGTATAATGTCAAAATCATGATTTTATTATTTTTATATTAATAAATTTTATCCCATGCAGGGATCATAAAACATAACTAATTTTGTATATTATTGCATGTGTTTATAACTTTGCAGTGTCATTATCCTTTGTTCTTGTGTGGGTGTGTGAAACATGACTTCCCCCAAGACCTAGGATGTTGCATATCTAAATTATCTGCATTTGTACATCGGATCATGTCAAAGGAGATTCATGTGGCTAGCATTCCACAATGGCATCAAGAGATAGTTGAGATTGTTTGTATGTTTGAGAAAGAATTGTCGACGAGTTTCATGGACTTGTAGGTTCATCTTCTAATCCACCTAATAGATGAGGTTGAATTAGTTGGGGTGGTTTCTTGTCATTAGATGCTTCTTAGAGAGGTACATGAAGAAATTGAAAGGTTTTTTTCGACAAAGGGCAAAACCCGAAGGGTCTATGGTAGAGGGGTACATATCGTATGAGTCTTTCTATTATGCTAGTGAGTACATCAAGCAGATCGAAAATAGACCAGGTGTGGTGATTTGGGATGAAGAAAAGGAAGAAGACAAAAGAGAAGGGGAGCTTCTCCAAACGAATGGAAAAAGGTGCTTGATAAAGAGTAAGCGAATTATAATTTTTCAAATTTACACAAAGTAAATATTCATGTTGAACTTTGATATAATGTATATTTTGATCTCATATGTTGTATATGTTGGGTTTATTTCATTAGTGAATACATAAATTGAAGCAATCAATAAATTCGTTCTTTACAATTCCGAAGTGACACAACTGTGGGTCACATTGTACAAACAAAAGAGGAAGAAATGGGATAGCGATAGGAAATAATTTAGACGGTTGAATGGTAGAAGTGTGTCTTATCCCAATCATTTAAAATAAAATATGTCAATTATATGCTCCAACAATTGGGTTGCTGACCAAGTCAGAGAGAAATACAGTGCAACCAGTCATTACCCGCGTGCTGAAGAGGATGCGCTAAATGTAGGGATTGGGTGCACCCACTCGGTAATAATCTATTTATGTACATTTTAAACTTAATAATGCACCTTTGAAATGTAACATCTATATTTCATACTTTAATATTTGGGTTATTATAAGACACATGACACTACGATTTTTTTAACTTTTTAATAGGTGAATTTGTTCCCTTCTATGTCGGCATATGGACACCATTTTCGCATAGAAAATGTCGATGATGGATACATGAAACAATATTGTGGAGTGGAAGTCGAGTTTGATCAATCTAGTCAAGCTAGCCACCGTGAGAAAAACCTAGTATGAGGGAAGTTAGGTTACATCAGAAAGATACAAGAGATCATTGAAGTGAATTTCTCTTCTTTTTAATGTGTTTTTTTTTAGGTGCAAGTGGTGGTACACCTTAAAGGAAGATCGCGATAGCAGGATGAATTGTATCAACTCTAGAAAGATGTGGGATGAAGCTAAGGAGCCCTATGTTTTCCCCAAACACTACAACCAAGTGTTTTTTTACCCAAATGTGTTGGATAGGGTTTGGTGGTTTGTATTGAGACATGACCCTAGATCAAAACATATTTTTGAGAACAATAATGTTATCATGCCAAGTGAGCTGGAAGATAATCATGAGGGTGATCATGAGAACCGAGAGTGATATGATACATGTGTTATTTCATCATTTATACTTTTTAAGATGGGTTTTTATAAAGAAGAGGACTTGACCTTATAACTAAGACTCTCTTTTTTCGAAACATTATAATATGTATTCTGAATTAATTGGTTTGCATTGTGTTAATGTTAAAACCTTTTCACTTGATAATTTGCAATTATGTTGATCTCGAAAACAATGGCGCATTGTATCAAATTCTTTTTTTTTTTAATGTCAATTCCTGAAATAATACAATTACTTAATTTCTTTAAATGTGTGTGAATGATATCTTCAAAATGTATACTGTTATTTTTGGTATGTAAGATCATAATAAAATAATGATAATTCTAAACATGAATTTATTTGCATTATTTTCTAAACTTTATTATGTTACAAAAATTCATATTATTCTAGATTTATTATTTTACAATTATTTATATTCATACAAATTTACAATTTTACAATTATGGTAATTTAACAATATTTACGGTATACAGTTTACTTACGATAGTTATGGTTCAAAATTGACAATTAATTTACAAATTTACAGATTTTAATAAAATTGAATGATGACAATACATACAATTACAATTACAATTTTACAATTAGAATAGAATGACAATTACAATTACAATTTTACATACAATTACAATTACAATAATTCACAATACAATTACAATTACAATTTTACAAATATTTTACATACAATTACAATTACAACTACAACTACAATCTTACAATTACAATTACAATTTTGCATACAGTCACAATTAAAATTACAATTACAATCTCGATGCATACAATTACAATTACATTTTTAGAATTTTACAAATTTACAAGTTTACAAATTTTGCAATTTTAATAAAATTGAATGATGACAATACATACAATTACAATTACAATTTTACAATTTCACATAAAATTATGTACAATTACAATTACAATTTTACATACAACTACAATTGCAATTTTACATACAATTAAAATTAAAATTTCAATGACAATCACGAAATAGTATTTAATAAATATCATGATTTAATATTAAAAATAAACATCACGATCATGATAACCATCGTACAAACTTCATATTCTAAAATACACATTCAAATTCGCTAACATCATCTAATCATCAGGATCATAATCATCCAATAAAACATAAGCATTGTATAACATCATCACAACACAAACATCAAATATACATCTCATGTCAACTAACTGTTTTCACATACACATCTATCTAAAAGCACATTAAATGAACATATCTAACATGACCTAACAATATACACATCATGATGAACACCAACATGTAAATTAAGTACATCAACATGAACATAAAATACACAGACTATATATATATATATATATATATGGTGGTATTATATCAATACTAGTACTAGTCGAGGCCTACTCAGTCGATGGTGCAGTTTGCTTAGGAACTGCCTGTTGATGAGTCGTCAATGGTGCAACCTGCTCAGGATCAAGTGCCTGCTCAGTCGATGGTTGTGCCTGCTCAGGACTAACTGTCTGTTGAGATGGTGCAGATTGCTCAGAAGATGTCTGATGATCAGGACTGGATGTTGGTTCATGATCTTTAACGCGAGGTGAAGGAGGAGGAGGTGGATTACTAGAATGATGATCACTCCCCTCCTGATCATGATCATCAGATGAGTTGCTCTATTGTGCATCTCCACGATGTCTACCCCTCCTAGCCCTCACCAGTGCTCTGGAAGCTCCAATGATATGACGCATGAGGTTCATCATATCGCATGGCATGCCTCTCTAGAGTTGTGTGAGCCTGCGATCAGCCTAGATCTCTCTGATCATAGCTAAGCGGACTCCCTCATCAACTAGGAGTCGACACAGTTAGTCGCCCAACTCCATCCTAAATCGGGTGTTCAGCCTACGCCACACCCCAGCGGGTATCTGCACTCGATCATGATCAGGTCTGTTAACCTGATCCTCCGCCTCTGTCATCTCCTCGTCAACATCTGCCCCTGGATCATTCGGTGGGGGTGGATTCATGTCCCCAATTAATGTCCCAATATCTATAAAATATATAGTACACAACAATAATTAGACAATTTCATTAAACAATTTAATAAAAAAAAAGTTAAAGAACGTGTTAGAATAAATTTGATAATTCTAGTTAATTAATTAAGACAATAAAATGAAACTATATAAATTTAAAGAAAACACTAATATTACATCTCGCATCTGGTGGCTCATTATGTGTGAAAAGGATGTTGGTACACCCTTGCTAATACAAATCGGCGTACGGACATGGCACCAGAACGAACGAGTGATCATCAACACTAGCTAGCAACTCCAGTGCATTAGTAGATATCCTAGCGGGAAAGTCAAACTAGCCCCTCTTGGGCATCATCTGGCCCCACATCTGCATCTATACATGCAGCATCGGCCTACGAGGTTGCTAAACAAAAGTAGGCCTCGTCTTTGGAAACCTCTAAAAAAAAAAAAAACTATGAAGCAAAAGGGAAAGTCAACCTCCCATGTGCCTGAGAACGACATTTATCTAATGTTGTACAAAACTGCCGCAAAAAATCACAAACCATCTCACAAGTCATGGCGTTTGGAATAAAGAATCAACATAAAATAAAAGTAGGCAACTAATTTGTTGTCTGTCACTGGTATAGTGTGCAATGGTCGTCAACAGTAGTGAGAGGCACCTCACCTCCTCTGCACCAAACGAAGCAATACGTAAATGAACACCGGACACCTGAAAATATGTAGGAGAAACTATATGATTCCTAATGTATCTCTGGGAGTATGCCAAATGACTCCCTACTGCATAGCCGATGGGGAAATCTGGGAACTGCGGAAAATCATGCCCTCTCCTTAGGCAAGTAATAAAATATATGTCCTCCTCAGTGGGCGTGAACCACTAGTCAGGACCGACCCAGAAAGCCTGACGGTGGGCATCCCACCTGAAGATCTGTTGTCCCAAAAACCCATTATGGCCCTTCAGGGATGTAGCCTCTTCGTAGAACTTGAGGAGGCCTACCTCCCTTGGGAACAACTAGGTGGTTGTCGTAATAGGGCAAGAGTACAAAAGTCTCTCCCTCTCTCGTGCCTCCTAGAGTTGAATCATGTCATAACTTTCCTCCATATGCTCTTGTTGTTTCCTTTATTCTCTCTGTTGACATTGTTGAATGATTCACATATTAAATACATTTTTTGTATTAAATTATATATATATATATATATATATATATATCGATGCACCCAATAAAACAGCCAGGCACGGGTATCGGTGCGTACTTTTTTATCCAGCACCGCGCTAGGTGCGCATGGAAAATGTCTGCGCGCTGCCAAAGAAGGGAATATTTTTCTGCGGTGCGTTGATGGAATTATCTGCCCCGGGGAGGATAGTTTGGTCAACGCACCACCCAACAATAGTACATGGTCAACAGTGCGGTCCTGTAAACAACTGCACCGTTGACCATGTACTGTTGTTGGGCAGGCGGTGCGCTGACCTAACTATCTGCCCCGGGACAGATAATTTGGTTAACGCACCACCCAACATCAGTACATGGTCAATGGTGCAGTCCTGTAAATGACTGCACCATTGACTATGTAATGTTGTCAGGCAGCCAGTGCGTTAACCTAACTATCCGCCCTGAGCCTGTTAGTTTGGTCAACGCACTGACCTCCCGACAATATTACATAGTCAACGGTGCGGTCATTTAAACGACCTCACCACCTTGTTATTTTTTAAATTAGCTACAGTGTGCTTTTTTCGGTACCGCACTGGTACCCGGTGCGGTTTCCGTTAACACCATTTGCGGTGCGACCTATAAATTTACAGGCAACACCAAAAACGGTGCGAGCCGAACGGCTCAAACGCACCGCGATTTTTTTTTTTTTTTTTTAATGGTTAATTTTAAGTTTGTTGAGGAGGTAAATCCCCTCTGCGGACAGAGGCGATCCCTACTAGCCCAGCAGGGGTCTAGCAACAAACAAACAATGCTATGACGCAAGCTCCTAGTTATGAATGAAAGACTTGGGATAAGAGCCTACCTGGATTCCAACGCTAGATCTGAAGAAGAGATGTCCCCGTCCTTCAGCCCTGGCAGATCACAATCCTTCCACGATCCCCGCGGATGAACACCTGCACACAGAAGAAACGAACAGATACAAGCATAGGAACTAGCATACGTAACTAAACATCGGTCAGAAAAGATATTACTCGCATTAACATGATGGAAAAAGGAGTGGAACCATAATCATAGTCATCTATTAAAATGATAAACGAATAGAAATTACAACCAAGTTCTGACGTCGCAGCTTCCTTCGAACGGGTCTCCGGTCGTCCACGTCTCGCAAAGCTCGCCAAGGAAAGGGAAACCTCTCCAGAGTCTCGTAACAATGGTCTCCTCGCTTGAATGGGCCTTAAGGGAAAGAAGGGATTCTTTACAACACAAAGGCACTTGGGAATAGGGAGATGCAAAGCTTCAGCACTTCAAGACTATCAGCCTTTCAGCCCCCTCATCAATGGATGAAGGCTATATTTATAGAGGAGAGGAGGAGGTTGGGATCCCTACAATAGTGGAAGGGAGGCCTTATCCTTTGGGAGGTTCCCCATATGGTGGAAACGAGAGGCCAAAGGAGGAAGGCCGTGGTTATTCAGGCGAAACCACTCCTGATGACTCATCCACGAAGTTGTTGTAATCGAAACTTCGCCTCTTTTTTAAAAAACTTTCCATAAACAGAGTGGCGCGGGTACAACACTGGGACAGAGCGCCAATTGGCGCGGGCTCAGTGTTAATTTTCCCCCATTGGCGCGAGTACATAACGGACTACCAGCGCCAATGCAAAAACATGTGTTTTTAGGGGTCTTTTCAGGAAATGATAAACAGGAGAAATGTTGTCCTCATGGAAAGGGATGCAATGAAGGTATTTTCAAGGCTTGACATTGCTCACAGGTCACATAATGGGTCCTCCATTGTGCGGGACGGGGAATGGTAGGGACGGTGAAAAATTACTGTGTAACAAAGTTATTTTCAAAATTCAATCCGCTAAAATGTTTAGTTATTGAGAAACAAGTAGATTACTTGTACATTTGCGCGTCGAGGAGGCATATTTGCTGGGGAATTGAAGAAACCAAATTTGCCCACCGTTTTTTAAAATTTGAACTCCACACAGTGGGCAATGGATGGCAGTGATGCGTGCAATGGGAGAACCGATGGAAGCGCGCCTCACACAAGGCAAACTCACACCGGTGCTTGAGAGATCTGGAACACTGAAGAAGTAAAAATGACGTTTTTACAGCCAATAGTTTTTTTTATTTAACCCTCTTTCGGTGCACGGGTTTTTGAGATGCACCGGGCGATATTATCAATGGTGCACCCCACGTCGTTACGGTGCGTTGGATTACAGAGATGCATCGGGCATGTTTATATGTAGAGCACCGGTGCACTAGAGTATGTAGACGCACCGGGCGGGTTTGTACAGAGAGCACGGTGTCTCAATGTGCCAATTTTTAGTACACACTAGTGCATTTTGCGTAAAATGCATCGGTACGGTTTATGATGTGAAACGCACCACACACAAAAAAACATCCACAAAAATCTCCACCCGCCAACCTCCTTAGAGACCTCCACTACCAATGGATATATGGGCTATTTATATAAGGGGTTCCTCAAAAACATACACTAGAGGGTCTTTTCCTTGTAGTGTATGCATGATTGACATGATTATGCATGAAATGATGTTGATGTATTAAAGGGTTTCTAATTAATTTCCTTAAGGTTGTAGAGGCCCTGGCTACTAACCTAGGTATAAAGCATGAATTTGAATTATTGTTTGGTCTCAGTACAAAGACTGAGTGAAATTAATAAGCTGATATGTGCTTGTGCATGTAGAAATTATGGTTATAGAGAAATTATGTTGAGATGTTTATGTCCCCGGTTTTGAGACATGTGACTAGTGCATAAAGTGAGACATGTGTGCAATTGCAAGGCAACGTGCTTGGCACAACACAACAAGGCAACTGGTATAATTGTTTATATCTATTAGTACACTAACAACTGAGTGTATTTCATAGAACATAATGAGACTTAGTGATAGTGAAAGGAAACCTGTATTGTGGCATGGTGTAGTAGGATATGGACCAAGTCCATCTAGAACGAGAAAGAGGGAGATCCCTCCAAAGGAAGAGAACCTTCAAAAATTTGTAGGATGAGCTCAAAAGACTTGGAAGATGAGCTAAAATATTTGTAGGGCAAAACTTAGAAAGCTCAACAGGAAACAACAAGAACTGGTTGAATGAAATGTTGAGTTGCAAAATAAGTTGCAAGAGAGGACATACCGAGCTGAGTCCTCTAAAATGAAAAATGGCACGAGTAGGAAGAGGCCTTGTGAGGCTGAAAAGGAGAAGATGATAATCTCATGTTGGTGGTGTGGTGAAGAGAATTAGAAAATGGATTGTCCCTGTAAGAAGAAAAAGAAAAACAATAGCCCCTATGGGCCACAGGTACACAAATCAACAATGTAGGACACTTAGCAAAAGGAGGGGGCATTCCCTCGAGCACATTGACATACATATATCTGTGTGTTAAAAATATCCCTAGTGAACTTGTGGGAAATGCAAGACTTCAAGGTTGTTGTCAGCCTTGTGAAGAAGTCTTGAACTGATTTTGGTACCTGAATATGCATATGTACATGCATACCTATGTGCATTATATGATGGTTGGAAGTACCGTGAACAATGAACTCAAGGGCATAAGATTCAATTCTAAAGCTTGTTTTATGTTAATGCCTATAAGTGGTGGTTTTAATTTATCGATGTCATGAATGACACCATTTTAATCTCAGATTTGTACATGACCATGTTGTTTTGTGTGCATGGTTTCCTTTATGATTATAATCATGGATTTTATTCTTTTGTCGTGTTACCTCTCATTTTTCCTCTTGATTTGCCTATTGATATTATGACAGGACTTTTCTTTACATTCTTGGTGCTTAAGGCCCGCATCAAATCGATTGAAGGTGACAGGGAGGCCACAAATATTGGCAAAAGAGAGTCGAAGAGAGCTGCATGTAAGGGACATGAATAACTATCAATTGAACTAGTTCCAGTCAACAAGGAATTTCAAGTTGGAAATATATGATGGAAAGAGGCCAATGCTAAAATACATTGGAGAGCTACTCTTGAACACGATAGCGAGCATAGATGAAAACATAAGTGGCCAAAACTTTCACATAATAGCAATATGAAAGGGAAAAGGTAAAAAAGAGGAATTCTGGAAGATAATTCCATTAACTGACGTGTGCCCTGTTATGTACATGGAATTATCTAAACCTTGGTTCAATCGACATGAGTTGATGTTTGTTACGGTCTTGACTGAGTGAATAACAAAAGGATGGACAATGGCACGATAGCCATGAGAAAGGCATAAGGGAAAGGTCTCTGACCTTAACTGATATAGATATACATGAATATGTGAAGATGCCTATGATCAGGTACATATTTATATACATATGTAAATTATATTTTGTCTGACAAGGTTTTTTCAGGGGCTTTTCTTGTGGAAGAGGGACTATTTAAACTTATTTAATGCAAGTGTGGATGGCATAAAAAGGTTCTTGATTAATGAGGAATCAAGAGGGAAAAAGTAGCCTTGACTGATCTATAATTTTAATATCATGTAAACATGATTTATAAATTATGCACATGTTATATTATGAACAAGGAATGTTGAAAGGTATAACAAAAAAATAGAAGTAGTATAATATGAGACATGCGGAGAAAGACACTAGAGGCAATGTTGCCTAGTGTTTGTGGATGGAGACGGTGTGGTCTCTAGATTGTCAATGTTGTTGTGTACATCTCATATCGTGTTATGTGTGTTGCATGTGTTGTGTTGTACATGTGAATTCATTGTGTGTATTGTTATCACTCAGTAATTTCTCAAGGTTAAAGAAAGAACTCACCGAGGTAACCACAAACCTACTTTTGAGATCAGGATCTAGCCTTCCTAATGCTTAGAGAGGGCTCTCTCTTTATGATTTAACTTTGCTGTTTTTAGTTGATTTTAGGCTAGTTATGTAAGATTGATTTGGTTTGAATTTGGTTTGGTGGTGGAATTACTGATTCAGATGGATAGATGACTGTCTATTTACCATTGGGCTATGGAGTCAAAGTGTCAAGAGAACAGGACTGAATCAAGATCTAATGGAAGTGTTCACAGGGCAAGGTAGCTGAGTAAATTCAGATCTTTTAGGCTGGATCGTGAAGTGGTTTTAATCGGGATTAAGGAGAAGTTAAGGATTCCTCAAACCGGATAATGAAGGAAATGAAAGAGGTCAATCAAAACTAACGAGCAATGAAGAATTCCCTAATCTGGATATCGGAAGAAAACATTAAAATGAATAACAGTTTAGAACATAGTGTACCTAAACAATTTTTGCAATAATATTCCTGTTATACCATTTAAATTGGAAAACATGCAAGTATGTTAAATACTTCAAGAAAATAACAATTGAATAATAGAAAAATACTTCACTGAAGTGGCTCAACACATGAATCCTGTAATGCAATGCCTTTATTACTCAGTCCAGTCTGCTGACTTGAAAATGGTACAATAAGCCCTCAGGTTTCAGATCAATACAACTATAGAAATGTTCAGAAATCCACAAACTAATACTTCGAATGACAGAAGTATTTATAAAAACTAATACTAAATATATTGTTTAAAATAATCAGGATTTATTCTAGGAATAAAATATCTGGATGCTAAAAGGTGGTGACACCTTTCAATTGACTGAAAGTTGTCCCTATTTTACTTTATTGTTGTTACTTGTTTTTTTCTCTCATGTTGGTTTATCTCTCACTGTTGAGTGTCCTTTACGCTGCTAGTCATCTGAATCTCTTTAACTCTGTATTTCATCTGTAGTAAATCTTTCCTTTGTTGTCATTGTGAATTCTTATTTTATTTTACTGCTTTGTTTACTCTTAGCCTGACTGTTCTTTTACTTGCCACAATAAAATTCATCATTTGAATCTTTATTTTCATCCCGCTGTTTGTAAATTTCATCTTTGAATAAACTTTTGTTGTTGCTGCTGAAAGTGTTTTTATCCTTGTTTTAACCATTACTATATCTGTTTCAATGATGTTTTCTCCGTTGTATTGCTGCACTTATTTTCTAATGAATGAAGCTTTTGAATTCATATCCAGAGAATTTGGATTAAACAAGTTTTTTGGAACTAGTATAAAAAATTGTTTATCCCATATTCTGGTATGCTAATCACCTGTAAAGCAAAACAATAGTTAATGAAATAGAGGTCTGTAGGGAAGCGAGTAATGGCTTCAAGGATTAATTCAAGCAATGGTGGTTTTTATCACGACGCGGAGTGGAATAGTTGTATATCTGCACAGTGCAAGTGAAATGGTGGCTTTCCCGCATATTGCAGGAATTGGCAAGTGGTTTATCACACAGCGTAGGAGCGGACAGGTAAGTTGTTTATCGCATCGTGAAAAGTGGTTGGGCGGTTTTCAGGACGAGGGATGCGATAAAGTGTGGGAATGACGCATGGCAGGGGGAAGGGGTTGCGAAACCACCCATTTCGCAACCCTCCCATCGTGTTAAATATTGGGTCATCAGGTGTGCGAAGGATGTGGGGGTCGTCTGATTAGCTGGTGATGATCGGACGATGGGTAAATGAAGGGGTTTCAAAGAGGTGGGACCTGGGGATTATTTTTGTGAGGGAGTATCATATATATGCAAAAAATTAACTATAAATTCGGTCGGGGAAACATGTGAATGAGTTTAGGAAATATATCAAATGGGAGCTTTATAATGTAAGGGATAAGTTAAAATGTTAGCCGGAGGTGATTTAAAACTATATAAACTATATGTTAAATAGTATATAAGGGGGTCGATATATAATATATATGGGGGAACTATATTCAATGGGGATTAATATAATATGGGAATTTATAATAAACCGTAGGAAAAAATGATAAAGGGTTTAGGGAAATATGGCAGTAGGGTGTTAGAAATACTTTATGCCAGGGGTTAAAAATGATATTGGGGAATGTTTTAATTGAAATGGGGTCCGACACATATATTAAACGCTACAAACTTTTGGAGAAGTGGGTTTTTGTAGTTTTAATTTGAAAAAGGCAAAGTTTAATTAGGGGAAGGGGTATTAGTAATGAAATGGGTTTTTAGCCTAAGGAAAGGGGTCTTTTACAAGGGGAAATGATTTCGAAGAGTGGAAATAGGATTTTTAGGCAAGGGGGGAATGGTTAGAAACATGTTAATGATACGAGATGAACCAGAATGATGCTTTCCAATGCTTGTGAAAGTAATCTACCTACCCTTTTTTGTCCTAACATTTTTATTTCCTTTGTTGGGCCCATTTTGAGCTTGTTGACCCTTCATTTTCTTTTTAATAAGCAAACTATCTACTTCTAACCTTATAACTTCCAAAGGCTCAAATTAAACTGATGAGCTCTTTCACTCTCTAGCTAACTAATGATATGCCAAGATTAAATGGGTTGGGTAGATCTTATTCACTGGCTATCAACTGAAATTCAAAAGCATGAATAATCAAGATTAAACAGTATGATTATCATGAATTGTGGCATTTTTGACAAGCTGCACACAATTTTATTTTCATAAAGTAAACTAAAGTAGTGGCATTTGAATGTGCAACACTCTGATGATTTTATTTTTATCTCTTTTTGTGGGGTTCATACTTGATATTATTTTTTGTCCTTGTTTCTTTTGGTCCTTTGATTGTTCTTTTAGGACTTACCCTCTTTTCATTTTTTAAATATGGGAAAACATTTGCAGAAAGCAAAGGTATGTACAGTATTACAAGGTTTACAATAGTCAATTCAAAATTATGAATCCTATTATTATAGGACCCTAACATGTATCATGTGTATGTGTATGTGTTGTGGTACACTGTAATAGCCCTAGTGAAAATTCCATGTAATAAAAGTTAAAAATAATAACCACGGTTGATGGGACACTTATTCTAAGCTTAATATTGGGCAAAATATCCTAGGGGGGGTGTTCATTTGGTTTATTGTGGCTAAGGAAATTGGAAAAGGTTATGCCTAAGGCATTGAAGAGGAAAATTTTTTTTTGGCACATTTATTTATGAAAATAAAGGAAATTAGGAGAAAAGGGAGATGAAAAGCCACAGGTTGCATGTGAGGAGGAAAATGAAGGAAAATAATGGAAAATGAAGAAAATAGAGGTCTCTTCTATAAAAGGGCTTCCGAGGATCAATTGGTACCTTTTGTTAGTGCATTTTTTTGTAGCTCTCTCTCTCTCTCTCTCTCTCTCTCTTGGACACTTAGAGTTTTCTTAGAGCACTTGGGAATTGGAGCAAGGAAGGAAGAGGAGGCTCAGGCAGCTACAACGAGATTCTTTGCAGGTATTGATTTTCACATGTGATTTCCTTGCTATATTTAACATGCATGATATTGCATGTGGTTTCTTGCTGTCTTGGCATGGGTTTTGCTAGGTGTGACAGTGTTTTCAACCTAGCCTTGCCATTTTTGTATAACTTTGATGAGATGGATTTCTCATACTTTGGTTGAGCTGGATAGCCAGATCATATTCGAAGATGAGTGGGGTGGATCTCCAAAATGACAAACACATGGCCTAGTAGTCCCTGAACCGAACTATGGATGAAGGTAAAGCCACTGGCCTAGTAACC
Source organism: Pinus albicaulis (assembly GCA_034641835.2). Lineage (NCBI taxonomy): Eukaryota > Viridiplantae > Streptophyta > Pinopsida > Pinales > Pinaceae > Pinus > Pinus albicaulis. The sequence continues at coordinate 1,462,834,887 of CM076584.1, read as the reverse complement.
CCTGAGCCAGACTGTGGGTTGCGGTAAAGCCATATTTTGTGCCTTGGTGGGCCTAGGAATCCTTGCTAGTGAATGACAGGATATACGATAAATCCAAGAGGTGGATTTCTCTTCGCTGGGCCTAGTAGTCCCGAGATGGGATGTACGGTAAATCATCAAGAGATGGTCTCGGTGTAAGGCCTAGTGACCCCTCGATTGGACTGTGGGTTATGATAAAGCTTGAGAGACTAGGAGGCACTCAAATTCCTCACTGTGTAGGCAAAGAACTCTGGTAGCATCCATGCTTGTTTGGTTCCTTTTCGGTTGGTTATGAGTCCCACATTCATGCTTGGAATATGGCACCGTGGTGGTTGGTTGAAGACAGATTTAGCTCAGCCAATCTATGGTCGGGTGGAACGTGGTAGTCCCATCTCCGATTGGTTTTTACATACATTAATGAAGATCTCATTCCTTTGGTATTTGGTATGCAAATGTATTGGTTTATGTATAGATTTTATTGATGTTGTATCCATTGCATTTCTATTGTTATTGTGCTAGTTATAAGCATGTATTAGATCTGTGATGATGTATGGCTCTATCTATGTTTTTACCTATAAATGAATACATAATGTATCTATGGTCAAATAGATTGTATTGCATCTTATGATGTAAGGGAGCAATGCTTCTTAGCGATTTTCAGATAAGTATGAGACCCCTATGTTTAATTCCGTTGTTTACACTTGTAGATGCAATGTTTGTGACACGTTTGATGAAATGGTTGTCATGGCTAGGAGGGGTCCAGATGAGTTCCTCATGATGTGATTACTTTCGTACCTTTGTTTTAATGTTATTCATCATCCCCTACAGTTTCATGAAATTATGGGCAGTGACTTGGGCTTTGGGGTTGAAAATATGGCACACATCCCAGAGTTGCGGGCACAAAACTGATCAAATGGGGCCTTGGTCGCTACCTTTCCTTGGCATGCCTACAACTATAGGATCCGAGCTGTTACCTTTCCTTAACATGCCTGCAACTATGGCTCATAAGGGTCAAAAATTTAGTCTCCCTTAGAGTTCAGGGGCCTGGAAGGTTGGGTTACCTCCTGAGGATGTTTTTGATGTTGTGTAAGGTGTGTTTGTCTTGTTTCCGTCGGTTCCACTTCCTTAAGGTCATCTAGGAGGTTGAATCTCATATTAGTAGCCTCTCGTCGCATGTTTACCTCGATTGGTTGGTTAGTTGGGTAGATGTGGGAAGGGGGTGTTACATATACCATGTATATGTGCATGTGTTGTGTAATGTTTTGGTGCAGGTAGGTATGGAACTGTTTAGGCCCTTATGTTGTGTAATGTGTATGGAACATGTAGGTATGGGAGTGTTTGGGACCTTATGTTGTGTAATGTGTATGGAACTGGCATATATGGGACTGCTTGGGCCTATGAAGGTGTGGAGTACACCTATATTCTTGTCGACAGAATACTCCCAGGACTGGTAGTGCCCATATTCGCAAGGTAGTTATTGGGCTTATCTCTACTTATTTTTTACTAAATTCTCACCATGGGGCTAATGATCCACTTAGTAAATTTGAAATCGAAGAGAAGAGAAGACATCAGGTACTTTCTAGGTTGGAAATCGATCTAGTGTGTGTGTGTGGTCAAAGTGAAGAAAAGACACTAGGTACTTGCCTGGCTGGAAACTGATCCAATGTGTGTATGTGGAAAAAGTGAAGAGAAGGCATTGGGTACTTGCCAAGTTGGAAAACAATCCAGTGTGTGTACATGGTCAAAGTGAAGAGAAGGCATTGGGTGCTTGCTAGGCTAGTAACTGATCCAGTGTGTGTACGTGGTCAAAGAGAAGAGAAGAGAAGGCACTCGATACTTACCAAGATGGCAACTGATCCAGTGTGTGTGCATGGTCAAAGAGAAGAGAAGGCATTGGATGCTTGTTGGGATGGCAACCAATCTAGTGTGTGTATGGGAAAAGGAAAGGGTTATTAGATGCTTGTTAGGATGGGAAATTGATCCAACTGGCTTAAAGAAAGTAGCAAGGAGAAAATTAAGACAAGTATCAATATTTCATTGATCTTGAACTTTAAATTATGAATCTAAATCCAGTATTATGATTTATGTTGGTTTGGGTTATGAGATAACCTGGCTTGCTATGATAGGAATTGGAGGAGTATTATGAGTTCACCTCACGAATAAACTACTGATGAGGTATGATTTAAATTTATTGCATTTTCCTCATCACAAGTCTCACAAAATCCGTGTGCCCATGGTGTAGGAAATGATATGGGATTTCCATCCAAATGAACGAAATCGACCGCAAGGTGGAATGACAACAATATGTTAAAGTCATGACTTCAGGAATAACGCCATTGTAGGACACCAGTACTTATTGGTGCCCACTGATCACCATGAAGTATGCCATGACCTATATGATAGTTTTGGAGTCAAGTATGTGCCTTAGATTTGAACTCCTTCTGATACGAGGAAGCCTCGCTAAGGGATGGATTGCCTGAGGGACCAAGAAACAGAGAAGGAGATGCTTGAAATTGGGAGGTGAGTGACTACATAAAGAAGAGGAAGTAACCAGGAAATAAATTAGGTTTCTTAGTCATGTGAATATTTTATTAGGGTCAGAAGCACATTGGGGGTGTACCCAAAAACATTGAGCTGCAAATTTCTCGTTGAGGGAGCGAAGGGCTCAACATAGCAACATTGGAAAAAGGAACAATTCAATTTGGTCTCGACACATTAAAGCATTAAAAAAATATAGGGAGAAGCATTGAAAGGTGGTTGAATTCTAATTTTAGGTTTGTCATATTTTGTTGTTCGTTGAAGAAAATGCATGGAACAATGTAAATGTTGTAAAGAGTTGAGTCTATAAATCTCCCTAAAACAACATGTTAGTCTTTCAAGTATTTTCCCTGTATATGTGTCATTGAACATCGAGGACGATGTTTCCCCAAAGGGGAGGGGTTTGTAACACCCCAATTGATTATCCTCATGTATTCAATGTAAATACTTCTATAAATTAAAAGGACGAGAGAGGGACACAAATTCCATTGCCTGAAATATGAGATTGCTTGAGGGAAATTTTGTTTTAAATATCAGTTATTGGTTGGTTTATTAGTTTTAAATGGGGTTCACTATGAAATAAATGAACTGAAAGATAAAACACAAAGGTAGGTGTCCTTAAGCTTCCATTACAAGAAATAATAGGAAGAGACATAAGGGAAACAAGGGGATGCACTGTCCAAGGGGGAAGCATGTATGTGCTCGGGAGGAGGGTGGTTGAGAAGAAGAAGACAGGGAGCGGTAAAAAAGAAGACAAGGAAGCACACATCGAGGAGAACGAGAGATAAGGGGAAACGCCTCTTGGCACACATAGGTTAGTGTAGGGGTAGACAAATCAAGATTGGAGCTATGTTGCTGAGCTTTGAGGAGATCAATAAACCAGCAAAAGACCCTATTGAAACTTGCATAGCATAAATATTATAAAGATGGTTGTGGCTTGCCTTGGGAATGAAGGCAAAGTGTGCTGGTGTATTTTGTTTAGAGATGTAGTTGTTTAAGTATTCCCTCTTAATTCAATCCATCTCAAATTTGGAATCTTGCTTAGCAGTGACAACTACAAGTAATAGTGGCTGTAGCTTGTCTATGGCTGGGTGGAGAGTTAGAGTCCCACTCTCAGTTAGAACAAATATGCATTATTGAGATAAGTTCTCTTATTCTTCTTATTCACAAATAAATGCATGTGCATATTGGTTGAAATAATGTTATGAGTGCATTAGACATGTTTGTGGTTACCATTACGTAAAGTGGACTAATGTGTTGTATTAATGGTTGAAGGAGTTGAGATAGTGCATGAGAGTAACAGTTAAGCACAAAAATACTCGCATGAGCACTTTATTTCTTATTGCATAATGTTGGCTATGTGGGTTGCATGTTTGCATCCATTACTGTGTTACAATGTAGTAATATGGAGGATTTCCTCTTTTTCTCTCATTGACCTATATGTGGGTCTTCTCCAAACCTTACTAATGTAGACCCTAGTATGGGTCGACACATTCATTTTATTTAGATCTCAGACCAATAGATCTATATTATGTGTTGTTTAAGGCACAACCTCGTTAGCTATAGTGACTATAATTTATATTAATGCACTTCACACAAAATTCCACCTCTGTTATGTGTTATTTACAATGAACCTCACATGGTTGAGAGATATGTCTGCCACTATGTTTTTGCTTGTTATGTAAGAGAACATTTATGCACATGCATGTGTGCATATGGTCATTGAGTGGTTGCAATACACACGAGGTAGCATTGCAACGTGTAGTGTGAGTATTGGAGGCTCTTAAGGAGTCACCAAGCTTGCGACAAAGGGTGGATGACAACCATTGGTGCAACTATGTTTGGGATTCCCTATCCCTAAAAATGGAGTGATCACAAGTTTTACATCTTATCTATTGTATGCTTTTATATAAACTTGATGCTTGAAGTCAGACTCGAGGGAAGGACTCTCTGTTTCCTTGAGGAATGCCAATCTTTGTGTGGTCCTTTTGGCACCATGTGCTTCATGGTGGCTATTATAATCGTGTGGTGTATGGTTCGTCCTTGATGGAGACCTACATATTTCTAAGCCAATATCTATCTGATCTCAGGAGGACGCAAAGGACCCAAGGGACTGTAAAACCATAAGAGACACAATTAACAAGTCTCTGGTTTGAATGTGCAAGTTCCTGACCAATATTCTTTGATACAAACATTGTGAATTGAGAGAAGGAAGCTTTTTTGTATTCTAGGATTGATAACACCAGTGGATGTCTTAGTAAAATTTAATGGTCATGGTGGGTTTTTGGCGCAAGTATAGGTGTTTAAAGAACCACCGTAGCTGAGCTATGGTAGAGTTATTTTGAGAGAGGTGCACAGTGTAGGAAGGAAGTGGTCTCTTATGAAAATCACCGGATTCAAGACCGAGCGTATGCTCATGATCTAGTATGACCCCATAAGCCGACCATGGAAAAACTCTGCGGTGAGTCGTGGTGCTGTGAAGGAAAGATAAGACTCAATCTTATGGCCTTATGAAAACAAACCTTATCTAACACTATGATGAAAACCTCATCGTTGAAGCCCTGGATTGGACACCTGGATTATAGCACGGAGGCCACACTCTAGAAGCTTTAATTAGTAGCACAAAGGAATGCTAGGGATAACGGGGCATTGGGCCAGTTAGGCTCACAACACAGAGGCAGAGAGTGTTCCCACTGTCTAGATATAGAGCCTATATGATAGCCCATCCCGGAGGATTATATCCTCTAAGTTCGAAGGGGAGTTTTCTTCGAAGGAGCATGATGATGTGGGGTTGATTAGGTGCTCAGTGTTAAGCTCAAAAATGGAAGTGTTCAGAATCAATTGGAAACTGAACGACAATAAAGAGCTCATCTCCAGGAATTTGGTGCAATTCATTTCATCGAAAACCGACTCCGTATGAGGAAGATAGAGCCTGTTGTTCGTTTTCCTAAACAGCTAAAAAATTTGTAGAAAAGGATAGATGGTGACATGGAAGCCTAGTCAGCAAAAAAATGATATTCTAGGAATATTCCTTCAGCTTGCTTAATCACACTTTGATAAGTGTTACTGCAGGATTTGCTGGAAAGTTAGGTTAAGGTGAATTTTTATTACCTCCTAAGGTCGAAATCATTATATATATGGAGGTGCATTTTTTTATTATATGGTGGGAAATAGTCCAACTAGAGGCAAACACGTGGTGCAGCCAGGGGCCGCCATGTGACCCCTTTGGTGGACCAAAGTCAAAGTCTGAATTTCAATATTCAAAGGTCATATTTATATATAATGGTGCAAAATGTTATATTGACGGAAGGGCAGAGTTGACCCCACGACCTCCCCCACACTATGTGCATGTCTTACCACCAAGGCGCGCCAATGATTCTTATAAAACTATGGTCGCGTCGTATATTTATTTTGATAAGGTTTGACAGGGTGGGGTAAGGAGGGGGCCAACCCCCTCACCATATAACCGTTGCGCTACGACCATAGCGGAGATTAAAGTTTAATGCGCAGAGGTTAAGTTTAATGCGGGTTTTATTAGCCCAATAAACATGTTTATTGTGTTAATCCTTTTTGTAATGTGAGATTTATTTAAAACGTACTTAATTGACCTAAATCATGATTATCCCATAGTTACCCAATTAATTTAATTAATCTTGAGTTTAACTCGGCGACAGAGTTGGCAAATTCCGCCAATTTCGACAGATCTCCAAAATTAGTGGCACTAACTGGAGTTTGTCCAGTTTTAGTGGGGTTTCCTAGGCCATAATTGAGGAGGCCATAACTTTTGAAAAATTCGACCAAATTGGGCTCAAGAAGAGTCTATCCTAGATGATTTGGATATTTTGAACACATGGAAGCAGGTTTTAGGAGCAGTAGAGGATTGTAAACATTGCTTTTTGCCATTTTTAGCTAATACAGAGGCCCAAGCCATGGAAGCTGGACCAAGGAGATGTAGCCCATGAGGTGTGAACCCCTTCATCAAAATATTGTTTTAATGGATCGTTTGATGGTTTGTTGTACATTTTATTATTGTTGTTCAATACTTTGTTTTTAAGTTAAAATGCTCATGAGTTAAATAAAATAATTGATACATTTACCTGTTTAACACTCAGAAACACCTCAAGAAACCTATGCACATGAAGCAAAAGATTAGCAAACTGTTTATAATTCTGAAGATGAAATTAGCACAAAACTAACATTTAGATTCAGTTCAAGGTGGTATCAGAGCTAAGGTTGTTATGGTTATTTGCTTGGTATTTGCTTGAATTTTGTGCAAGTAGGGTTTTAATGGTTGCAAATTTGTGTTGCTTACAAGGTTGAAGTTGCAAAGAGGAGAAGGGAAAATATTGGTTTCCAGTCCTGAGGTTAGGACCAAAAAAGGGAGAGTCACAAGGCCACCATCTCCACCCAAAGTTTCACTCACAACTGCACTTGAAGCACCTCAAGTTTTGTCTCTACCTGAGATTGAGGAGGTACAAGTTGCACCAGAACCTAAGCTTGAATCCATAGCCATCATGTCAGGTGTTGGAGAGACTAAAGGCCTTTTAGAAGAGGAATCATACAAGAAGGCTTTCTATGAACTAACTGAAAGGGCTAGGATCCTCTTTGAAGAAAGGGAAAAAATGACGAAGAGAGGGATTCAAAGGGTAGTGGAGGAAAACCTCCTCCATCTACACCATCTTCATCATCATCCTCATCATCACCATCAACAACATCTTCCACTTCCATAGCCAAAACCACCCATACTCACTCAAAGACCAGAAAAGAAAAAACTCCCTTACACAAAATTGATGTCAAATTTGAGCTTCCAATGTATAATAGCAAGGTAAATGCAGAGAAGTTGGACAATTGGATTCATTAATTGGAGGTTTATTGCAGAATTCAGAACCTTCAAGAAGATGGCATAAAGATTCAATTGGCTTCCTTGAGGATGGAGGGATCAACACTTGTATGGTGGGAAGCAATGACTCAAGAAGAGATTAAAAACTATGGTAAGATCTCAATGTCTTGGTCAAATTTTATTGTTGCCATTAAAAGGCAACTTTATCCTCTAGCTTACATGAAAAAAGCCATTATGGACTCGCAGAATTTTAGACAATTGAAAGGGAAAAGTGTGCAAGATTATACTCATGAATTTAGGAGAAGAGCTCTTAGTTTGGGTATTAATTTGTATTCTCAGGAAACTTTGTTAAAGTATATTGGGGGTTTGTACAATTAACTTAGGAACACTATTCTCATGTTCAATCCCACAAACTTAGATGAGGTTTGCGTTCAAGCCACACATTTAGAAGCAAGAGGGAAACAAAGTGTAGATGAGAAAAGTGATAGTTTCCTTGAGTATGAGGGTAAAGGAAAGGGTGAGTTTAATGGAAGAGGAAAGAGAAATAAATCTATCAAAAGAGAGAAAGATAAACTCACATCTAAACATTGTTCAAAGAATGGCCATGATGAAGACCATTGTTGGCAACTTCATCCAGAGTTGAAGCCAAACGAACTGAAAGCCAAAGAGAAGGGGAAAATTGTTGCAGTAATTGAACATGACTTAGGTTTAGATTCAGGAGATGAAACCAAGATTACAACCATGGGTTTGAAAGGTAAGAACATAGCAAGCACTAGTTCTTCAAGTTGTTCCAATGTAACTCAAGATGAAGATACAAGAATTGATCTCTTTAATATTAGAGTCGTTTCTAAATATACCAAGATAGACACACTGTTTGATAGTGGTTCTCAAGCTAATTTGATCTCCGAAGACTTAGTTAATAAGCTAAACCTTGAAACTGTTATACATCCAAGACCTTATCCTTTAGGGTGGATATGCAAGAATGAAAATTTGCAGGTAACAAGGAAGTGCATACTAAGGTTTGCCATTAATTCAAACTTTCTTGATGAAGTTGAACTTGATGTAGTGCCGCTTGAGAATTCACTTATTGTTTTGGGAATTCCTTATCTTTCTGATAGGAAATAAGTATTTCATCGCCATAAGAATAAGTATCACTTGTTTAAATATGGATTGAGTACATAGTTAGAGCGCATAAGAAGAAGACAAGTTTCTCTCTTATACATGCAGGAGAAATGAAGAGAATAGTGAATGCAAGTCAAATTTTGACTTTGTTAATAATCAAGCATAGAGATGTTTTGAATGAGACCTTTCAAAAATATGCATCGAATGAACAAGTTTATTTCATTGAAGTTTCTTATGCTTGTAATGAGATGTTTCAGGACTCTAACATGTTGCCTTTGAAAGGAGGTAAACAAGATGTGAAAGATTTGCAGCAGTCAACATCAACGTTGAGCAGTGTTGGAAAAAAGATGTCGATGCAAGAGAGTGCAAAGGTCAAAGAGAAAGCGCCAAAGCAATTTGAAAAAAAAAGCATAGGTTCCACAAGTGCTTGTTTTTGGTTTCCAAAGGGTACATGGCAATGGCGAAAATACTTGGTCAAAATACGACGCAAGTACAAAGAAAGCTAAGAATTGCCCTGACGACAGTGTTCGAGGTGAGACAGTTTTTAAGTTTCCTTTGATTTACGACTGAGGTGGGAACAAGTTTGTTTCTGCAAGAAAAAATTGTTGCTCTGCAAATTCAGGGAAATTGCAACATGACGGTGTCTACAACAATAAGAGAGGGTCTCAAGAGTCAAGGAAAAAACTTAGTTTTTATGAAAATGGGAAAATTTCAGTGGATTAAGATTGGAAGGGTGAGGGAAATGTACCCTCATCCACATGTTCAATAATCAAAGAGCTTTTGGGGTTCAAAAGGCTTCTAGTGGGGAGGAATGATAAGGTGTTCAATGTTAAGCTAAAAAATGGAAGTGTTCAAAATCAATTGGAAACTGAACAAAAGCGAAGAGCTCATTGCGAGGAATCTGACGTAATTCGTTTCATCGAAAACCGACTTCGCATGAGGAAGATAGAGCCTGTTGTTCGTTTTCTTTGACAACTAAATTTTTTGTAGAAAAGGACAGACGGTGACATGGCAAGCCAGTAAACAAAAAATGATATTCTGGGAATATTCCTTCAATTTTCCTAATCACACTATGACAAGTGTCACTGCAGGATTTGTTGGAAAGTTGGGTTAAGGTGATTTTTTTTTACCTCCCAAGGTCGAAATCATTTTATATATGGAGGTGCATTTTTTTATTATATGGTGGGAAATAGTCCAACTAGAGGTGGAGACGTGGTGCAGCCAGGGGCTGCCATGTGCCCCCTATGGCGGATCAAGGTCAAAATTTGAATTTCAATATTCAAAGGTCAGATTTATATATAATGGTGCAAAATGTTATATTGGCAGAAGGGCAGGGTCGACCCTGCAACCTCCCCCACACTATGCGCATGTCTTACACCAAGTCGCGCCAATGGTTCTTATAAAACTATGGTTGCTACGTTTTTTTTTTTTTATAAGGTTTGAAAGACGGAGGTAAGGAGGGGCCAACCCCCTCACCATATAACCATTGTGTACGACCAGAGCAGAGATTAAAGTTTAATGTGCGAAGGTTAAGTTTAATGCGGGTTTAATTAACCCAATAAACATGTTTATTGCACTAATCCTTTTTGTGATGTTGGATTTGTTTAAAACGCGCTTAATGCACCTAAACCATGCTCATCCTACAATTAAAATCCACTTAATTTAATTAATCCTGAGTTTAATTCGGCAGCAGAGTTGGCGGAGTCCGCCAATTTCGGCAAATCTCCGAAATTAGCGGCACTAACTGGAGTTTCTCCAGTTTTAGTGGGGTTTCCTAGGCCATAATTGAGGAGGCCGTAACTTTTGCAAAATTCGACCAAAGTGGGCTCAAGAAGAGTCTATCCTAGATGATTTGGACATTCTGAACATAATGAAGTAGGTTTCAGGAGCACTAGAGGATTGTAAACATCATTTTTTTTCTCATTTTGAGCTAATACAGAGGCCAAAGCCATGGAAGTTGGACCAAGGAGATGTAGCCCATGAGGGGTGAAATCCTTCATCAAAATACTGTGTTAATGGATCATTTGATGGTTTGCTGTACATTTTATTTATGTTGTTCAATACTTTGTTTTTAAGTTAAAATGCTCATGAATTTAACATAAAACTTGATATATTTACCTATTTAACACTCGCAAACACCTCAAGAAACCTCTGCACATGAAGCAAAATATCAACAACATGTTTATAAATCTGAAGATGAAATTAGCACAACAAAACTAACATTCAGATTTAGATCAGGGGCCGGGACATGGTGACCTCCACGTGATCCCAGTTGCAACAACATTGGTGCAGGGTGAGCCCCGAGACAATTCAACCCGTAAGAGTTCTCTCATAGGTTAAATAAGAGGTGTCAGAGGAAAAGTTGGGAGAACAAGACTGGGATGACTCAATGTGGGCTGTTGTGGCAGAGTAAAATGGTGGACCAACCAGAAGCGAGGCCAGTCGAAGGAGTGGCCCACCTGGACACCTAAGCTCATAAGCTATTTCTAGAAGGAGTAAGGTAAGACCCCGACAATGTAGTTGAAAGGAAGCTTAAGAAACATCGAGATTGCATCAATGCAAGATGACATGTCCTGGAGGTTCCTTCTTGGAGGATTTATGGGGAGCAGTCGAGGGAAATCGCCGGGATGGCCGGGACCAGGATGATGTGTCCTAGAAGCCTCATTCTCAGAAGGTAGAGAAGAGCATTGTCGCCAATGTATTTTGGTGACATGTAATTGTGGGTGCCGCATAAGGGGGTGACAAGTGGCGCAAAGTGAGTGGACCTCAGGTTGTCAACTCATGCCATATAGGAGTTGAGTCGAAGAATTCGATGACTGTGTGGGTCCCGTCTTGTCATGAAGCACATGTCAACAAACCCATAAGTGGGTTTAGAAACTCGATACTACCAATTTCGACACCCCCTGCAGTGGTTTTAGAAAAGGTGATGGAGGGTGTTGCAATTGGTCCCAACCGTAGATCTGGAGATGGGCGTTTTTGGTAAACCGCTTAATTTGCCACCCTTGCCCTTATTAACATTCGTGCATGTTGACCCATCAGAATTCGCTGATTTGGAGCACAAGCATCATCAGTCGTTGATGCACTTTATATAGTTATTTCATTTATATGTATATATAGCAATGGAGGGAGCCACTACGTCGATCAGACAGTGGTGAATCATCGCTTGAAATCGACGATATGTGCATTGCCAACGTGGAATAATTATATCCCCCAGTAACGTGTGGTGCTGGCCTATATATACACACACACACACACACACACACTGGTGTATATGAGGGGTGATAATCTTAATTAAATAATCCAAACCCTTAAAAAGAGAATTGATAAGGGAAAATGGACTTGAGTAAAAAAATATCATCCCATTTTTCTAATAGTAGAAGAGAAATTGGATTTGTAAGTATACATTCCACTCAGACAAGTGGTGGGGTGTTTACACTAAATTTTATTAAACAAATGGAAATGCTTGTTAAATAGATGAAATGGATATGAATAGTTTGAATATAATTTAAATATTTATAATTTAATAACACTTCTTCTTCTTCTTCTTCTTCTTATTCTTTTTTTTTTTTTTTTTTTTTTTTTTTTAAATTAATGTGATAATACTAATAAAATATTATATATATACAAAAGGAAATGTAAAATTAAAATAATAAATATATCCCCGAGGGTGGTGTTGTCCTTGCAGCACGTGGAAGATGAGCCGCATGTGTGAACACAGGTGGAGTGGGGGCGAGGGACGATCCTCACAGTCCCTTCACCAAAGCACATGTAACGAGAGGTGTACCATGAACATGATGGCAACTCGTGTGAGTATTTACGTTGCATTAGTGTTCGGGGGTGGCGATTGGTTAAGGTGCGGGAAGATGAAGGAGCCCGCATTTGTGTCCTTGCTCTGGTTTGGTGTTGGACTTCGAGGTGGTCTCTGGGGAGAAAAAGAAAGCACCACAAGAGGTTATTCGGCGGGAGTGGCCTGTGTGTGCTCGTCCTGGGCATTTGCTAGAGCAGTGCTTTGAGCTGGGTCCTGTTTCAAGGTCTCTTCGTTATTATTTGTGTGTGTAAGGTTGGGAAGTCAACGGGAAGAGTGCTCTTCCACTCCATTTTCCCTTGGCTTATGGTAAGTCTGTTTGCTCGGGTTAGCAAGAGAAGTCAGAATCAACAATGAAGGAAACTCTGCGGGTGGTGGTTGAGAACCAGTTTCAATTTCCAATTTCGTGATCTCCAGCAATGGCACAATGGTGTTTGGTGGATTGGTAGGTGGTCTTTGCGGGGAAAATTTGGAGGCTGGTGGACGACGTGCTCAGTTGCCAGCTATATTGTCATATGGGGGGAAGTTCCGGTCTTCGTTTTTTACTCAATAATTTGTGTTGGTGTGGTGGGCGATGCTTTTCGATTTCTCTGGTGGTGGTGGTCTGCGGTAGTCCAGGGGATCTGGCCTGTGGATTTTGAGCGCGACGGTTTTCCTGCTTTGTGAATAATGAAACCCCATGTGCAACGTGGGAATTTCCCCTCCCCAACCACCCTTGGCTCTGCGGGAGAGGTGGACATGACAAATGTCACTGTGGCACCCCGCGGGGGTGGCAAGACCGCTGTACGCTCGTGGCTGGCTAGTGTGGGGGTGCGTAGAGGTCGTGGAGGAGGTAAGCGAAGTTCCAGTAGGGGCGAAGGAGCGCGAGTCCTGAAGCTGCATCATCGAGGTGGAGGAACTCGGGGCGGAAAGGGGAAATGCGCCTCAGGTTGCCAAAGTACCGTAGCAAGTGCTTGGAGAACTGTTAGACAATTATCCATAGTCTGATGGAAAGAGTGGACACAATAGAGAGAGTCTATCATGAGGAGAATGCAGAGCAGATGACAATGCTGGACATAATGCACTATTTTCAATGCCAGGCCCGAGAAAGAGTGGTGGTGGTCTGGCGAGGCCAAAACCACCTAACCGAGAAAGTATGAGAAGTAGAAAAGTTGGAGACTTGGTTGGCACACTTTGAAGGGCACGTCTAGTGTGACTTCCGTCCTCCACCTCCTTTAGGAACAACCCCTAACAACCCTGCCTCTATCACGTTGGACGACTAGTATGTTCTCTGGCGTCTTTTATGTTCTATCTATATTTTGATGCCTCTGACTCTGTCGTTTATGAACGACGTCCTCAATTTCCTTTTTGTATTTTTGTCATCTGGTACAAATTTTGATCAAAAAACTCAATAGAGGTGAGACCACCTATTTTATGATCCACTAAATGTACTCCTTTTTTCTATATGAATAGAACATCGACTTATATATATATATATATATATATATATATATATATATATATATATATATATATATATATATATATATATATTCTAATCAATTAACTATTAAATTAATATAATATAAGATATCACTTGTTATTAAGTTCACTAACGATCCTAATATATTCTTACTATTATTAGAAAATATTTTGAATATTCAGAAAATTACTGAAAATTACTTGTAACTTATATCTTTAAAAATAAATGGTTAATTTTTTGTGAAGAGATTGAAAATAAATGATTAATTTTATGTGAAGAGGTTGAAAAGGTTGAAGCTGGGAGTTAATTAATTCTGTTTCAAAGAGCCATAACTACATTTGATACCATTTTAATGATAGCTTTTTACTTTTAAACGAGTCATTTTTCCATTTAAGAGGATGCCATCTAAATACAAGTTAAATAGTATAACTTGTATAAAGGGAAAATGTGGAGGAGGAGAAAAAAACGCAGTCAGCGTAACTAGCCGAGTGAAATTAGTCGGAGGTCGTCTACTCCAATTAGCGTTTACTTTATCCCATGAAACAAGAAGAGAGATGTGGCATAACTTGGGCTTGAAGATTGAAGAAACTTAAATTTGAATGTAGTTTCTTCGATTCATGTCAGATCGCGCTGGTTTAGGGTCCACCATACCATATGTCAGATCGCGCTGGTTTAGGGGCCACAATACCATATATCATCTGTACAGATATGGGTAAATTAATCACATCAAGCTCCACAGTCATTCTTACAGGCCTTCTCAAATAATTCTGTGTGCAGAACAACAGAAATTGCAGTGGACCCCGTGAGGACAAATTTAGGTATTTGATTAAAAGATTTCTAAGCTCTCGCTATGGCGGCACCTTCCGATATCGGTGCCACTAAGCTTTGTTCTCACTGGTAAGTTTGTTTATTGCGCCAATTTTTCTTCTGTTATTATCAATCGATTGCCTACGGTATTTCTCAGAAATTTACGGGTTTGAGCAATTCAATATTTCGGTGTTAGGGAAAATTTAAAATTCACATCGAAGGCTTCTGATCGGGAGTTATCAATCTCAAATGTCTAGCAGAGCATAGTATATACTATTACATTTCTTTTGACAGTAAAACATTTAACTTCTCTAGGGTACAATATTTGGAACCCTTATTTATTAATGTAGAATTGTAGTGGGAGGGTTAACAAATAGACCGTGATGATCAATAACTCGTAAGTGGCCGGTGCTGGTGCGGATCCCCAAAGCCAGCCACGGCTAGGACGTTGGCGCCTAAGCATTGAGTTACATTGACATGACCTTTGATAACTCAATCTGTGAAAAACGTTTGTCGGTACCCGAGGACAATTCAATCTATAAAAAGTTTATATGGGCACCCTAGGAGCAGAATGAGCACCAGAAGAGTTTATAACTTGTGGCCAATTTTCGAATCAAAGTAAGTGAGTAGTTAAGGTTCATTCACGAATTAATTAAAAAGTAATTTGCTTGTGGCAGACTAAGTCCATTCATATTATAAAGACACACATCCAGCTGACTTATGGTGAAGCCAGCTCCCTGGAGACCGAGGCTGTTATGGGACAGTCAAAACATAATACTGGGTGAGGCTGGCGTCGGTTGACATCCATCAGGTCGATACAATAGTGTGCTCATCGGAGCTTTTCGATTTTAACTTCCATACAGTTTGTCAGACACGTTTGATGTTCTAGCCTTGGTTAAACGTTTAGATAATGGTTTGGAGCAGTTGCGTTACCAGACTCTTCCGACGCTGTGTTGACTCCCATGTCTGACTCTACCCTTTCAAGAAATCGAGTCCCAGTTAACCCGACTTGGTCCTGAATGATACTCGTGAGTCAAAACGTACTATATCATCCGGACTTGCAAGTCAAAATGAGTCACATTAACTTGTGAGACTCGTAAGTCAGACAGTGCTAGCTGTCTATTATATAACTAATAAAAGATAGAAAGAAGTATACATTTGATTGTTTTTCTAGTCTGAAAAAATTTCAGACCTGACTTGATGCCAGACGCATTTTGACCTTTGTAACCTGTGATTTGGAAAAGACAGCAAAGTCTCTGCAAACAGAATAGTATAAAAAATACACATCTTCCAGAAATATATATATTCTTTCCATTGGAATTTTACATGATTGTTTCCACTATATGTAATGCAAAATTAACACATTTGGATGTTTAAAATTGTATAACCAAGTACTGGATACATCAAAATACCTTGAAACATGGCTTGAAGCAAATTGAAGAAACTGATTAATCATATGACATATGTCTGGGTTGAGGGCCAGTAGGAGGCCTTTCCCTTGCCTCTGATCTGAAAATGAGTTGTTTTAGCTCAGAAACTCTACAAAAAATGCTACCCCAGCTATGAATAGTTCAGCTATAAAAATGAGCTCTGATGTGTGCCCTAGTTGTTTAGCCGTGTGAAAGAATCAGCGTTGAAAATGAGCTCTGAAAAGTGTTCCGTAGTTGCCCTTGTCAGTGAAAAATCAAGTTTGAAAACGATGTCCGAAAGTGTGCCCTAGCTGCCTTAGCAGGGAAGAAATGATGTCCGATTTGCTGAAAATTTGTGCCACAACTGGTTTTGAGACTGGATTGGGTCAGAATGCTAGTTATTGTTTGAACTGGCTGGACCTGGCAACATGGACTCAATTCCAGTGCAGATAAACAGCAAACTTGTCAATTGTCGAGAATCCATGGCATTTTTACCATATATTATCATCTATGTGATATCAAACAAGTTATCATTGAATATTTGCAGTATATGCACACTGTAAACTTTCATATTAGTAAAAGAGATCCTTTACTTTTTAAAATTTATGTCCTACTTTATTGCTATTATAATCCAATAACTTCTATGTCAATGTGTTACCAAAAGATGTTAATAGTTTTATTGTGCTGGTAAAAAAATCTCTAAGTGCTACAGGTCCTTGATTTCAATGACTAAATCAATTTGCTTTCTAATCCCTAAAGCCCAATATTCTCCTCGAAAGTTTTAACCTGCCACAGTTGCCTGCATAAAGGATTTCGTAAAGAGCAATGTTGTTATATGATTATGCTTTAATTATGTTAAGATTACTCTGAAGGTAAATGTCGTGCTGCTGCATTATGATTTATCTGAAATTAGAAAAATTACTTTTTCTGACATAATATGATAAGGTGCTTAGTAAATACAATAAGTCTTCCAAGAGTAGAGATTTGTGGTTGTTGATCAGATGGTATTTACCTATAATGTATTAGTTACCCAAATAATGCTTTTGAATTGCTTATATGTAGAGGATTCTGTTACTGCTGTATATTGGTGCTGCAATTTTCTCATCTGTAGAATTTTTAATGGAAGGATGCATGTTACCTTTAATTACTAGTGAAGTGTCAGAGGATTTCATTTTGTTGACTTTCAAAAGTCTGATGCAGCGAGAGAGAAGTGCCATCTTCAAACTTTGATTTACACAATGCTCACTGTATACGAAACTTGCAGCGCTGCACTGTTTGTGGAGATATGATTCCAAAAAGCCGTGCTACGAAACACCACCAGGATACCCATGCTCCTGTATGTTTCTTTACTTTATTGGAAAATAGATATGCAGCATTTGTTTTAATGCAGGTTATCATTTCAAATTTTGTTCCAATATAGGTTTCACCACTAAATTTTTTATGTTTGAAAGCCACCTTGATACACTCTGTATTATTGGACATACATATGTGTTTTGTCTGGTTTCTCCTTAATGTTCTCTAGCCAGTTTTGGTTTCTTTACAAGATATGTATTCTTTATAAACATGTGGTATATAATTTGTTTCACTTTCAACCCCCTTTCTGGAACGGAAAGAGGAGGTACAAGACCTGAGGTGAAGTCCCTCATATGTGTCATAACTTATTGGAAATATTCCTAAGATCCCACTAGAAGTGCATTTATTTTGCCATGCAGCTCTTGTCAAATGCATGGATGCAAACTTCAGGACAGGCTCAAAATGATAACGATTGTCAAAGCTAAGAAAAAGATTGAACAGTCTTGCATTTGTTTGTATGTCAATATAAAAATATAAGGTATTCTTATATCTGATAGCATGCCAAAATCTTGTTAGGTGTGTTGTTATTTTTGTTATTTGAATTTACTAATTCTCTCTCAAGTCCAAGAAGGAACTGATACATCATAAAATGTTTCACTTCAGAGAAGTCTAGTCCACCATGGCTAAATAGAATCATACATATACAGAACTATACATAACTTTCACTTCACCATGAATGTTAAAACATAAATAGTGTTCCATTAATAGTATGCAAGTATGCATCAAATAGTTCTACCTCTTACAATATTGGTAATTGCAGTTGTACCCTTTTACCAACTTAACAATCTGGGACAACTTCTCTCTGATATTCTAGTCGTCAAGGATTGATCCCTATATTTTCTTTCCTTTTCATATTTTCTCAGCTTTCACTGACTTTAAACTTCAATGACTACTATTTTATATTGTATATTATTTTAGCTAAACTTCTATCCGAGTGAGTTGGATTCCATCATGGAGCTCCCTATTCATCTTCAAGTCCTGTTTTATGCACTGATATATACTACATGCTCCATCTTGATCTGATTGGCTTGTTCTCCAATTGATCTAATTCTTTCATAACGTTGTTTGTTGCATTACTATCTTAGATTTCTGCTTGAATATATTTTCAGGTATTTGCATGAACTCCTTGAAACTTAATTCTTGAATCTGCTCTGCTCCTTGCTCCTTTTTTACCCCCTTGCTTTTTACTTTCTTCATTTTCTTGGTTTTGGTTTTTTCTTTTTCTTTCTCAACTTCATCTGACCTTGCTGCTCTCTCTTCTTTTCTTGTTTTTTCTTGATTTGCCCTTCAAACTTCTCTCCTAGCTCCTTGGCTTCTTTTCTCTTTTCTATCACTATCTTCCTTTTCTTTCCCCAACTTTTTCTGTTGAACTAGTTTCTGTTTCTTTTTTCTGAAGAAAAATTCACGTTCTATCATTTTGATCAAAATAAACTGTTCAAAAGAGCTGATACAATGGGTTTGTTCCGAAGACTATACAATGAAATTGCATGGAAACCTACTTGATCGTTATGTACTGTTGAATATCAAACTGGGAAGATTTGACAGTGCAAGTAATATATTTCACCAATTAAAAAAAATCTCCAATTGATGCTCGCTGCAGTGAGCCACCCAAAGAACAAAAGACTTCAACAAAACCATCAAGAAAGATCTCCTCTCAATGTAAAGGCTCCGAAACAGACAAATCCTCAAAAGTCCTTCTCCCCATAAATGAGAAATAAAGGGACCTCATGTGTCTCAATTAATTACTACTATTTTGTGGCTCTTTCCCCTTTGGGCTCTTAGTCAAGCTTTGAGTGTGAGAGCTGATTGGGGAAGGAGACAAGTGGTTGCATCTGTCACTAATTTTGCTACCATATCTTTCTTTATATAAGCTGCATTAAAGAATCTCGTGATGGCACCTCCAATAAACAGCAATCCAGTTCATCATCTCCTCCCTTATGATTGACAGTCCTGGAAACAAAATTTTAAAATCACTTGGTGAAATTAGAGGGAAGGATTGAGTGTTCTCTATTTGTTGAGAAATGTCCCCATATGAGGTATTTGTTGTTAATTTCTGAATACCAGGTCTGGTCTATTTCACACAGTAATTATTTTATACCTAGAATTTATTTTAACCAGTAAATTAATTTTCTGAACTGCTGAAAATAAATACACTGGTATTCTAACTTTTCACAGTAAATTTGCAGCACAAAATACTCAGAAAAATTAGTCACAAACAGCACATAAATATTCCCAATCAAATCTCCCTTCACTTCTATTTATCTGGAAAATTTAGGGCTTTGACCCACAGAAAATACATAGAAATTGCACAATTGCTTGAACTTGGAAATGCCCTACTGGAAATTCAACCTTGAGGAAATTCGGCCTCTGAAATTGGCTGGCTGAAGAATAACTCTGCCCTTGGCAAAATTCGTCCTGTAGGCTGTACCTGCAAGTCTCGCCCTCTTTGCTGTGAAAATTCTACAGCAGTGTATTGTTTTATTTTCTCCTACTTGATTTAATTAATACAAGTTATTTCTAGAAATTAGATTCAGAAAATACCGAAAATAAACACAACTACAGCCTACACATGCAGATCATTTACTGAATAATATGCTCATGCAACAAAGTGACACATGGATTTTTGGACATAAGTCCTTGGAAAAACCCAAAGCGGGAAAACCGGTGCAGCAAATATGAGGGTTATTTTATTAAGTAGATTATGAGTACAGCAAATCTGGGTTCCAGATTTGGAAAACCCGACAGAGAATAAAAGAAATAAAATCTGCAGCTAACCTGAAGTTCTAGTGCCAAATATCAGACTGATCCACACCCTCAAACGGGATTTACAAGACTCAGACCAGATCTGACCCTAGAAACCCTCAGCGCTGCTCATGAAGCCCCAGTGTTAGCTCTGAAGGCATGCGTCAGCCTCTGCATGGCTCTAGGAGGGCTTGTGTCACCCCTGGAGGGTCTATGCTGCCCTTGCACTGCCTTTGACGCCAGCGTCAGCCCTGCGTGGCCCCAACTGCCTCTGCGCTGCCCTTGCTGGACTGCGTGGCTCTGAAGCCCCTCTGCGCTGCCCTTGTTGCTGCTCCTTTGCCTCTTGCTGTCTCTTGGCTCTTGGGATCAGATCATCCCCTTGGCCAATACTACTCCTCACTGCAGGGAATTCCTTTGAAAATTTTTAGCAAACCCGCCCTAGAATTCCAGATCTATTCCTCAGTTCTGCAACTGCGTGTCTCCTCCAACTGACCCTCAAGCCTTTCTCTTATACTTTTCGTTGAACCCTTCAATGGCCGAGATTAAATCATTCATCAACGGTTGAGATTAAAAGACTGCTTGATCCATGGGACTTAAGACAATTTCAGCACATGTGTTAATTAATTCACTTTAATTATTTTATTTTTCTAAGTTTAGACTTAGGAAATCCATTAAAATAATTAACTATTTGAATAACTTGAACACCAACTGAAATTTCTCAAATCTCTTTTTGGGTTTTGGAGATCAAGTGTGTCCTAGCCCCTCCACAAAATTTCAAGGCTAGAGCACACCCGATGCTATACCAACTATACAAAATCTCAACATTTGCTGTATTATGGCTGCACCCTGGAATTCTCGGCTTCCTTAGCAAACTTGGCCTCCAAGTCTCGGCACAACTGGAACTCGACTTCTCTCTTCAGATTTTGGCCTGCACAATATTTCAGCTCCCTTCTTCAAGTCTCAGCCCCCTCTTTTAGATCAACGATGGAGATTAAACATAAGTCATTTAAATAATTAAATTCTTTATCCTTAAAAACTTTAACTCAATAGCAAACATTAATCGATAAATTAATTAATACGTTTTTCCTAAGTTAAAACTTAGGAAAGAAATCATAATACCTGCTCCTCTCGAACAAGCACCCAACGAGGACTCTCTCCTACAGGCTAGAGTCTAGACACTTATCCTATGTAGAAGACTTTTCGATGCTACAAACATCAACTCTCCCTCCTAGCAAGGGATTCTCCACCACCCCCTATTTGCCATTGTAAAACACAAAGTTCTTCTTCACTAGGGGTTTGGTGAGAATGTCTGTCACTTTTTCATTTGTGGATATATATTGCAATCTTACTACACCCCTTTGGATCATGTCTCCGATGAAGTGGTATTTGATCTCTATGTGTTTGAACTTGTCGTGAAACAATGGATTCTCCAAGAGTTTAATGGAACTCTGATTATTGTAGTGAATCACGGTGGGCCCCATCTCAAGACCAAATGAACCTATGAGCATTTTGTGAAGCCATATGGCTTCACAACTTGCCATATTCACAGTGATGTACTTTGCCTTTGTTGAGCTAAGTGCTACAAAATTTTGTCTCCTGCCGAATCATGAGATCATACTTGTTGAGAAATCTAGGGCAACTAGATTATGTGATTTCTCTTACTTTGATAACTGCTTGTGATGTATTTTTACTTAAATTGATTAAATTATTTTCTCACTTGATTATTTTTAGTGTTCTCTATCATCAAACAACTACCAAACAATAAAATTAGTGAGACAATAGGACACAAGATGTAGGTTATCAGCTAGGGCCAAAACCTCTCCTCATGAGAGGAAAACCCACAAGAACTCTTCTCTTCTTATAGAACTTCAATTGACGAATTCCAAGGTCTATGACCCTTGAACAAGACCCCTCCAAGACCAAGTCAAATTGCTTTTGACCAAGTCAAGCTGCTCTTCCTTCAACTCAAGTCAAACTTGCCTTATAGCTGATGCAACTTCACTTTGACCAATATTTTGGACGTGTGATGATGATTGCAACTTCGGCTTCCTTCTCTGCAATTCTCGACCTGCTTGCAACTATTGCATACTTGCACATGTGAGTGGATTGTAGCTAGGATAGTCTCCTTTTTACCTTCACTGGGCTATCTTCTTCCTTCATGGTAATTTGGTCCTCAAAACATCTTATTGACACCAAAAATGACTTCATGTAGGGATTGCAATTTGGCTTTCCTGCAATAGATAGAAGCCCTAATCCACCTCGCATGTGTGAGGGATTTCAGCCCAAAATAGATCCAAAAACTTCAATGTTCTTTTGCTAGTTTCACCTCCTCTTCCTCTTCTTAGGTCTTCTTCCTTGCCTTGATTGAACTTCTTGAGTGATAGATGAATGATCTCTTCAAGTGAGGCCGAGTGCTCTATATATAGGCTTCTCAGGTGTCTAATAGGCCGACTTGTCCTTCTAGACAAGCCGACTACTCCTTTTGAAGGCCGACTTGATTGATAACACATGACAAGGTCTTGGAGGGTCTTTTGACTCTAAGTTTGACT
This sequence comes from Pinus albicaulis, assembly GCA_034641835.2. NCBI lineage: Eukaryota > Viridiplantae > Streptophyta > Pinopsida > Pinales > Pinaceae > Pinus > Pinus albicaulis. Next base: position 1,462,812,242 of record CM076584.1, on the reverse strand, counting down.
CAATTAAATTTTCTTTTTGATATGTAACATGCCCAAATGGGTCTTCAATACATGACAATGACTCAATGGGTGCTTGACCTAAAATAAATTTCCCTTGAGCATGAAACCCATGCCTCAAGAAATAGCAATAATAAATTTATTTTATCTTTACATTAAATACATAAAATCACGATTACATATGTCATTATGAAGACTGAACCTAGTTACATATTTCAACATAACTAACCCCAAACTAAAACAACAACCCAAAGTGCTCTTCTTGCCTGTTGCATTCTTAGTGTAATCTGAATTTGTGTAGCCCTGCAATTGCACTCCACAAATCCTGACATACTTTAGTCCATAATCCATTGTATCTGTCAAGTACTTGAGCACATGTTTCACTGCCACCTAATGGATCCTCTAGGCTCTACCTTAAAATGGCTCAGGGTGTTCAAAGTAAAACAAATATCCAACTAGGTGTTGATGAGATACATGTGCTCAAGTACTTGAGAGATACAATGGATTATGGACTAAAGTATGTCAGGATAATGGATCCTCTAGGCTCTACCTTAAAATGGCTCAGGGTGTTCAAAGTAAAACAAATATCCAACTAGGTGTTGATGAGATACATCAAGGACCCTATCAGCTTCCTGTATATTGTGGGATCCACCAACTCAAACTCATAAGTATTAAGCTTCATCGAGTTGGTAATCATGGGTGTTGACACAAGTTTGCATTCCTTCATCATGAATCTCTTTAGGATATCAACCACATACTTGCCATGCTAAGGAATATCTCTGTGGCTGCTACCACACCTCCAATCCCAAAAAGTTGTGCGTCATCCCGATTTTTATTATCTTGAACTCTCAAGAGATAAGTATCCAATTATTTGTTTTCTATTATTGTTTCATTATGAGTCTATTGTCTTTGTATACTTTGTTTGGTTGTATTTGTTCTTCCTTGGCCTCCTAGTGAGGATTGCAGGTAGATATTGTAGATTGCTAAAGCATGGAAACCATTTAAAATGGACAGAAGAAGTTGGGGTTAAGAGGTAGTTGATAGTTCCTTACAATCCACAACAAAATGGAGTTGCTAAAAGAAAGAACATGACCATTAAAGAATTTCTTAAGGCAACGATGCGTGATCAATACCTGCCTATGTTTTATGGAGGGAAGCATCAATGACAACAATCTATATTCAAAATAGAAGTCCTCATCGAATTTTGGAAGATAAGAAGTCCTCATGACAACAATCTATATTCAAAATAGAAGTCCACATTGAATTTTGGAAGAGAAGAAGTCCTCATGGCAACAATCTATATTCAAAATAGAGGTCCTCAACATTCTTCCTGTGTCAAGTATGTTGACCAAATTAGGAAGAAGGGTCCTAGAGGCCCAGGATCACTCAATTGTGTGGGTGCCTTTAAGCGTCAGACTTAGATAACTCTCCAGATAGGTTCAGTGAGCTCCTTTAACATCATGGCTTAGAAGGAGGCCTTTGGATTTGGGACCAAATTACTCAAATAAATTGGGTGTGTCCCTAGGGTTTCACCACAAGTCAAAGAGATTGACCAAGATGATGGTGAACCTGGACTAGTCAGTATACCATGGGTCAAAAGGCGCCGACTAGAGTCACGGTGACTAGTTTGATGCTAAAGATGTACGGTGTGTCACAGTTGTTGACCAAATTATTGTAACTCGTTAATGCTATTGGTTTGCCATGAGTCACAATTGTTGACTAGATTATGGTAACTCGTTGATGTTGTTGGTTTACCATGAGTCATAATTGTTGATCAGATTATGGTAGCTTGTTGATGCTTTGCCATGTGTCACGGTCGTTAACCATATTATGGTAATTGAATTTGTTATAACCTTTTCTTAGAGAAATTTGTCAACATGAGAACATCTAGATGGTCATTATGAATACCTCCCTAGCTAAGAGGGAGTGTTGAATTTTTTAGCTATGGTTTGTCTTCATAATTAATATTTTAGCTCTTGAAATATATAATGAAAATGTAAGACATGTTCTTCATGTCATTGTTATTGATTAGCTCTTGAAAAGATTAATGTAAGACATGTTCTTCATGTCAGATTCAAAAGAGAAAATTTGAATTTTTGGCCCCAAACTTGTCAAGTTGGCCCTCCTTCAAGTCAAGTTGGCCCTAGTGAAGAGACATCCATTCAAGCAAGGAAAAATGCTATATAAATGGCATTCGACCTCCTCCACAAGACACACTTCGATCACACACAAGATAAGACATATTATCGACATCCAAGCGAAGAAGAAGGAGGACGAAGAAGGACGAATTATCTCAAGCGTCTCTCTCTCTCTCTCTCTTGACTTAACATATGTGACTTTCTGGGCATATTTTGTGTAGCAGGTCGAACTTCTAGGCAGCAGGGCTAAAATTCTAGGCAACAATGATGAGTTTATGGGCAGTTTTCGAGAGGATGAAATTCGTCCTAAGTAGATAAGAGAGGGCCGAGTTTGTTGGGCAGAAGATTGACTTGACAAGAGGGTTGTTTGACTAGGATTGACCATAGCATTGTTTGACTAGCAGTATTAGGTGTATCTCTTGTTGAACTGAAGAATTTCTCTACGGAAAAGGTGGTTGGGTTTTCCCCCAAATCAGTTTTCCTAGGGTAAACTTTGTGTTGCCTTTGTGCATTGTGATCTCTATTGTCCTTATGTGTTTATGGTTGAATTTCCGAAGTGTAATTTCTTAATGATAAACTAGAAGTGCTAAAAGATGATCTACATCATTAGAAGTAATTATTAGTGTTTCATAATTTAGTGCTTGTATCTATTGCACTTGAAAAATCAATATGAAGCAATGGACATAACTGCTTGAATAGATGCATATTTGGCAACGGGTGTGGATGTCTTCTTGTAATCCACTCCCTCCTTCCTGGGAGAACCCTCATGCCATGAACCTCGCTTTATACTTCTCGATACTACCATTTGCTTCATGTTTGATCTTGTAGATCCACCGAGAAGTGAGCACAGACTTTCCCTCTGGTCTCGATACTATATCCCAAACATCATTACTCATGATGGAGCTATACTCTATCACGACATCACTCCAGACGTGCTTGCTTATAGCCTCCTCAAAAGTGGATGGATCAGACTCGCAGACACTGCTCGATAGTGCCAAATAACTAGAATATTTGGTCAGTGGTCTGCTCTGCCTAAAAGTGTTACCAGGAGCTTGCACATGCTCCTTAACATCCCTCAATGTCTATTCAGCCCATCTTGACCTACTCCTGGTAGAACTCAAAGGAATGTCTAGCTTATCCTCCAAATCTACTCGTTGTGTCCCTGTTGGTGTTATTGGTCCCTGCTAAGCCTTAGAGGCCTCTTGCTCCTCCTCCTCTACCACTGCTAGCTCTCACTCATGATATCTCCTAAGGGTCTTGTCCTCATCAAATTTGACATCCCGACTCAAGATCACCTTTATCTGACCTAGAATGTAGACTCGGTAGGCCTTCGAGATCTCACTGTAGCCAACAAACACGCCCCTCTTAGATAAGGGCTCTAACTTAGTCCTTTTCTCTGTAGGCAGATGGACATAAACTGGACTACTGAATAGGCGCAAGTGACTCACATTTGGTTTCACTCTTGTAAACAACTCCTCAAGCGTTCTCTAGCACTCTATGAGGACTCCTGTTCTGGACATACACAGATGTATTGCAGGCTTCCATCAACATAAACACAAGCAACTCCTGATCATAGATCATTGCCCTTGCTGCCTCCATGATGGTCTTATTTTTCCTTTCGACAACCCCATTTTGCTGAGGGTTCTAAGGTACTGTGAGCTGCTTCTTGATTCCTTTCTATCTGCAAAAGTCTAGGAACTCATTGGAGGTGCACTCACCCCCATTATTTGATTTCAACACCTTAATCTTCCTTCCTGTCTCGTTCTCCACTAGTGCCTTAAATTCCTGAAACTGATCAAAGACCTTATCCTTGGTCTTCAGAAGTAGATCCAAGTCTTCCTAGAATAATCATCTACGAACGTCGCAAAATATAAAGATCTTGTGATCTACGTAACAAACATAGGACCACAAATATCAGAATGCACCAAGTCTAGCACACCCTTAGACTTGGTCTCACTATGAGGATACACATTCTTGGCGTGATTTCCAAGCACACACCCTTTACACACTTTATCCCGCTCCACTCGGATCTCTAGAAAACCAGTAACCATCCTCTGTACCATGGGAAGAGCTCTGTAGAAAATCTCGCTCTGGCTATCACTCTCATGGATGAGAGCCTTCACTGACTGTCCTCGCATTAGATAGAGATCTCTCTCCCTCCTATTGATCACTCACTTCTTGCTTAAATCGGCCCTTCGGCCCAACAACCGCTACACTTCCCGTAAAGCTGACCTCCAATCTACTGTCTTCCATGGTCGAAACTAAAAGGAGATTCTTCCCCAAGACCAATACATATAGTACTTTGTTCACCTCCATGCTGCCACATGAGTCCATCTGGAACTCGACACTCCCAGTGCCCTCGACTACATACTTGGTCTTGTCACCAAGCTCCACATTTACATCTCTAGCCCCCCTAGTCATGCTGGTGAAGAAGTCTCATGATCTTGTCATATGACAAGATGCTCCTCTGTCCACGAGCCGAACACCTCGCGTAATGGTTCCAGAAACGAAAGATACCGGGGAGAAGTTTTTAACAAACTTCTCTGCCATCTCCTCCATCTGCGCAGTAGTTGCCGTAGCAGTCTCCCTTGCCCTTCATTTTGTTAGGACACTGACTAGCAAAATGCCCGAACTTATGACAAGTAAAGCATTTAAATTTGCTCATGTCCTTTTCCTTCTTGCTTTGTGAAGATGCTCCTCCACCCTGGTTTTGCTTGGCCTTCGCTTTTTCGTTTTTCGAAGAGAAACTTCGTCCTTCTGCTCACTGCCCTTTCATTGTCCTTCGGTTAATGAATTTTCCTAGAACTCCTTCTGGGTGAAATCGTCCCATAGTTGGCTCTAATCGGGAAGTTGTTGTCGAGGAAGAATCCCGTCCACAAAAGTGGACAACTGCTTCATGCACCCCTTTAGAGCAACTTTGACGAGCTTTGAATTGTGCATAATTTCCACCATAGTTGCAAGCTCATCACGAGCCTGTTGGACTCTCATGAGATAGGAAGTTTTGGTCTCAGATCTGCCGATTTTAATATTGTTTAACTTTTCCTGCAAGACCATTTTTCTTTTCTCGTTTGTACTCTGATAAAGACTGGTCAAAGCTACCCACATCTGTCTACTGGTGTCCTTCCTTGATATGTGAGAAATTATATGCTTCCTCATACCGTCCGGAATTATGCAGCTCGCTTTCATATGCTTGGTTCTATGTTCTGCTGCTTGTACTGGATCTAGAGGAATCTGCACATCTTTGCTTGCTAAATCCCAAAGATCATTCATTTTCAGAAACCAGGTAATTCGCTCCTTCCAGGGGCTGAAATTTGATACCCCGTCTAACCTGTCTTCATATCTCAAACTGTTTAATGATGTCATCTTCACATGTCAACCACGATCACAAAACTGGGCTGCAAAATTTTTAGAAATAATTCTGCTGCTGCAAAAAGGAAAATTTCTGCTAAAAATCCTCGTGATCTCAAATTTCTCTTTCAGAGTCTTCTACATTGCTTTGATACCATGTTAAATTTCTAATACCAACTTAATTTATTTTCTCATAACAATTTAATTTATTCCCAGTCTATTCTTTATTTACTCAAATAATAACTGAATTACCAAAAGATAAAATCACTGGTATCTTTAACTTTTAGAATTAAAAAATATGTAGCAGAAATAAGCCAGAGAGATCAACCACACATTGCAAAATTACTTAACCTACAAACAATTCTTTGTCATTGGAAAATCTGGGTTTTCCGACCCATAGAGATACAAGGAAAAATACAATTTGGAACCTGCAACTCGGCTCCCCTCAGAATGAATTCAGCCCATGTAAATCGAACTCAAGGAATTCTGTTTCCAGATGAAATCACTCTGAAGAAACCGACCTCTAGCAATCAGATTTGCGCCCTCCAGCGACTCAACCTCTGCCCTGCCACTAATGTGCATTGGTAAAACCCCAACACTCCAGTAACTCTGCCTCCTGCAGGCAAATTAGATCTCCTTCCAACAACTCGGCCTTGCAATCTCCTCCAACTCAACGCTCTTGGATTCGCTCAAACCCACTCACACTTCTTCCTTCTTTGCGCACTGGTCACTGTACCACTCACACTATAGAGAAAATTGTTTTTTCTTGTGATTACTTGCTCACACACTTGTGCTCTTCGTTGTGTGTTCACCTCCATCGCTAGCCTCCATTTATAATCTTCATTAAGTCCAAATCTCTAACCCCAATCTCCCCTCTAGAAACATCTTGAATCTTCTTTCTAAATACATCTTGAAGATTTCTTCTAGAAACATCTTGAAGATCAATGGTTGAGATTATTTCGAAGTCACTTAAATAATTAAATTTTTTATCTTTAGAAAATAACCCAATAGTCCACAATAATTAATTGACTTTAATTATTATACTTTTCCTAAGTTGAAGTTAGGAAAGAAAAAATAAATCAGTAGAAGAGGAAAATAATATCTTTCACATGCTAAGACACCAGGCAATTGTAGAAGACCTTCCGATGCTACTCACATCAACGTGTTTGAATATATTGTCAAGGGAGGAACTGGCTCTTAGCATTAACAGCCTGTAAAGACGACAGAAAAACAGATCTGTACAAGAGATATCATTATACAGCAGTGAACTGAGATGAAGATGGACATTTTATGAATATCAATAAATAAATAATGACTCTATGGCCGTACACTCACAAAAAATACAATAAGATGAGAGACACTAATAGATAAGGGACTACAAAGACATCTCATATTCTTATAACAAAATCAATGAAAATTATGGATGTTTGGGGAATGACAGAAGCTTGGAAATCTGCCTTTTATTAGTGTTACATGGGGCTGTTTTCCCAAGTGTAGGGGCCGTGCTCCCCATGCTCCCTAAACATGGGTACTCCAAAGGGGATGTTTCCTGATGTCCCTTTTTCAGGGGGACAAAAGGAAACACAATAGGTAACGCTACCCTCAAAAAATGAGATGCTCCCACCCTCGCATTTTACCAAAGTCTGCTGTTTTTAAGCCTCCCTCCCTAGTGAGTACTGGTAATATAAAATTCTTAAAGTAAACAGATAGAAGAAGAATACAAAAGGAAAATATAAAGGAGAATGTCAATTTTTACTTAATATTTGACAGTACCATTAATTGTTCCGGGATGTTGAGAGTGGTTCCAACCTCATTGGATTTCATATGGAGAAAGTAGATATTCATATCCCATTCAGAATTCAGCAGATTTAACAATGATCAGGATTTCAGGATTGGCTGAATTGTAGTGTTATCATTGGATTCTATCGTGTATGAGGGTATGGGATTGATATTTAATCAAGTGCACCAAGCCCTCTATGTACCTTGATGTTGGTGGTGTTGACTGTTGAACTCCTCTGTCATGATTTTAATGAAAATGTACCTTTCACTCAAGCCAAAATCAGTAATTAGGTATGTTAGGCTTTTCCTACCATATTTTAAGGCTTGGATTAGGCAGTTTCATAAAAAATTGGATGGTGTTGACTGATGTCCCTGGAGGATTGAGGTAGAGACAAAGGCTAGACGAGGAGGGAGAGGGTGATACTGGTGACAAGGATCCCATTATAAACCATGGTTTTGATGATATGTGGTTATTTTTTGTAGCATGATGTTTTTTGGACTCTAGAGATCAGTTAGATCCCCAATGTCTATGCATTTCATTTTGCTATGTTCACCCATAGTACTTACAGGGTATATATATATATATATGAACAAACTTTGCATATTTGGTGTCTAATTGTTTGGATTTACATTGAGTGTGCATATATGTGAAATTAAATTTTGCATATTTTATGTATACTAGACTAGATCACCAGCTAGATGCAGACTACAGTTACATGGTAGTCTAACCTTGATGAATTTTGATTCTAATAACTTTGGTTACATGTAATGAGGAATGTTGTTAATGCATTGTTATGTATAAAATTTCAATGAATCATGTTTCAGTTTTTGTATATTTTAATTTATATTTCTTAGTATTTCGAGCAGGGTCCCCTGTGATGGAGACCCTAGCATACTTATGAAGTTCCCTATAATTTGGGGGTTGCTTCCACAAGTCTCCTCGTCATTCCCCTCTTCGCGTCTTTGGTGTCCAATGGTTTGGATTTACGTTGATGTGTGTATATATATGAACTTAAATTTTGCATGTTTTATGTATACTTATGGACTAGTTTGCCAGCTAGTTGCAGTTACATGTTGGTCTAACCTTGATGAATTTCGTTTCTAATAACTTTGGTTAAATGTAATGAGGAATGTTGTTAACGCGTTGTTATGTATAAAATTTCAATGAATTATGTTTCAGTTTTTGTATATTTTAATTTATATTTCTTGGTATTTCGAGTAGGGTCCACTATGTTGGAGACCGTTGCATCCTTATAAAGTTCCCTAGAATTTGGGGGGTGCTTGTACAAGTCTCCTCGTGTTCCCCCTCTTCTGTGTCCTAGCGTACTGGAAACTGCGTGGAAGACTATCTTTTATAGGATACAATGAATGGGGATCTACTTCTAAGTTCTTACAAATCAGATAACTAGAGAAGTTAAGATAAGATAAATATATTTATGTGGGACAATTGACCACAAGGGACTGTTAGCTACAATGATGTCTATGCAAATTAGGAGCACTAAGTGGCTTGTATAAAACAAGAAGAAAGGAAAAACATAATAGCGATCCAATCTTAAAGCCTAGAGAGTTACTTCAAAAATTTGTAGGCGGTCCAGGAGAAAAATGTACAAGGTGAGTGTATCATAAATCTATGGCACCAGTGGTAGGAGGCTACTCTAGTCCACTACAACTATCTCTCCTATGATCTGAAGCCAAGTGAAGGAAACTCGAAATAGATGTCTGTGAAAGAAGAAATGGAAGAGAAGCTAGAGTTAGTGCTGTGACAATGTCTAGAAGGTCGGTCTTGTAGCTGTGCTATAGAAGATCTCCTTTGGGGATTGGTTTGTCTACTAATATGATGTCTGGTCTGATTACGCCGCTGTGGTCTCACGGAGGAAGAAATAGTGCCCAGTATCCTCACTGATTTGGTATCATCTCTACCCATCTGCTGCTTGGTGCTCCTAGTTGGGACTTGGGAGCACCATAAAGAAGTAATTAGTTGGGCGGCGCTGGTCCAGTGTGTAGATGTTGTTGGAGGATAGAAGAGTGGAGGTGGAGGGTTTCCCTCATGTATAAGGCCATGCATCTCTCGTCAGGGTACCTAAAGAAGTTGCCAAACGTCTAATGCTCTCTGAAAAGACAGTGGAATCGTCCTCAAATTTCGTAGTAAACTGGACAATGGAAGATGAAGTGCTTCTTCGACTCAATCTCTGGAGGATGGCACTGCTGGCATATCATGTTAGATCGATCAATCTGATAGTCAATCTCAATCCACAATCTATGAGTATCAACTCTGAACTGGCCTAAGGGGATCCAAAGAGCATGCATCCAATGGCAAAGTGTGTAATGGCGTTGAACAATGAGTCCTTCCCTCATAATCGTGAAATGCTCAGCATAGAAGGCCATCTTAAGACATAACCGCCTTGAGGTTTTATCCAAGTGACTTGTACAAACTGATTGTAGATATCCTCTCGGATGATTGTATTCATCTCCTGTCTGGTTTTTAGGAGGTGGCTAGGTGCACCCAGAGAATATTTAAATGGAGGGAGCTGGTCCATCATAATACCAACTGATGTTAAGAGATCTGAGACCCCTTTGTATCAGCATTGAGACCAGATCAAAGAACTACCTGATGCAATGGACTCTGATGAGCAGTAGTCCAAGCTAAGTCACCTGATACGGGGATACGGGGATACGGGGATTCGAAGTATTGGATACGGGTACGGTGACCCCGGAACAGGATACTTCTGGGATACGTTACGTTATATATTATTTTATTAAAAATATATATATATATATATTTTAAAATATATATATATATATATATATATATATATATATATATATATTAAAAATTAGATATTTTTTGCACAAATTCATACAAAATTCATTGATTCAAACATAGATATTAGATACTCATGAGTCATACATCATCATTGATACTATAATACAAATTACAATGATACATTGATACACCATACATGATACAATCGTCAAATTTACTCAGAAAGACAAGATTGAAGATAGTAAGATACTATAGTTTTTTCATTAAGTCATCAGAATCAAAATGTGTTACATAAGAACACTGCAAAATGGATTGGTGCTCTTGATTAAATACGAGTTCCATACCCTAATACATGACAAAATTCGATGGAAACATTGCAATAGCCCAATCCTGAAATCCTGAAAAACTGATAAGTCTGCTGGATTTTGAATGAGATCTAAAATTCTACTTTCTCCATATGAAATCCAATGAGGTTGGAACCACTCTCAAACATCCTGAGTCATTTCATGGTAATGTTAAAAATTTAAGTAAAAGGATGAAAATGAAGATTAAGGAGAATGTCACTTTTACATTCTTAAACATTACCATGAATCATATATAAATACTAGGGCCATAGGCTTGATGCCCTCTCCTGAAAAATCCTCCTCAATTGGTGAAAAACAATGAGCAAAAGCCCCCCTTTATAATAAAAAACAACGCTTTTTTGAACCCGCAGGCGTATCCGACGGGGTACGGTCGGGATACGGCGTGTCCCTTTTCGGATACGCCATATCCCGACTGTACCCTGTACGGATACGCCGTGTCCTTCGAATTGGAGCCGAATCCGATACGTAGAGGTGTCCGACACGGGGATTCGGGGATACGAGGGCATTTTAGGAGTATCCGGTTACTTAGAGTCCAAGTATGGGTATCAATTTCGTCCTGTTGCTGTGTCAGCAAAGCTCTGAAGGCAGTGTAGGACTAAGATGAGACCGAACACTGTCTCAAGCTGGAAGGGGTGAGCACCAAACTTTGTGAGGATGATGGGCTGAGGAACTGTCTGCCTGTATCTGGTCTTTCAGTCAAAGATAGTATTTTGTCCTGCATTTTTACTTCTATAATATGGAGCTTGAAAGGATGAGAATGGATGACGAGTCATTGTTTTTCAAGTGTAATATCTTTCCTCTTTAAAGGGGGCTTATACTGTAGGGGGTTGAATGGATGCGTGCAGCTGCCACATATCCACTGATGGGCTGTGGGACTGTCTTCCTGCATCTGTTATTTCAGTCAAAGATAATATTTTGTCCTGCATGTTTATGTCTATAATCCGGAGCTTGAAAGGATGAGAATGGATGATGAATCAATTGTTTTTCAAATGGAAGGTTTTTCCTTTAAAGGGGCTTATACTATAGGCCCTGGGGGGCTGAATGGATTTGCACAGCTGCTATATATCCACTGATGGGCTGAGGAACTGTCTATAATCTGGAGCTTGAAAGGATGAGACTGGATGATGAGTCATTGTTTCTCAAGTGTAAGATTTTTCCTCTTTAAAGGGGCTTATACTGGAGTGGGCTGAATCGATGTGTGCAGCTGTGATATATCCACTGATGGGCCGAGGAACTGTCTGTCTGCATCTGATTTTTCAGTCATAGATAGTATTTATGTCCTGCATTTTTATGTCTATAATCTGTAGCTTGAAAGGATGAGAATGGATGTTGAGTCATTGTTTCTCAAGTGAAATATTTTTCCTCTTTAAAGGGGCTTATACTGTAGGGGGTTGAATGGATGTGTGCAGCTGCCATATAACCACTGATGACTCTAATCCCATTTATCTATTGGTTGCTCACCAAGATTCAACCATATGGCTATTTTAGGTATCATATATCACTTTAGTCCTACGTAAACAGAAATGTCTACTAGAGGTGTTTGAAATGTTGTCTAGAGTTCAAATACTGAAATGGATGGGATGCAGCTGCAAAATGTTTCAGGGCCGTATCAGATTCTGGAAATGAACTTTGAGGGTTGCAGGGCCGTTTCAAGAATATTTTGTAAATGTTTTAGTTTAAGAAATATTACCAGCCAAAAAAGGTCTAGGATATACACATACCATTTAGTTTAAGAAATATAACCAGCCAAAAAAGGTCTATGATATACACATACCATTTTGCATGTTTGGGAGCATTCCAGTATACTCTGAAAACATTAGTTAAAAATAACCGATCACTGATGAGCAATTCCTGGTAATTTTGAAATAAACGTTGTGTTTTGTTTTTTTTGTGTGTTTCTATGTATAATGTATATGTACGTATATTGGATTCAATACGGTGAGGAAACAGCAAATACTATATATTGAATCCTATATATATTGAATACTATTTATATATAGAAGTAAGAATTAGCAGAGCAACTTCACCTTTGGGCCAAGTTTTCTCCTGAAAGGGTTTCCTAGACCATATCTAGGCGTTCATTGTGGTTTGTGAGTGATTGTATTTACCTATTCTCTATTGTCCACATATTATTTATTGTATGTATAAATGAGAAAAAAATAATAACAAATGTAGAATCTATAAGAGGAATTGACCCTTAATAGTTTAAATTTTGGGTTATTTTCACAGATCTGTTGTAATGAACTCTCCAACGAAATATCCATGGCAGATTACAGATCATATTAGTATCAGAGCAGACTTCTTTGGGTATTTGGTGGAATGTTACAGGGGTTTAGATCAGTTTAAACAAAAAGTCATAAAACCCTAGGCATGGCCAATGAATCAGTTAACAATAGCCCTCAAGTTCCAATGGAGGAGAGGTTTGCATCGCTGGAAGCGCAAGTCGCATATATAAATTGTAATGTGAGCCTCCTCATGGCAACCCTACCCAGTAAGATCGAGTTGTTCAGAGAAGATGGAGGTTCCAACATAGAGGTCAGATTAGAGGGGAAATTGGGGGATCTCGAAGAAGCAGAGGAGTCCAGGAAACCCGAAAAAGAGCAGTTGAGTTTGAGCACTGTGAACCATTCAAAGTCTCTCTTCAAGATGGAAGAAAAGGTAGACATCAAGCCATATTAATGTGAGATCGGTGATTTGAAACTAAATCACTAGTTGAAGAAATTAGAGGTTTACTTTAGTGTTCCACATAGATGAGAAACAAAATTTCATTTGCTTGTTTGAAATTAGAAGGCTATGCTTTGACTTGGTGGGCAAGCTGCATGGAAAACTTGAGGTTGGAGGGGAATCCTCTAGTAACTAAGTGGGAGTATTTTGAAACTCTCAAAATGTCACAATTCTACCCTATTAGTTATGTAGAGGACGAGTGGATTTAGTGGCATTACTTCAAGAAAAGAAGTGTACATGACTACACGACATAATTTAGTAAGATAGCAATAATGTTGGGTATCTAACCCATTAACCTAGATGTACTGCTCAAGTATTTGGGGGGGTCTATAAAGCCATATGTGAAAGCAAGTGATGCTATTCAAACCCAAAGCAATGGATGAGGTTTGTGTATAGGGACAATGCTTGGAAAACATAGGCCAAAACAAAGGGAAATCAAGTGGGTCAAAGTAAAAGGAATACCAGGGTGCTTCCAAGGAGGGGAAGAAGTGGAAAGGGAGAAAGGGCAAGAAGACTGCAAGCACAACACACCAGTTCAAAGATCCTAGCAATCAATGCGACCTATGTCACAAGGTTCGTCGAACTTTAAACTTGAGGTTCGAATTTTGGCGAACCTTAAAAAATTTTTGAGGTTCGGCGAACCTCATCGAACCTCATAGCCATTGACTAAGTCCATAGATCAAAACTCATAACTTCATGCCACAACTCAAGCTTGTAATTTATCCTTGTAGTTTCCATGTCCGTGATAGCATTTTTGATGTTTGCTGATGTTGATTTCTAACTATTTTATCCTATAATTCATTTTAAATTAATATATGTATATATATAGACGAACCTAATGGCGAACCTCACTCAAACCTCATCAAAAAAGTCGAACTCAAACCGAACCTAATCATTGTCGAACCCGAACTCGAATCCAAACCATGTGACATTGAATGCGACCATTACAACATTGATGGTCACACAAAAGAGAAGTGCTAGAAATTGCATCTAGAGCTCAACTCAAAGAATTGTAAGGACACAGAAAATAAATCTCATAGCCATAGATTTGAGAGATTAGGTGGAAAGTAGCTTGGACGTGGATGAGAATATTGGCTACACATCAATGCTAAAGGGAGTGAATTTGAGTAGCCTTTAGCAATACAAAGAGAAGGAGATGATCAAACTCTTTCATATAAAGATATAGTTCAAGAAGATAGAAGTTAAGGCTTTGTTTGATGCAGGATCGCAAGAGAATATCATTGTAATAGCGTTGGTCAACAAAATGGTATTAGAGGTTCACAATCATCCTTGCTCATATCCATTAGGATGAGTAAATAAGGATGTAGAAATCAAGGTAACAAAATGGTGTAAAATAAAGTGTGCTATAATTGTTGATTTTATTAATGAAGTGGAATTGGATGTAGTTCCACTGGACGTATGTGGAGTTGTGTTTGGGAGTCCCTATATGTACATGCGGGATACAATCTTCATGCGGAGATCAATATCACCTCATTAAGGATGGAAAATACTTAATCATCAATGTGCATAAGGGAAAGTCTAAAATTTCATTGGTAAGTGCCAACCAAGCCAAGAAATTGAGAAGTTCTAGAAAGAAGTATGTTTTATTGTTTTCAAGAAAAAATCAGTTTGTCGAAGAGTCAACGAGAGAAAAAGCATCCCTAGAGGGATGCACTAAGGAAGAAAGACAACAATTGGAAGAGTTGTGACACGCATATAGGGTGGCGTTCTAGGAGCTTAAAGGGCTACCACTCAAGAGGGAAGTGGAGCACCAAGTAGAATATTTCATTAAGTTGGATTTAAAATCAAGGTATCACCAGGTTTGAGTCAAAGAAGAAGATATTGGGAAAACCACCTTCAAAACTAGACAAGGTTTGCATGAGTGGTTAGTCATGCCATTTGGTCAATTCAATACACCAACTGCGTTCATGAGTTTAATGAATGATATAAAGCATCCATATCTTGATTCATTTGTTATTGTTTATTTGGATTATATACTAGTATACAGTGCTATATGGGAGGAGCACATCTCACATTTTGATGCAGGTGCTAGAGACATTAAAGAAGCACTAATTGCAAGCGAATGTCAAGGAATTTGAGTTTGTATATGATTGGTGGAGGGGGCTCAAGACAAACCTTGCCAAGATGGAGGCCATCATGAAATGGCACGTGCCTACCGATGTTTTTGAGGCCAAAAGTTTCGTTGAGGCAACATAGTACCTGAGGAAATTCATATTTTCAGCAGTAGTTGCACCACTCTACACCATAATAGCTAGTGGCAAGAGTTTCCAACGAGGGAGTGGTTAGCAGAAGGCCTTTGAGGACATGAAGAAAATTATTCAAGCATCGGTTTTTGCATTACCAAACTTGCAATAGTCCTTTGAATTGCAGATAAAGGCGAGTGGATATGCTATGGGATTGGCCTTGATACAGGGAGGAAAGCATGTATTCCATCATTCTAAAGTATTTCATAAGGTGGTTCTCAACTACCCTACCTATGACAAGGAGCTCTATGCCCTGGTACAAGCTGCCAAAACGTGGAAACACTATCTGATGGGAAAGGAGATAATCATCCACTTAGATCACAAGCCACTACAGTGCGTGCAAGCTAAGTCATCAAGTTCGTGTTCGTGTTCGAGTTCGACGACGTTGAAATTCAAATAAAGTTCAGTACCTAAAATTTTGCCGATAAAGTTTGGCATAAAATTCAACATATAGAAATTTGAAAAAAATACGTATATATATATTAAAAAAAACAATTTTAAGCATGCTGAAAGATAAATATGATGCACATAAATAAATAAGCATGTCAATTTTCAAAGTGCATAATGCACGTTGCAAACACATAGGATTATTGCCGAACCCAGTGACTTGGGTTTTTGTAAGGCTTGACTCCATAAATATAACAACAATCATTATGTTGTATGATCGCCTTTTATGGCGTGCTTCCGACCATGAAATAGAGCTTAATTTTGCCATGCATCCAAATTTTTTAACAATGTAGTCTCACGGTCAGACTAGATTTTGATAAATAATCTCAATTTCAACAACTTTGTTGTTTATAAAAAGCCCCCTTCTGAATTCATTCCAATACAACTTCAAATATTTTCAAGACTATAAAACATCAAGACGAATAATATCTATTTAACAATGGTGACATAGTCAATTTTTCAAGTGAATACAATGAATAGAATATTATTTGTTTTTTTCATGTTCTCATGCCTTACAATGTTACTCAACTTCACTTGTGTTTCTAATTTCTCTAGTCCCATTGAACTCCTCCTCAATTTCTTCGTTTTGTACTTCCATTTTCTTAGGATTGACTCTTCTAAATTGATTCTGCTTTTGGAGATTGTTTGGTTATAATTTGTCATTTCATAATGAGTCGTGACGTTGGAGGTAGCCACAGAGGAGCAGCGTCAGAGGAGGTAGTTGCTAAGGAGGCAGCCGCAGAGGAGACAGCCGCGGTCAAGAGTTGTGGTCACTGGTTGCGAGAGGCTGAGACTCGAGAGCAGTAGCGTGAGCGGGGCCGGTGAGACAGATTTCATCTGTCGGGCTTTTTAGCCTCAAAACAAAACAACCCTTCCGTCGAACCTCATAATTTTTTTTCACAATTTTTTTAAAAAATTCATTCAAATTCGTTCATCTGTCAGGTTTTTAGCCTCAAAACAAAACAACCCTTCCGTCGAACCTAAATTTATTATTTTTTTTTTCGCTTTTTTTTTAATAAATTCGTTCAAATACGCCATTTTGTTCGTGTTCAGGGTTAAGTTCGTGTTCGGGATTAAGTTCGGCGAACTTAATCGAATTTGTTCGGCGATGCTTTAAGTTCGGCGAATTTCGAACTTCAACAATAAAATTCGCCGAACTTGGTGACTTAGCCTGCAAGCCCAAAGTAAGTTACAATAGACCAAACATTACAAGTGGATGGGGTTCTTATAACAGTTTTATTTAGTGATCAAGTACAAGAAGGGTAACACAAACAAGTTGGCTAACATGTTTTGAAGGCCACCCACATCAAAAATTACAACTTTGGGAACTCTGATGCACATGAGCCTTTCACCCATGATGCATATACAAAGGATGGGGACTTCAAGGAGGTGTTTCAGTAGTTGTAGAGCCATAGTCATGCAGACAATGTAGATAGCACGCTGCACAATTGAATATCATCTCTTGAAGGGTTTACTCTGTAGGTTTGACAAATTATGTGTTACTAAAGGTGAGTGACTATATGTAATTAGAGAGGGTTACACCTTCAAGGGGTTAGGGCATTCTGGTGTAGGGAAGGTAATTGCCAGTTTGCAAAGGTATGTGTGCTAGCCTAGAATGCAAGAAGATGTAGCTCAGTTTATAAGACAATATATGCTTTGTTGTACTATCAGGCCTAGTGACAGGAAACAGGGTTTATACCATCCCTTACTTTTACCCATTTGTCCTTGGAAAAACATTTTCATGGACTTTGTGGGAGTTTTACCAACAACCATGAAGTGACATGACTACTTGTTTGTGGTGGTTGATAGGTTTAGCAAGATGTGCGTTGTCATGCCTTATAAAAAGTCCATCAACAAATAAGAATCAATGAATTTGTTCTTTGGATAGGTTTGTGTGCACTTTGGGATACCAAGGGGCATTGCCTAAGTTAGGGACACTAGATTTCTCAGTGCATTTTGGACTACTTTGTTGGAGAATATGGACACAAAGTTGAAGTGGTCTACAACATTGTATCCATAAATAGATGGAAAAACAAAAGTAGTCAATAGGACTTTGGAAAAACAAAAGTAGTAAATAGGACTTTGGTGCAATGTTTGAGGGGTTACAACTAGAAGCATCTGAAAACTTGGGATGCAAATCTAGTATATACAACACTCTTGTAATAGAGTAGTCCAAACTTCTATTAGTAAGTCTGCATTTGAAACTGGTTATGGATATTTTCGACCTTCACCTTTGGATATTGCATATAGACAACAAGGAGGGTGGGGGAGGATCTCACAGGGGATGCTTTAAGGGTGGATATATTTTTTGAGAAGATCAGGCATATCCATCTGCAAGTATAGGAGACACCAAAGAAGTCACATGAAAAGTACAAGGCTAGGCGTGATCTACATAGAACAAAGAAGCTGTTCAGAGTGGGAGACAAAGTATGGTTATAGTTGAACACGGAGAGGCTACAGAGTCTTGGTAGGAAAATCGAGGATTTGCAATGATCATTTTGAGATATTGGAAAAGGTGTGAGATAATGCATATAGACTCGGTCTCCTCGCATCCATTGAAAATTTAAAACTTTAAAACTAAACCTAAAAATCTAAAAGTCTAAAACTAATTCTAAAAATCTATGAGCCATCCATGCTAGATTAGAGAGAGGAGCAAGTCCTACCTTCCATAGAGGAATTAGCTCTATATGCTTAGGCAAAGTTGACAGAGGATACAATTTTGCAGAAGAGGTTTTGAACTGCAAGACAGGGGCAACATGACCTCTAACAGATTACATTGAATGGAAAACATCTGTGAAAGGCTAAATGGTACTGTAAGGAGAAGGTACATGAAGAATTTCCTCACCTTATTCATTAAAGGATTTTGTGGACCAAAAGCCTCCTAGAATGGGGAGGTATGATTCTGGGTTGGACCACTATTTAATTGTTATCCATCTTGTTGCTTTTAGAGAGGAAAAATTGGAGGAATCAACTTACAAAAGCAAATTTAGTGGTGGGACTCAATTTGGAGAATTGGAATCTGAAACCTACTTGGGGCCAGTTTGAGGCCTCAAATGATGTTTTTTGGGGGGTAAAACATTTCTGCCTAAGTGCCACATTCTTTAATGCTATTCTATGCATAGAGACCTTTCCAATGGTCCAAGAAATACATCAATCATAGTTCAGATGCAAAAGTTATGTCTCTCAGAAGTTGACCGCCTTAATTCTAGAGGATGCCACATCAATGCTCGTGATTCATGGAAAAGGGACTAGCCACCTCGGGACTATGAAGAAGACTTTAGAAGGGTTGAATTGTAAGTCATGTTGAGATTTGAGTGGGTCATATCTAACCCTTAGTTGGCTATTAGGTTGTGTTATAACCGAGCCACTAGGAGGAAAACTGGTTCCATTCCATTCAAGTGAATTTTGTTGCATAATAGAGCAAATTTGGTGAGAGTGGATAGAGAGAGAAAAACAGAGGGGGTTCGTGTTCTGTAATAGCCCATGGGCCATAGGTCTCAGACAACTCCATTAAGAGTGGCTTCTCCTTTGTACTTGTAGCATTTCCATTCCAGACAAAAGAGAGGAGAGCAACCTCACCGTCCAGCTGGGTTTTCTCCTGAAAGGGTTTCCCAGTGCACATCTTGTGTTCATTGTGGTTTGTGAGTGATTGTATTTACCTGTTCTCTATTTTCTGCATATTATTTATTGCATGCATAAACACAAAAAACAATAATTACAATTTTGGAATCTAAGAGGAATTGACCCTTCATAGTATAGAGTTCAATTATTTTTTCACAGATCTGTTGTGATGAAATGTCCGGTGGAATATCCATGGAAGTTTACAGATTATCCTTGTGGGGATCATCTTTCACTGTAAGTTCTAGCTTATGCACCACTTTTTATGGCTTTTGGGAGAGTATCCTTGTCTAGATCCGAAACCTAAGTGTTGTTGATCTTTAGCCATAAAAAGGTAAGTTACTAGGATTCAGAGATGGATGCGGATCTAGAAGAGTTTTGAAAAACTAGGATATGGATATAGTAGGGAAATGGCAGGTATAAACAATATAAAATTATTTTTTTAATCATGATTTTTAAAATAAAACATATAAAAATTATATATATATATATATATATTTTAAATATATAACTTACATATACATCTGTAATTTATAGTAGTTGTATGAAATAATTAATGTATACTGCTTATAAATAATAATTGATCTAATACATTAATTATATTAAGTTGAATTATAAACTTATAATATAATATAGAAACTTTATAAATTATATAAGTAAAATCATAGAAAGTTTTCTTTTTACAAGAAGAAAAAAGACTTTATATTCATAACATTTGAATATATAAGCAACGTCGGGTTCTTAGAAGTTTCGTCCAACAAAGATCTAAAAGAAAGCCAAAGAGAAATTACACATGAATTATCATTTGATCCTGCTGCACACCGTCCATGATTTTCGATAACACAAAGGTCCCTACTGGTAAATCCAGGGCCTCTTTGGATAAACCATTTGCTATGTGATTAAGATCTCAGAGCACATGCATAAAAGAGAACCATTTAACCGTTGGAATTGCTTCTTTATGTCCTGTAGGACCAACTGTAAATATGTGTTTTTAATAACTACCTTATTATTGGTCCAATCGATAACCAGTTTGGAGCCCCCCAACACTTGAAGTTTTTTAACACTTTTTAGTGAGGCTATTGCGAACAAGGTTTGCAAAGCTATGAAGACTGCTCTATTGTTTGCTCCATGCCCAAGAGCGTATCTGACTCAATGTTGCAAACATTGGTATCGAGATAAAATCGACAAGGGTCTGGAAAACCAAGAAATCATCAAAATTGAGAAAATATCGGTAGAAATTAGCAAACATCGAAAAAATAAGATACCACCAAAATATTGTTGATTTTCTAGATGTATAGTAGATACAATTTTCTGCCAGGTAATTACTTCGTAATGATTTTCAATCGATATTTAATACCTATGCTATCATTGAATAGTTACACTTCAGAGAAGTCTCAATAGTAAATGCAGTGGAAACAATAAATATCACAAAAAGACAACCATGCACAATAGAAACAATAATTTTACCCTGGGAAACCCAACCTTGGGAGAAAACCCAACAACTTTTCTTTAGGATGTTAATTTTAGGGGCTAGATTGTTTTCTGTTATAGATAAATGCATTTCTAAACTTTTTCAACATTTTCACATTACAGTCACCCCGTAACATCATATCATCATTAGCAATTATGTAGAGAGAACAATAACATCAACAATGCAACGAAATAATAAGGAATACTAGAAGAAAAACACACACAATAGAGACACCATGATTTAGGTTAGAGACTAGGGCAAAAACCTAACCAAATTCTTCTTCTTAGATATTCATCAAATGGTTAACTGAACTACAATGTACAATAATCACGAGACATGAGTCTTACATCACATTAGGCCACTTAGGGCCAATCTTGGATCATACATGATCCTCATATGTTGAGCAATAGGACCACTAAAAGGGCTGTCTCCAAATCACTGTAGATAGCGTAGATCTTTGCCTCAAGTGGCACTGACAACACAACCATAAGTATCACTGTCTTCAATAATATAACTGTCATATACAAGGACAAGTAACACTGCCATACACTGCCATTACCATACACTGTCATAAATCATATATCACTATTACAAGGTCACTACCATATCAAGGGTCACTTTTATCACTATAATATCAAAAGTCACTGCCATATCAAATATTACTGTTGTACCGAGTTCATTGTCATATTGAAGGCCATTGCCATACATAGTCACTGCCATATCAAAGGTATCTTTGTCAAAACAACTACCATATATTGTGTCCCTCACTGCTGTCATTATCATTGTCAAGGGAGCAAACTTTGCACAAAAATAATGATGCAAACCATAGAGAATCAAATCGAGCCACAAAAATAATGATTTAAACCACAAAGAGTTACAGGGCACAAAAATAGAGGGTTATGTGCCACAAAGAGTTGGGAGTCATAAAATAATGGGATCCACAGAAAATGAAAGTGAGCTGCCTAAGATAATAATGCGAGCCATAATAAATGATGCGAGCCACTGATAATTATGCGAGCCATAGTGAATTGCGAGCTACAGAGAAATAAAGCGAACCACAAAAATAATTATGCAAACCACAGAGAATTGTGAGCTATAAAATTGAGCCACAGAGATAAGTGAGCCATAGAGAAAGGATAATATGAGCCACTGAATATATGTGAACTACAACAAAAATGCAAGCCACTAAATAATTAATGTGAGCCACTGAGATATGGATGTGAGCCTCATAGAATGATGCGAGCTATTGAAATAGATAACGAGCCACAAAATAACACATGCGAGCCACTGTTGCCATTGAAATCTTAGGTTTTAGTTTATGATCTTGTCCTTTCGATGTGCCTTGAATAAGCTTCAATAGATCCTTATCTGTACTAATCATGAGGTGCAACGACTAGCTCTAGCTAGGGCATTCCTCACTCAAGTCGACTTTATCTTTTCATTATTTTTGCACACAACATATTAACAAAAACCCTTTTAAATTTACCACGCTGCTTTCCTAAATAATTTTGACATCACTTAACATTAATAATATTTCTTTTCCCAATTTTGAATTCTCTTTTTGGGGCAAGATGGGCTTCATTTGGGGTCTTTGGGAGATTCATCTCATAGTTGCCCAAATTTCAACATGGGAGAAATTATTCTTTAGCAAGGTTTACCAATCATCAATTTGTCTTTAAATTTCTGCCAATAATCCAAGTCAAATACAAGTGAAACTTGGTCAAACTCATGCTAGTCAACCTTGGTCAACTCTATCAAAAATCACTTTTGAACTCTGTAGTCAAAATGGTCAAACTCTACGGTCAACTATAGTCAATATTGACTATACAAATTTTAGTCAATCTTGGTCAAACCTACAGTTAAAAATACAACCAAAGTCTCTGTTAACTACAGTATAACTTTGGTCAAACTGCAGTCAAAGTTTGCAGTCAATTGTGGCCTTGGGGTCAACTGCGGTCCCGCAACAGTCCATATCAATGCCTAGTCAAACTATGTCAATTTTGGTCAACTTGGTCCAAAACAGAAACCAACGTGTTGGTAAAAAATCATCCTTATCACACGTGCAGCTGTCCAAGAGAAATAAGAATGATAGAGAAAACTTTCTCTTCAATAGTGTTGAAATGAGCCATCACAATGTCTATTTATGCAAGTTGAATGGAGGTAAAATAGCCCAAGGCTGATTGCTCACCCAAGAAGGACGATTAAGCCATACCAAAGAAGGAAAGGCCCAGAAGGTAAGAATATAGCTCACCCAAGAAGAAGGAAGGCAAGGCAGGTAAGTCAGCAAAGAGATGGCCGCAAACTAGGAAGAAGAAGAAGTGAGGTTCCGAGGTGGATCCACTCAAGAAGGATGTGTACGGGGAAGCATCCAGGAATGAGAGGGCCTAGGACATTTCCCTTCACCTTCTTGGGCCTACTTGTCACTCCAAAAAATAAATTTTATCATAATTCATCTAGATCAACTTGGAGACGATTAGCCATATGAGAATACCTCCCGATGCTACACAAAAATCAACACTGCCTCTTAGTGAAGGAGGTATTCTCCTTAGCCGCAAACATATTTCCCTTTAGCTGAAATTTCTCCTCCATAAGAAAAGTTCATGAGCTTGCTATGTTGATGTGATATCTCCTCATATGCATGTCTATTGATATAGATCACTCCATCCTAGAGTAGGCAATGTGAGTATCCTGGGCCATTTGCCCTTGGCCAAATCAACATGGCTTCTTAGGTAAATGTATCAATCTCCTCTGGTCAATTCAACATGACCCAACGAAATCAACATGACTTCTCAGGAAAAGTTATGCCCCTAGGCCATTCACCACTAGCCAAATCAGCATGGCCCAGCCAAATCAACATGGCTTCTCAGGTGAACACATCAGTTTCCCCTTGGTCAAATCAGCATGACCCAACCAAATCAACATGGCTTCTCAAGAGAAGGTATGCCCTTGGGCCATTCAAACCTGGCCAAATCAGCATGGCCCAGCCAATTCAACGTGGCTTCTCAAATGAATGTATCATTCCCCCACTAGTTTAAGTAGCTTGACTCCGAGGAGAATATTTGCCCAATCTTGCAAAGACATCAACTCTCAACAAGGGATACATTCTACATCATGCCAAGCTTGTCTTTGAAGTATACAAACTTTGTTGTAAACAGAGGCTTGGTGAGAATGTCCACAATCTTATCATTTGTGGTTATGTACTGAAGCTTCAATGCTCCCTTATGTACCATGTCTCAAATGAAGTGATGTGATCAAATAGTCCTACAAGAAGCTTCCGAAGCCACACTGCTTTCGAAGCCACACTGCTTCACGACTTGCGACACTGGCTACGATATAGTTCGCCTCTACTGTACTGAGTGCGACAAAAGATTTCTTTTGCTAAACCAAGCTATCATCGCTAATCGCAAGTTGAATCAACACCTTGAGTTGCTCTTTTTGTCCTCTGCACTGCCAACCCTTCTCTATGTCATCTCTAAGCCTTATGAAATTTGAAACTTGAAGCCTTATATATGATTCCCATTCTGTCTTCTCCTGGCCATTTAGTCCCAGAAACGTAGTAGATTTCTATCTAACACAACCCCATTCTTGTTGATTTTGCGCCGTTATGTTAGCTAGTACATAACAACCTGCTTGATGAAGGCATTCAATAAGGATATTTGATAGTTTGAAATTCTCCCCAATCCCAAGCCAAGGGTCCAAGCCCAACTTTATCTTTGATTCTTTTCCAACGTGCCAAATAGTCCAATCTCCAATGAGGAGGAAAGCAAGAATAAGAGCTTTCCAAACATTGGAGCCCTTCGACGATTTTTGATAATGCTAGAACCAATCTTCAACGGAGAAGGTAGGAAGATATTTATTATTTTGCTTTGAGGACCCTTACCCATAGTGAAGTATTGTGCACCAAATGCCACAGGCTATGCATGGCCAAGGCTTTGTTGAAAAGAAATATGTTTTTGAAACCCTAGCCTCTCGATTTCTTTGGGAGGGCGATGTTGCCCCATTTGACTAGGGGGATGCCACCGGATTTCCTTGAATCAACCCATAGGAAATGAAAGCAAGTTTTGCAGATTTTTGAGAGAATACCTGTAGTGAAATAGGCAATCTAACACCAATACACTGGGATACTTTCAAGGACTGCTTTGATCATAATCACTCTACCTCCTCTAGATAAGATCTTGTTTACCCAAACAGAGATCCATGATTCAATCTTCTTATATATCCATAAATAATCAACGAACCTGTAGCCACTAGACTTTACGAAAAATCCGTATTGGATTCTCTCATCCAAAGAGACTTGAGGGAAGGGGAAGTAAAGACCCACTTGGGTGGTGATCAACAACGGTTGAGAGTGGGGTATAAAGCAAGATTTGTCTACATTGACCCGCATTCCAGTAGTTGAACAAAAGAAGTCAATGATGTTTATTAAAATTGACAACTCACCCAAATCGTTTGCAGGGAAGATAAGAATATTGTCCACGAATAAAAGATAAGAAAGATGGTGATTTGCGGCCACTTCAATTCCCTTAAAGATTCTACTAGAATTTGCCTCATGGATCATTTTGTTGAGTACTTCCACAAGCAACAGAAAAAGTAGCAGAGAGAGTGGGCAACCTTGTCTTAGATTGTGAGAAGCCTTGAAAAAAGGGGAAGGAGCTTCGTTGACGAGGACAACAAAGGAAGCCGACTGAATGCAGCCCATAATCTAGTTAACATTGGCTAGACCCATACACGGATTTAGCAAAACCAAACAAAGGAAGGTCCAATTAACCTTGCCAAAAGCTTTTGATAAGTCAAGCTTAAGCACGATTGCTGAAATGTTTTGGGATTTGATTGAATGAATTGCTTCCTAGGATAAGGAGACACCATTGTGAATCTGTCTACCATGTAGGAAACCAAACCGCTCATCTGATAGTATATGACTGAAAATTAGGTTAAGGCCATGGGCTAGAATTTTGGAGTTGATCTTATAAATTACATTGCAACAGAATATTAACCTAAATCTTCAAATGTTTTCCCATCCTGCTTTTTTGGAATGAGTGCGAGAAACATTGAATTTATAGCTTCTAACACCTTCTCGACTCACTGGGATTCGGAAATGACTTTTAGAATGTCCTCTTCGAGGAAATGAAAAAATCTGTATAGAATTCAATTGAGAGACCATCTAAACTAGGGATTTTCCCCTTTTCCATGGAGAAAATTCAAAATAGTTATTCTTACCTCATTTTTTGTAACTTCCTCTTCCAAGGCTTGGCTCATTTCCTCAGTGAAGACATGGTCAAATTTGGATGTCACCTCAAGGATTTTTTGTATAGGATAGCCTGTGGGCTCCTTGAAGAGAATCTTGAAATGATTAATCCCTGCTTATACTGTCTTTGATTGAATGTACCATAGTGCCATCACTTTTTTGGGTTTCCCAAATTGAAGTTTTGTTCCTTCAGTAGGATGCAAACTAGTGAAAGAACTTGGTGTTGTTATCCCCTTTCTTGATCCAAATGGATCTACTTTTTAATCTCCAATCTGTTTCCTCCTTTTCTAACAAAGCTTGTCTTTCGTGCTCTAGAGTTTAAAGAGTTGAAATATTTTCCTTTGATAAGTCCCCATAAGAGGTTTTATAGAGGGATTTTATGTCCTGTTCTATTGCCTTTAGTTGAGCTTGTTGTCTTTCCTTGTAGAGGAAGGATCAATGCTTTGTGGCTACCCTGAGCCTTGAGACGTTCATTGCAAATTGAACCAAGTAAGAATTAGAATGTGAAGCATAATAAATATAGATGTATCCAAGAGTCCATTAATTTTTTGAAGTCCTCATCATGGAACTAGGAGTGATTAAATCTAAGTGGGAGAGGAGGCCTCTTCTACTCCAACACCATACGAAGGAGAACAGGTTGGTGATCAGATATGCGTCCAGTGGATACCCATGATTGAGTGATTATCCTGGAGTTTATTAGATCTGTGGAAACGAAAAATCTATCTATCCTTTTTGACATAACATCATGATTTGCACGAAAGTTTGGCTAAGTAGGAGAAATTTTAATAGGTTTAGGGTCCACTAGGTGATGATGGTCGAAGAAGGTTGTAAAGAAGCCACTGCGGGGGTCAGGCCATGGATTTTTCCCCTATATCTCTCTAGGAGAAAGAGTGAGGTTTAAATCTCCCCTAGCGATGAGTTTTGGTTTGAAAGAATGCCAAAAACACCATGTCCATCCCAAAATGTGTTTCTGTTTGTGTAAGGATTGTAAACTTTGAGGGCCAATAATTCAATTTCAAGCTCCTTTACTATTAGTCTAACAAAAATTGCATTATTATAAGCTGTGGAATCCAACGTCTTGAACTCCGAGCTCCATTCGATGAGAAGCCCATTAGAGAGCTCTACTGCATCTAAAGTATCAATGGACTAACTCTTTAACCAGGTCTCTATGCTTGCTTTGGCTCTAGCTCCTTCACCATAGTTTCTTGAAAAAGAATAATGTCTAGATTGTGAGTTTGGATTAGTTGTTTGAGGGCAAGAATTTTTCGGGCACCCATCCCTTTGGCATTAAATGAGAGAATAATCATGATTGAGGGGAATTAAGGGCTAACCTTGCTCTAGGGTCCGCCTTAGAAAGTTACGTTATACAAGTCATAAAATTACTTATATATTGATTAAAAGTTTAAACAATGGGTCAATTTGTGTCATATTAAAACGATTTAAGTTATTATAAGCTAATAAACTTCCTAATATTTATCTTAATTGAAATTTTATACACAGTAGGTTGAATAAAGTTCATAGACAACGGGTCTTATCTTGTGAACAATAAAATGATTTGAATCATTTGCCAAGATGGCTGACTATGAGAGAATGCAAGATAAAAGAAGGGCAAGCAAAGGGATGAATGAAGGATGAATTTTGCATTGACCAGGATCAGATGAGGGATTAATAAATTACTATACACATCCATTGCTGATGTCATTCTAATCTCTATAGGGAACAAATCAAATTGCCGATGGGAATGGCGACCCCATTATTTTTTTTGCTTTGAAAATAATAGTTTGTTATGAACATAAATATGTATAAAATAATAATAATAATTATGAAAGGAGATGTCTCAAAGGACATGATAGTTCATGAAAGAGCATCCCACCTAGTTATATAGATGGGGCCTTCATTTGTATCATCACATCATTTGTACTCAAACGTTTTATATATTTATTCATCCTTATGGATATTTCATATTCCAGATATTGTGAATATTTGGTGTGTGAGCAAACTTTGTTTGTCTCATTTGGTATTAGAGCCAAGTTTGATTCAGGCCTTTGGCCACTAGACCATTGGGTAAGAGAATTTTTTGTTTCCCTTGGAAATACATTTGTGGGCATTTTGGACCACAAAATTTTTCAGGGTTCTCTGATCTTAGCCCTTGAGATTTTGCAATTAGAAATCTGGTTGAAGAAAAAATTGTTCACTCCAAATTTGTGGAAGGATTTAAAAGAAAAAATAAAAAATTAATAAAAAAGTGTAAGAGAAAAGTGTTTCAGGCATTTGCCATTGTACATCCATAATACTTCCTGCTGCAACTGTACCAATTGCAGCCATCCAAACTCACTCTACCACAGCCAACACCCCTATTGTAGCAACTGTTGTCGCCCACCATCCCTATCATACATCATCCACTCGTTGTACATTTGATTATGCCATGCAGTTATTTAATTAAAGTGTCGTGCAATTACTGAAGGCCATACAAATCAATATGCACCATTCCATTGGTTCATAACTGATTTCTGAACCGATATTTTCATACATTGTACAATTACAATTGAATTTATGTATGTCTATGACATTTATTAATTGCAGAAGAATCATTGTTCATACCCTATCACTGCCACCATTTAGTTCCATTATTGTTCATACCCTATTGCTACTGCCATTTAATTCCATTCGTACAACCAAATTAAATTCTTAATCTCTGCTTTTGTTTCACTAATGTTACAACCACCGACCAATAATTCATGTATGTAGACGAAAGTCTGCTGTCATTTTTCAAAGGGTGCTATTTTATTTACTGGAAGCACACAAACAATTAAAAAGTTATTTAAAAAGGGCCAATTTTATTAAAAAATACCTTACAAAAATTATTTAGTGTAAAGGGATATTATATTATTTATGTTTGAGTACATTTAAGTGAAGGTATTTATAAGTGGATAGTTATTTATAAGTATAATTAATAAATTATATAAGGGAATTATAAAGGTGAACTTGGTTTTTTTGATTTAATTAAAAATTAAAAAGTTCTAAGGTTTGGTAAAATTGAAGGATTATAATTGAAGACGAAGGGAGGAAGATTTTCCTCTAAGGGTTTTTCAATTGCAAATTGCAGATTATGTACATTAGAAGGGAGTATCTAAGGAAAATAGATTAATATCATTATTAGCGTGAGTGAGAAGGAAAATTACATCAATAGTAATTTGAAAATTCAATTATCTATTCCAGAACGAAATATAGGTGAAAGGAAAGATGTTTTTCACTAGAAATAGTCTGAAATCAAGAACTTACAAGCAGTATTCCACGGGGACGCATCCCCCACGTCCCGAGGACGGGGAAACTCTTGGGGAAACGTTTTCCCCGCGTCCCCTTTTTGGGGAAACTCGGGGAAACTCCGGGGGGGCGTTTTTTGGGTAGCAAAACGCGACTCCCTTGAAGGGGGACAGGGGGACACCTGGGGGACGTCGGGGGGACGCTTGGGGGACGTCAAGGGGACGGCTGGGGGACGTATCGGCATCCCCCCATTTTTTTGCCTAATAATTTTTATAAAACATTAAAAATTAAAAAAAATACAAATTTAAATATATGACAAATTAAAAAAAAACAACAAAAATAGAAAAACTTAAACTATATTAAAACATCAAACTTGTTAAAACTTAAAAATTAAATTAAATTAATTAATTAAATTATTGTAAAATTTAAATAAATTGTTTTAAAATGAAATTATATTAAACCTATATAGTATAAGTTTATGTGCATTGCATAATTTGAATTTGAATTGTCAAATGATGAATTTATTAATTTAATTTAGATGTAACTTGCATCATGCCAAATGATGATTCATGAATTTAGAAGGAACATTGCATAATGTCAAATGATGGATTCAATTTAGTAATTTACTTTAAGAATCTAGTTTCATAAATTTAAATTATAATGCAGAAATGTCAAATGATAATTCATAAATGAATCAATGATAATAGTCTAATATGCAATGATGATCATATTTATTCTTTAGATGTACAATGAATAATTATTTAAATTTTCTATTTAGTTATTTTTAATTTTAAAATTTTTATGACGTTGACGTCTCCCCGTTTCCCCGAAAATTCCCCAAATTTTGGGGTTGCTTATATACATCCCCCTTGTGCTTATCCCCGCTCCCGCGTTTCCCCGTCCCAGAAACTTGGTGGAACATTGCTTACAAGTGACAATTGATGATTATAAATAAGTATCTCAATTTAGTGTCATAACTATGTTTGAAGAGAATATCAACGATAATTCTTGGTTTACCTTGGTTTGAAAAACTGGGTACATTCATATTACACACAAATGAAATTTTTGATTTTCCTCGATAAGAAGAAGAAGGTGACACTTAAGGACATTGTGTTGAATTCATATTTGATAGTACCCTCATCCAAGGACTTAAAAGATATACCAAAGGTAATTAGTCAGGAAAGTCAAAATTCAATATCAAAGATGCAAAAATAATATAATAAAGTTCTCACAGATAAAAATGAAAAAATTTCTTGCTTAAAAGATCACAATTAGAAATTACTTGCACAAGTCAAGAAGTCCAAGGCTATGAAGCAAAATTAGAAAAAGAAAACGAAGTTCTTGAGAAGAAATTCAATGAAGACCTATTAAAACAAGGTGAAGAGAATTCTCACTTATAGACAGTTATAAAAAATTGTTGGAACAATTTAAAATATTAAAAAATGAGAAACATAGCTATCAAAACATTAGAAGTAAAATCGATGAATTAGACGCTGAAGGACTTTCACTTCTTCGGCATCATAATCGAAATCTACTTACAAAAATTAATAAACTTAAAAATGATAAGAAATCATTGGAGAACAAATTGGAACTTATCACAAAAGAAGCATCGATGTCTTTAGAAGTAATTGTCCAAGTTGATGAAAAGGGAACAAATACTAATCCTTGATCCTGATAATATCATAGTTCAGAAGAATCCCAATCTAATTGAAGTGAAAACATACTCAAATGCAATAGTTCAAACAATGGAAATTCCAAGTGAAGATCCAACGATCAACGAAGCAACATCAATGCTTGTAGGAAATTATATACCTGAAGTAAATCAAGAAATCATTACAAGCATGATAAGGGAAAATCAGGTCACAAGAACTCCTTAATTGACATCCATATCATAAGAGCAAACATCTCAAACAGTCAGTGTATCCATATCACTGAGGATAGAAACAACTAACTTATGTAGGAAATCATATACCTGAAGTAAATCAAGAAATCATTGCAAGCATGATAAGGGAAAATCAGGTCACAAGAACTCCTTAATCAACATCCATATCATAATAGTAAACATATTAATTTTGGGCAACTAGGTCCAAACTCCATGTTGCATTGCTCATATGATGATGATGCTATTTTTGTTGGATTCTCTTTCGGAGAGGTGCAAGATTGATCTAAAGATCATCTTGTTTGGATGCGCAGAACTTATATTTTGATTTTATTTTCCACACGTGCAAATTGTCAAGGTCATCCAGATTTGTAATGTCGCTCACAAGCCCCAAAAGATGTGTCACACACCCTCATTGATGGATATAAATTGGAGATAGATGATGCTCATTTCATCATCATCTCAGCACACAAATTCCTCTTCATCTGATTGGTTCGTACAACCTTTGGAGGCTTCTCTCTCTCTCTCCCACCTGTGAATCTAAAGCTGGAGAATTTTACACTGTTTTTAGGGCATTTGCTGAAGCATTGACCAGTGTTGACCGTGGGTCAAACTTTGAAGTTTGACTTCGATTCTTGCATAGAAATTTTGATTTTTGGAGGCCGTATTGGAGGGCACAAAAATCGAAGCTGAACGTTGACTTTGATCGAAGCCCCTTTGATTGCAGTGTTGACCAGTGTTGACTTCTGCATTGACTGATTTCTGTTGACTTGCGTCGACTGTTTGGGAGCTGTCTTTGAGGTGTGTGACTCCTGAAGGAAGGTTGATATTGTATGTTGGAAGCGCTGGTTTGACCAGCTAAGGTTTTTGCTGGCTAGGGCATCATGTTGACTGCTGTAACAAACATTTCTCTCCATTTATGTTGGACAAGAAGAATTACAAATCCTGATATATTATTTGGCTTGTCTTTTGTTGATCTATTATTATGTTCTATCAACATTTTACTTTCATGTTTATATGATTGCTAAATTGAATTGGGTGTATAAGAAAGATTGAAGTAAAACTGCTTTAAGCATAGAACATACCATGGTTATTTAAAATTAACATGGTATCAAAGCTTAAGGTGAAGACAAAGCCCAAGCTAGTGTGAAAAGCAATCACCGAAGAAGTTGTCTTATCAAGGACAAATGGCCTCCTCAACCTACAAGGGTTTCAAATCTGATGATAAGCTGACTGATAAGTCTGATTATCGTGCTTGGAAGATGTCTTTGGCTTTGGTATTGGAAGATCAAGATGTCATGGATTATGTGTAGGGAAAGATAAATGAGCCTCCATCAAATGCATCGGCTGCCACAAAGACGAAGTATATAAAAGGGGAAATCAAGGCAAAGATGATTATCAGGGATTCTATACATAAGCACTTGGTTGCTTATATCTCTGAGCTGGGTACATCTAAAGAGATGTATGATAAGTTGGTTAACCGTTAGCATGTTCAGGGCTAGCAATGCTAATCATGTTCTCTTTTTCAAGAACAAGCTGAAGAATATCAAGAAGGGAAAAGATGAATCCATTCAATCCTATTTTATGAGGCTCACAGAAATCAGGAATGATCTCTAAGTTATTGGAGAAGAAGTGGCTGACCGAGAGCTCGTTCTCATTTCTCTTGGAGGACTTCCTTGAGACTGGTATGTATTTAATACTAAGATTCTTAATAACAATGTGATTCCCGATTTTGATGAATTGTAGACGAGATGCACTCAAGAGGAAACAAGGATGATGGAGAGAGACCATCCCTCAAATGGGAATGGAGGTGACCCTACTGCCTTCACCGCTCATGCAAAGAAGAGGAACAATGGTGGTCTGAGAAATCAAAACCATGGAAGAGCGGGTACCAAAGGAAGAAAAGGAAGATGTTACACTTGTAACAAGTTTGGTCACTATGCAAGAGTGTGCCCCAATAGAAGTGACTCTCCTAGAGATGATGTCAACAACAACTTCAGGGGGAATGGAAATCAAAGGAACAACAAGTTCAAAGGAAAGAAGAAGGCTCCCTTTGATCGAAGTGGAAATGGCTAACCTTTCAAGAGGTCAAGGAATTCCAAGTATGACGACGAATCTAATGTTGTTGATAGGAAAAGTGAATATATTCTTTTATCTGCCCTCTCTGCTACATCTCCTTCCGATATGCTGGATAATTGGTTGATTGATAGTGGTGCCTCAAGGCACTTCACGGGATACAAGGAAGCCCTCTATGATTTGATTGAAAAGGATACTAATTTGGAAATTATCCTTGGAGACAATGCCACCTATCTCGTGAAAGGGACAGGGACTGTGACCCTTCATCAAAATCAAGGTCAAGTCTTCCTCTTGCAAGATATGTTGTACATACCCGACTTGAAGAAGAATCTAGTGTCTATCTCGGCAATGGAAGACAAAGGATTCAAGGTGGCATTCATCGATGGAAAGGTTCGCATTTGGAAGAGGAACTTCAAAGAAGCGTTCACTCTTGGTTTTAGAGTTGATACACTTTATCAGGTTGGAGGAAGTTCGTTGGGGGTCATGACACGTGACATAACCCTTCAATCCGAGCTATGGCACTGGAGGTTTGCACACCTTCATTTCAAAGCCCTTCCCGAAGCAAGGAAGGTGGTGACAGGGATGCCCGACTTCAAAGATGATCATGAAGGTGTATGTTAGGGTTGTGCCGAAGGAAAGCATACAAGGGGACCATTCCCCTCAAATGGGACCATTCCCCTCAAATGTCACGAAGACATCTGATATTTTACAATTGATACATTATGATCTATCTGGTATGCTGCTCGTAACATCCTTGGGAGGATGCTTATATTATATCACTTTTATAGATGACTTCTCTCGCAAGACTTGGATATATTTCTTGAAGAAGAAGGACGAAACATTCAAATGTTTTTGTACCTTCAAGGCCTTGGTTGAAAATCAAACAAGGAAGAAGATCAAAATTTTGAGGATTGATAATGGGACAGAGTATGAGTCAAATGAATTCAATGACTATTGCAGGGAAGCTGGCATTAAGAGGGAGACCACCACTATGTATACTCCCGAGCAAAATGGTGTTGCTGAAAGGAAGAATAGAACCATTTTGGAAGCTGCCCGTGCCATGCTTTATGACCAAGGTCTTTCGAAGTTTCTATGGGGAGAAGTTGCCAACATCGCTGTGTATGTTCAAAATAGATGCCCACATTTTGCATTGGACTCCAAAACTCTCGAAGAAGTATTCTCTAGTAAGAAGCTTGATGTCTGTCATTTTAGAGTTTTTGGAAGTCCCATTTATTTTCATGTACCGAAAGAAAAGAGAAGCAAGTTGGATGCTTCTGGGAAGAAAGGAATGTTTGTGGGTTACAGTGAAACCTTGAAGGCATATAGAATCTATGTGCCTGGTCAAAGAGAAGTGGAGATATGCCATGATGTCACCTTCGATGAAGATATTTCCCTCAAGAAAGTTAGGAATCTTCCTGGCTCAAAGGAAGACAAAGAAGAAGAAGAAGAAACAAGGAAGCAAGAAGAACTGAAGGATGAACCCAATGCCCGATGTTGAAGGTCTGATGTATCCTATTGATCCACCTCCTTCACATAAAAGGAGACCCTCATGGCTTAGGGACACTCTCGAAGATGCTGAGAGACATATTGCTCCAAGGTGAACATTTCGTGAAAGTAAGATGCCAAATAGGTACCAAGGGTACCTAGCAGCCATGTGTACTATTGTACAATCTGAGCGTGGAACATTTGAAGAATTCGTAAAGCATCAAATTTGGAAGGATGCTATGCACGAGGAATATGAGTCTATTGTGAAGAATGATGTCTGGGATGTGGTCCTGAGACCGAAGGACAAACCTGTTGTCACCTCGAAATGGCTCTACAAGATCAAACATGGAGCCAATGGAAGTGCTGAAAAGTACAAGGCAAGATTTGTTGCCCGAGGCTTCTCTCAAAAGGAAGGCATAGATTATGATGATATATTTGCACATGTTGGCCGCTATACCACCATTCGATCGATCATTGCCCTTACTGCAACGCAAGGATAGGGTCTCCATCAGATGGATGTGAAGTTTGCCTTTTTACATGGTTCAATATGGAAGAGGTTTATGTGGAGCAACCTTTGGGGTTCGAAGTCTAAGATAGAGACACATATGTATGTAGGTTGAAGAAAGCCCTCTATGGGTTGAAGCAAGCCCCTAGGGCTTGGTATGAGACGATCGATAGCTACTTGATGAAGCTGGGCTTCACTCAAAGTGATGCTGATTGAAACCTTTATTTTAAGGTTGATAAAGAAAGGCCTCTCATTCTGGTTCTCTATGTGGATGATCTCTTCCTGACAGGTGCTGACCCTCTCAATCAATGTAAGAGGGAGCTAGCTTCCGAGTTCGAGATGAAGGACCTTGGACTGATGCACTATTTCCTTTCTCAAGGAACTTGGACTGATGCTAGGTGAGATTTTCCTTTCTCAAGGAAAATATGTCGTGAAGCTGCTGGAGAGATTTGGGATGGTGGGCTGCAAGTCCATGACTACTCTGATGGAACTCAACTTTAAGAAGTTGCGTGGTAGTGCTGCTGGGCCCGAGTTGGGAAATCCCATCGAGTATCATCAACTCGTGGGGGCCCTGATGTTCTTAGGTAACTCACGTCCGGACATATGTTTTGTAGTGAACACATTGAGTCAATATATGGTTGATCCTCATCACATTCATTGAATTGGTGCCAAGAATCTCTTGAGATATCTTCCGGGCACAATCAACCATGGGTTGAGATACACTGTCGGGAGTATGAGGTTCTATGGATATACCGATGCCTGATTGGGCAGGCAGTGTGGTGGATCGTAAGAGCACATCTAGATGTTGCTTCACTCTTGGTTCTGCTTCGATATCTTGGATGAGTAGGAAGTAGAAATCAGTTGCTTTGAGCACCACCGAAGTTGAATACATTGTAGCAAGTATGGCCTATTGTGAAGTTGTTTGGTTGCGAAAGCTCTTCAGTGAGCTGTTTGGACATGTGCTAGATACCACCGTTATCCTTTGTGATAACCAGAGTGGGATTCGTCTTTCTGAGAATCTCGTATTCCACGATTGATCCAAGCATATTGATATTAGGTACCACTTTGTCCGGGACACAGTACAACGAGGCGCTGTAAGGCTCCATCACATTGGATTGATGAGCAAGTCGCAAATATTCTCACGAAGCCCCTGGGAAGGTCAAATTCTTAACCTTTCGTGAGAAGCTTGGTATCGTCGACAGACCCTATTTTGAGGGTCCCACTTGAGTTGGACTATGAGCTCTAGGAGCTCCAGGGGTCTTGGGGATCGCTTCTTGGAGCTATAAGCAACTACAGGGCGAGGTTTGCCAAACCTTGTTGGTGTGCTTCTTCCCCACCGTTGTGATATTGTGCTGGTTCACCCTCTCTTTGATCTATGCCCCGCATGCATCCTACCCATGGAGTTTCAGACTCATGGGAAGTACCTCTTATTTGGCCAATGAGGTGGGAAATGTGTATAGAGACCGATAGCATGACCGATGGACGCATCGGGGATTGCCGTACTCTCTATATCTAGGATGGGATGTGTCCAACACCTTGATCTGGGATCAAGTCTGATGAGGTTCTTACCTCTAAACTGACTTCGGGTCAGTATGTGACTCTCTTGAGTTCGATTGAGCTTTTAACCTCTAAGCTGACTTCGGGTCAGCAGAGTGTGATGTCTTTGTGACTCACTCTCATTTGTTTGCCCCGAAGAGCCAACAAAGCATGTTACAACAGGATGACACATAATTGCAAGATGATTATGATTATGATTATAATTGCATAGGTGGATAGATGAAGTTCTCCCTAGTTGAGAGGGAGTGTTAATTTTGGGCAACTAGGTCCAAACTCCATGTTGCATTGCTCGTATGATGATGATGATATTTTTTTGGATTCCTCATTTAGAGAGGTGCAAGATTGATCTAAAAATCATCTTGTTTGGATGAGCAGAACTTATATTTTGATTTTATGTTCCACACATGTGCAAATTGTCAAGGTCGGCCGGATTTGTAATGTAGGCTCACAAGCCCCAAAAGATGTGTCACACGCCCTCATTGAAGGATATGAATTGGAGAGAGATGATGCTCATTTCATCATCATCTCATCACACACATTCCTCTTCATCTGATTGGTTCGTACAGCCTTTGGAGGCTTCTCTCTCTCTCCCTCGTGTGAATCTGAAGTTGGAGAATTTCAGACTGTTTTTAGGGCATTTGCTGAAGCGTTGCCCAGCGTTGACCATGGGTCAAACTTTGGAGTTTGACTTCGATTCTTGCACAGAAATTTCGATTTTTTGAGGCTGTACTGGAGGGCACAAAAATCGAGGCTAAACGTTGACTTTGACCAAAGCCACTTTGACCGCAGCGTTGACCAGTGTTGACTTCTGCGTTGACTGATTTCTGTTGACTTGCGTTGATTGTTTGGGAGCTGTCTTTGAGGTGTGTGTGACTCCTGTAGGAGGGCTGATCTTGTATGTTGGAAGAGCTGGTTTGACCAGCCAAAGTCTTTGTTGGCGAGGGTATCCTGTTGACTTCTGTAAGAAACATTTCTTTCGATATTTGCTGGACAAGAAGAATTACAAATTCTGATATATTATTTGGCTTGTCTTCTGTTGATCTATTATTATGTTCTATCAGCATTTTACTTTCATGTTTATGTGATTGCTAAATTGAATTGGGTCTATAAGAAAGATTGAAGTAAAACTGCTTTAAGCATAGAACATACCATGGTTATCTAAAATTAACAAAACATCTAAAACAGTAAGTGTATCCATATCACTCAGGATAGAAACAACTGACTTATGTTCCCAAGAAATTGATGTCGGCACAACTGAGTCTTATAATAACAATTCATCTTGGATATCAAATAAGTGCAAAGTTCATCAGAGGATCAAATTGGGATAGTTAGATCATTTTCCAGTTTGACAATTTTGTTTAGCACTCAGAGATTCATATCGCCTTGTATCATCGAAGATGACAACTCCAAGAAAAAGATATCAAGACAAAGATGCAAAGACATTACAAGTGAAATAAAAAGATATCAAGCCTTTTCATCAATAAGCTTTGGGGACAAACCATTTCTGAAGGGAGAATGCAATGTTATGGTCCATGGACATAAATATGTATAAAATAATAATAATAATAATTAATAATTTTGAAAGGACATGTCTCAAAGGAGGACATGACTGTTGATGAAAGGGAATCCCACCTATGTATATATATGGGGCCCCATTGTATTATCATATCATTTGTAGTCAAACTATATATATATTGTTATTCATCTTTATGTGTATTTTCATATTCCAGATATTTTGAATATTTTGTATGTGAGCAGACTTTCTTCGTCTCTTAACTCCTCTTAACAACAAAATCTCCTTTTAATGTTGTACACTTGCTTTTCCTTTGTGGGCTTCTCGTGAAGAATGTAACTAGTTCCTTGGACATAGTGCCCATCAATATGAATATTAATTTCAGTTTCTCACTTTTACTGTGCTTCACCTTTACAGGTATCTTGTTCACAGTGTGGCGAATCCATTGAGCGTGAATTACTTGTTATCCATGAACGTGACAAGTGTCTTCATAGAATTGTCACATGTGGTTATTGCGAGTTTCCACTGCCAGCTGTTGATCTTGATAAACATCTGGTAAGGTCTATTTCATTGATATGCCAACAGGTAGATTCAGTATCAAATTTTATTTCTAAAAGAACTATGTGGAGACATATTCAGGATTGACAGGCTTAATATTTTGTGTACATGTTTATTACAGAACATCTGTGGGAATAGAACAGAGTATTGCAATCCCTGTGGCAAGTATGTGAGATTGTGTGAAAAGCTAGCTCACGATTTACAGTTTCATGAAGGAAATTCTGATGGCACTGGGGATTCTTCAAGGTAAATAATTTTTTTGAAGCTGAGGGGATGTTTAGGGGACAGTTTTATTTTTTTACTCTTATGATCCACACTTTGGTAACTGAAACAACAATAGGGAAATTTGATATATAGTTCATCCTCTGGGTGAATCTGCAGTCACCAACCATGATATCATGGTTTCCTTTAAGTTGGTGGAGAGGTCCATTTTGACGTATAGGTGATTAGTGGAGCAAAGTGAAAAAAGCCTTTAGGTTTGTAGCATATAAACTTCCTAAGAGGGAAACTAAACTAACCAAAATTGTGATATCAGCAAGGGGAGGCCTGCAATTTCTCTTCGTACCAGGCCAATTTTTAACTGATTTATCAATTGAAGGGAATATGTTTCACTGGGAGAATACAACTAAAGTTCTGAAGCATATTGTTTGCTCTTAAAGACATTGATGCAATGTGATTCCTTTCTCAACTGGGGCAAGAAAAAACCTTTAGAAAATTCCTAACACCAACAACTTGTCTGCTGTGAGGTTCCCAATTATATCTTTTGCCCAGTTTTAATGATGGCCTAGCTACTAGAGTATGTTTATATAGCATATCTACAGCTAGAGTATAAACATTCTAAGAAGCACAAATATCAATCTTT
The DNA here is from genome assembly GCA_034641835.2 of Pinus albicaulis. Taxonomy (NCBI): domain Eukaryota; kingdom Viridiplantae; phylum Streptophyta; class Pinopsida; order Pinales; family Pinaceae; genus Pinus; species Pinus albicaulis. The sequence continues at coordinate 1,462,772,383 of CM076584.1, read as the reverse complement.
CTCTCAAAAGGTGGAAGGTCAGAATTAGATTCTGCAGTATTACATCTAGTTAAATGTCCATGCAAATTTTGAAACTCATATGAGTGCCGTGATCTCCTCACAGCCTGCAATAATAGTTTGAACTTTGTAGGTTTATTGATTAAGGATTTTTTATACCGCCCCTATTGGCTGAAGTAAGCATGCTGAAGGCTGAAAAGTAGAAAGGTTTAAAGAGAATCCTTGGATCATAACTAATGTAGATTATCCTTTGTTTGTGCATTCATCAATGTGGGATTTCATATTCCTTGCAAATTCATTACATCTGCCATAGTATATAAGAGCAAAAGCGCTTGAGGAAACATGCCTGAAGGAGATGCACTGCAAGGAGTGGAATTCCTTTGGCTGTGGTGCCAGGTCTAAGGGTTATCTGTTCTGCTAAAATTGCACAGGACTTTCACCTGGTCTTCATCCTGCTGAGACTCATGCCATATGGGTGGGGCAGAACATATGAAAGTTAGAATTTGGTGGACAGCTTAACACTCCATTGACCTCAGTAGAGAACTAATGCCCTGCTGGCAATGTGTAAAGTTTTTCATAGTAACATAACTGAAATTAGAAAAGGCTATGGCAAATTTGTTATGCATAACCTAAAAAATTGTAATTCCCTCCAGGATATTTAAGGATGAGTCTAAATGTTCTATGATTTGGACATTTTCCGGCAATTTCACCAGAATCCGCCAATACTTTGTTGCTGGATTTTCACTTTTTTTTGCAAAAGTGAATTCACTGCCCTAAAAAACCTCCAGTGCACCCAGATTGTGCAATCTCAATAATTGAAATATGCTATTATAGCAATTTGTAGCCAGATTTAGGCAAAAATGTTTGGAAAAGGATGATCGTAAAAGGTCCAAATCATATCATATTTAGACTGCTATGACATCTATAACTGACCTTATCAGAGAAATAAACCTACCAAAGGCTAAAAATAAAAGGGGATTATATAGTATCCTGAGTGGCCAATGTATCTGAGGGCCCCAGTATATATAGATTTCAGACTATCCTTGTCACATGTCCTCATCATTGTGAATTTTTGTCGTCCATGCAATTTGAATCCAGCTTCTGCAGTAAATGATTTTTTTCATTCCAACTGTTTCTTCACTGATGTAATCTGTTGCACCGAAATCACCTATGACTTGCACTTGGCCTCAACTCTGCTGTCTTGAGTGGAGTCTGTGATGTCCCCTATGGATTAATTGCCCACGGTAGGATAGACTAATCTATGCAGCCCCGTAGGCTATAGTCTTTGATAGGGTGGGGGGAGAAGGGGGAACCAAATTGTCCTATGTTTTGGGGCAACAATGGGTAAATTTTGGTGTAGCTGGGGCAAAAAACCAAAATTGATAGGGTGGGGGGAGAAGGGGGAACCAAATTGTCCTATGTTTTGGGGCAACAATGGGTAAATTTTGGGGTAGCTGGGGCAAAAAACCAAAATTGGGGGTTGCACTTGCAAGCCCTCACTTTTGAGGAATCCCATGAGGAAATCTATAAATAAAGGAGAGTTCATCATCGATTTGGATTGGAATATCTCTGATTTTCTTGATCTGAGGGTCTGAAGGTTTTAAGACCCCTTCTTCTTGATTAGTTTTGGTGGAGGTGATCCCACCCTAGCTAATCCCTTGTCTAGTTTCGGTGGAGCTGATCCCACCCTACCTAGACACCTCTTTTCTTTGTTTTGGCACAACAAATCGAGTTTAAGTACTTTGGACCTACCTTGGCAACAACGTTCTAAGTCGTTCATCTGGTCAACAAGTTTCTCTCAACGATGAAGAACTAGGTTCATCGGAGGTTTGGTTAAGGAGGATTGAGCCATTGTAGGGTTCATCGGAGGTTTGGTTAAGGAGGATTGAGCCATAGTAGGGCGGCGGGCCTCCTTGAGGCACCCATGCCAAACATCAAATGCCCAGACCCCTAGGAGTCCTGTTTGAGTTGTACTAAGGCACCGAAGCCGGCTAGGGCCAATGAGGGACCTTTCTGCAGATTACAGGGCATTTCTTAAGGGTATACAGGCTCTGTTGAGGTCAACGAAGGCACTATAAGCGACATAAGGAGGATGACACCAGTCTGAGATTCATTCTGGAGGTCGACACCTTGAATTCGACCCTCCTAGGGCAGCAAGTAACCACAATAGGGTAACCACAGCCTACAACATTCACTTCCCTCATTTTGACATACATTTTGTAATTGTATCTTGACAAAAAGCTGTGGGTACCATCAGAAAAAGCAGTCAGGCCACTGTTCACTAAGCCTGTGGATTATTCTAGGACAGTTGGACCCGTGACACAGTAAGCAAAATCAACACAGTAGGTAGTGAAGTAGTATAGAAGCGTTTAGATTGAATGTTATCACATAGTTACAATTAAATGTTGGCTTGCTAAATTGTGATATTGCAGGGAAGTATTAAACTGGTGGTTTTTTGGATTGGACACATTTACTATTGTGGGCAACTGGCCCTAACTTCTGTAGTTTTGCTGAAGAATCATAACTACTGTCAACATTATAGTTGTAGTAAACTGTGAATGATTGGTTGGGTATATTCTTTGTTTCGTTGTGTAGTTAGCCCTAAGTCTGTGTGATTCCATTGAAGAATTGTAATGCTGCTGCATTTTTATATTCATGCCTACATACTGTTATGAATGTGCGCTACTGTTGATAATTTTCTGAAGGAAACCCTAGCCATAATAGAAACCCTAGGGCCAAAGATTCCCTTAGGATCTTACAGTGGTATCAGAGCTGTGCATCCTGCCAGCTTGTGAAGGCATGAGTCTTGTATGTTTCCTAGAGATATATGCAATGTTACAGTAAGAAGAAAGAGGATCACCTACCATTCAACTATGGGGGAGAGGGAAGGACGAGGAGGACCTGATACTAATGAACTCTTTCATGTGCAAATCCATGGGCAGACAATAATAACCAATTTGCTAGTGCAAGGGCAACAATGGATGGCCCATGGGCAACAACAAATGATGCAGCTCATACAAACTATAAACAATCTGAGTGACAATGCTGCTAATGGTTTGAATGTTGGTAACAAAACTAGTGATGAAGGGAGAAACAACCATAATCCTGGCCCCTTCAATACTTTTGCACAGTTTAATGCCATGCAACACACGGAAGTAATCATAGGCCCTTATTGCCTCAATTTCTACATAGCCAACGACTGACAATGCAAGGAGCAGCGAAACAAGATGGACTCTTTGATGAATACTTTCGGGAAATGCAGCACTAGAGGAAAGTGCACAAGAAACCATGCATTTCCAAGAGTATAACAACATCAAATACAAACATAGACCCAATAGACAACATAATCAGGATCTAATGCGCAAGGTGGGAAAGCTACCCATCCCCTTCTTTGATGGATGGTCAAAATGCTCAGCAAGGGCTTGGGTACAGCAGTTGGACACCTATTTTCGACTTAATCCCATGCAGCAAGTAGACACTATCCAATTTGCCACATTACACTTGGAAGTGGAGGCACATGAATGGTGGTACCATGGCTTGGTCACCTTGGGGCACTGCAACATAACCTCTTATATGGACTTCACCCAAAGGTTGATAAAACATTTTGATCAGAAGGATATTGATATACATTTTATGTTGAAATATGTAAGTAGGTTCGGTCTTCTTAATGTCTATTGTAATCACGAGTTTATATATTTGATATTAAAGAGAAAATAAATTTATTATTGTTATTCTCGATGCATGGTTTCACTCTCAAGATAAATTTATTTATAGGTCAAACACCCATTGAGTGCTTCTACATTTGTCATAGAGTTATGGAGTCAAAAGAGTCATTGTCATACATGTAAGACCCCTTTGGGAATGTTGTACCTTGTAAAGAAATTTTTTGTAAAGTCAAAAATGTCATAAAGACCCTCCAAGGCCTTGTCAAACAAGTCGGACTACAAGAAGGATCAAGTAGGCCTCATGGGCAGTGATTCGACCTCCTAAGAAGCCTATATATAAGGAAACCTCGACTTCATTTGTGGAGATACACTTCGAGCAAGAAAGAAATTCGTTGAAGCACAAGAAGCATAAGAAGAATTAGCGAAGAAGAAGGAGAAAACAAGGAAGGAGGAGCGAAGGGTTAAGAGGATTGTTTTCAGGGCTAAAATCTCTCACACGTGCGAGTAAAATAGGGCATCATTCTACTGCAGCTAGGGTTTCTAAAGTGAAGAATTGCAGACCTCAAAAGGGGCCGAAATCTAGCATCCAAAGGATCATCTTGCAAACCAAATTTACAAGGAAAAAATTCCAAACAAAGTGAAGGAAAGAAGCATCTAAATTCAGCCCTGAACTACCCACACATGCAAAGTTGTAGTAAGTGCTGGAAACCGAAAATTGCAGGCCGAAATTACAGTCACAAGTTGCAAGTCCGAAATCTAGTTCAAAGGAGAAGTTGCAGTTGATACAAGGCAAGTTTGACTTGAGTTCACTTAGCAAGAAGGAAGTTCTTCAAGGAGAAGTTTGACTTGGTCTTGGATGGGTCTTTGTCAACGGTCATAGGTCTTGGAATTCGTCATTTGAAGTTTTATAAGAAGAGAAGAGTTCTTGTGGGTTTTCCTCTCAAGAGGAGAGATTTTGGCTTTGGCTTACAACCTACATTTTGTGTCATCTTGTCTCATTGATCTTCATTGTTTGGTAGATGTTTGATGATAAAGAACACTAATAATAATCAAGTAAAAGAAGAAGCTAATCAAGTTAAGTAAAAATACAAAACAAGCAGTTATCAAAGTAAGAGAAATCACCTAATCTAACTGCCCCTAGATTTCTCAACATGGTATCAGAGCTAAGGTAACAATACAAGAAGAGGCAACTTGAAGATCATTAATTGAAGAAGGATACATAAGGGTCGAGCACAAGGAGGAACATCAAGTAGGACTATCCATCACATCACAAGGATCACATCATCACAAGGAGAAGAAGACCTCGAAGACCCTACCTCCATTCAAGGACTTAACACATCTTGAAGTCTCCACATTCTACATTTCTACATCCAAGGAAGCAAGAAGAAACATTGCCATCATCATCAATCAAGGTAATCTCCCTCTCATTGAAGAAAGAATCTCATCTCAAGCATATCACCTAGAAAAGAAGTATTCTCATCTTTTTAGAAGAAAATCATCATCAAGAAGACATCTTCAAGCATCAAAATCATCAAGGCATCAAGTTGAAGATATCATCATCAAGGAGCATCTTCGTTTGGCAAGTAAGTATCTTTATGTTTATGTTTGAATCTACTATCAACATGATTTCATTCTGCAAGGAGAACAACAAACTTGTCGGGTCTTCAAATTACCTTGCATGGAAGAAGAGGATAGATTTGATCCTCATAGAGAATGAAGTTATTGAATATGTTAAGGGTTCAATCTCCAAACATTCTCAAGATCAAGCTCAAGCACTATCGAAGTCTATGAAAGGGGAAAAAAGGGCTCAAAGAATCCTCATAGAATCTATCAAGGGTTCCCTCATCCCTTATGTAGCAAAGATGGAGACATCCAAAGAAATCTATGAAAAGTTGGTAGAATTGTTTTCTGTAAGCACTATAGGAGAAGTTATATTATTAAGAACCAAACCATACAAGATGAAGGTATCAAAGGAAGAAGGGGTAGCGTCATACCTTATGAGGGTATCTCAAATAAGAGATCAACTACAAGAGCTAGGGGAAATAATGTCTGATAAAGTAATGACCATCGTTGTGCTCAATGCACTACCCGATGAATGGGGAAACTTTGTATCAAGTATCTATGGAAAGAAGGAAGTCACTCCATTCAATGAACTTTGGTCATTATGTAAGAGTGAAGAAACTAGGTTGACGGCAAAGAGCGTTGTTGGATCAAGTGAACAAACTCAAGCATATGCAGTTATGGCTATAAAGGAAGGAAAGATTGGAAAGTGTGATCCTTGAAAAAAGAAGAAGCTTGACATGTCAAAGATCTAATGCTATGAATGTAATGAATATGGGCACTTTAACAGGAATTGTCCTAAACTCAAGAAGGACAACAAGAAAAGAAAAGATAGAAATGAAGCCCATGTCACCGAAGAAGTAGAAAGAGGACCCGTCAAGAATAAATCAATGGAGGAAGTGATAAACCTCCACTATTAGAAGGTCTCTCACACTTTTTTCATGTACATAGAAGTTGACAAGTAAATGTAGGAATCGTCAAGTATGATTGATGCATTAGAGCTGAAATAAAGATGACATCATCATAGAAACATGGAAGGATAGCTAAAGTAGAAAGTCTACATGGTTGTAGCAGTCATCATTATAGAAAGAAAATAGCTCATGGCATCTTCATTTGAAGCATATAAGGACAACCAAAGTGGTAGCATATAAGGACAACCAAAGTAGTATTATATATGGTTGGAAGGAAGTCATCTTGCAAGATAAGAAATCATAATCCATCATCATGATTAGAAAGGAGCATTTGCAAAATGAGGATCATTAAGATCCTCCATTGGAATCTTTGTTAGAAGACTCACCTCTACTTAAGAAGCAGCATCTCACAGATGGTCTACATTCCACCTTATGTGGGATCTACAGGTTAAAAGGATGACAGTATGATGACAAAGATGCACAGTTGGTACTTTCATCTTCAAGCAAGGAAAGGACGTTGCCCGAAGGAAGTCTACATGGCCACATGAAGAAAGAGGTATGTATATATTTGATAGATAGATTAAGTCATGTCATCATATAGTTGCAAATGATATGGTTGAATGCTCTTTCTCATGAGCATGATCGAAGAAGAAGGACCTCTTCCATTAGAATGATGCATGAAGGCATGTAGACAAGGTGCATTGAACTCTTCTACGTATTAACAAGATGAAATCAGCTTAATATGACCTCAAATGGAATATGAGGCGGTTGACAATCATGGTTCCTATGTTGAAAGGACCATATTTTAAAGATTCCGAGGAAACCAATATGTGAAAAGGATGAAAGAAGAGTTGGTAGGAAGATGCATCTATAAGATAAGTGATCAACATCTGATATCTAGGAGGATTAGCTATCATATCCACAAAGAAGGTATGAAGACCCTAATATGTATGATGGAAAAGGAAAACCTTGGTAATATGTCTTGGAAATGAGTTCATACATATGCAGGATGTTGATGTTGCAAGAAGTTGATGTCATGACGAAAGGCCATCATAAAGAGGTAACTTTGATTTATTGTTCATTTTAATTTTTGAAAGCATCTGGTTGGGTTGTTATAGGGCAACCGAAAGAGGGTTGTAGAAAGTCACCCACAACCTGTACTCATGAGATTGGATGGAAGTTCCTGAAAGAAACATGACTTGGAAGAGGTAGTTTTATGAAGGAAAGCCAAATGTGAACTAGAAGATCACTTTCCAATGAAGAGAAGGATGGCATGACTATTGGTTCAACCCTATGATTCGTTGAAGGGAAGTGATGGAGAAAGATGCCCAATGCCCTACAAAGAAGTTATGATAAAGAAGGCTCCATAATAAAGAATATGAAGTTCATGACAAGATGCAAAAAGAGGAGCCCTACAAGCAGTTGATAGTACCATGATCTCCACCAAAGAGCAGATACTGCTGTTGGAAACAAGTCTCTAGTTGAGAGGAAGCTTGGGCAAGTCCCTTATTGAAAGGGAGCTTGGGAATATTCCTTTTATAGGAATGTGTAGATCCTCCCTAGTTGAGAGGTAGAGATAGACACATCATTCTTGTCTTCATATAGTGAAGAAAGAATGGAGGATTGGGTAAGTATTTGAGATTGATTCCGGGTAAGTAGTCGAAGAAGAAATTCCTTGAGGATGTGTTATTCCAAGACAGGAATGGTCCGAAAAGGACATACCTTGTGAACATCCGTATGGGATATGTGCCTTGAGAGACAATGATGAAAGGTGTCTATTAGTCATTGTCTCGCCAACATTGTGCTCTGATCTTGTGGAGAGATATAGTTGTTTGTCAAGGCCTTGCTATGTCACAATGCTAGTTGGTATGATTAGATGCACTGATATAAGCTTACATGATAGCTTATGAGATGGCTTATCAACCTAACTCTTCTTATGAGAATTCTTCAGTATGACAATGTCCAATTACCGTGTATGGATTATGAATACCTTCCTAGTTAAGAGGGAGTGTTGAAATATGTATCTAGGTTCGTTGTTCATAATGTCTATTGTAATCATGATTTTATATATTTGATATTAAAGAGAAAAAAATTTATTATTGTCATTCTTGATGCATGGGTTTCATGCTCAAGATAAATTTATTTATAGGTCAAGCACCTATTGAGTGCTTTTAGATTTGTTATAGAGTTATGAAGTCAAAAGAGTCATTGTCATAATTGTAAGACCCCTTTGGGAAAGTTGTATCTTGTAAAGAAATTTTTTATAAAGTAAAAAATGTCATGAATATCCTCCAAGACCTTGTCAAACAAGTCGACCAACAGTAAGGATCAAGTAGGCCTCATGGGCAACAATTTGACCTCCCAAGAAACCTATATATAAGGGAACCTCGACTTCATTTGTAGAGATGCAATTCAATCAAGAAAGAAGTTCGTTGAAACATAAGAAGCATAAAGAAGGAGAAAACAAGGAAGGAGGAGCAAAGGGTTAAGAGGATTGTTTTCAGGGCTAAAATCTCTCACACATGCGAGTAAACTAGGGCATCATTCTACTGTTGCTAGGGTTTTATGAAGTGAAGAATTGTAGACCTCAAAAGGAGCCAAAATATAACATCCAAAGGATCATCTTGCAAGCGGAATTTACAAGGAAAGAAGTCCAAACAAAGCAAAGGAAAAAAAACATCTAAATTCTACCTTGAACTACCCACACTCGGGAAGTTGCAGTAAGTGCTAGAAGTTGAAATTGCAGGCCGAAATCACAGTCACAAGTTGCATGTCCAAAATCTAGGTCGAAGGAGAAGTTGCAGTTGTTACAAGGCAAGTTTGACTTGGGTTGACTTAGCAAGAAGGAATTTCTTCAAGGAGAAGTTTGACTTGGTCTTGGAGGGGTCTTTGTCAAGGGTCATAGGTATTGGAATTCGTCATTTGAAGTTCCATAAAAAGAGAAGAGTTCCTGTGGGTTTTCCTCTAAGGAGGGGTTTTGGCCTTGACTTACAACCTACATTTTGTGCCCTCTTGTCTCATTGATCTTCATTGTTTGGTAGCTGTTTGATGGTAAAGAACACTAATAATAATTAAGTAAAAGAAGCTAATCAAGTTAAGTAAAAATACATCAAAAGCAGTTATCAAAGTAAGAGAAATCTCCTAATCTAGCTGCTCCTAGATTTCTCAACATTTTAGAGAGTTGGCATAACTCAAACAGACTGGAACACTAGAGTCTTTCATCGCAAAATTTGAATGGCAACAATCATGGTGACAAACATCTCAAAGCAGAGGTTGGTCATGCTATTTGTAGAAGGTCTAGCTGAACCATTGCATGGGTGGGTCAAGGCTTTCAAACCGACCACATTGCAGGAGGCCATCACCAAGACTCGAGATATGTGGGTGCAACACCAAAAGTGAAGACTCCACCCATACCAGAAATCCCTCCGAAAGACAAGGGTAGGAGGACATCTGAGAAGAACGAAACCTAGAAGGATCGGTCAGATGAAGAAGCTCGAAACGAGCTTAGAAGAAAGAACCTTTGTTTCACTTGCAAAGAGTCATGGGAACTTGGTCACTGATGTTTGGGAAAGGGAAAGATTCACTACATCTAAGTAGTGTTTGATAGCGACAATGAAAGTGATACAACATAAGCACCAAGCAAGGAGCCTAGCATTTCCGAAGAAGCACAATCCTTGGAAGAGGCTAAAGGATACAAGAAGCCACGTCCGAGAATTGAGGGAGGTATTATCACCACTCTCTTAGGAGTCCCTAAATATCACACCTTCAAAATCAAGGGTGCTATACAAGGACAACGAATCATAGCATTAATTGATAGTGGAGCAATGTACAACTTCATTGGTGCAACCATGGTCGTAAGGAGAGGCATCCCTACCCAAGAATTTGAAGGTTTCGATGTGAGGGCAACTGATGGGTATAATATGACATGCACACAAGTATTTCCACGTTTGAGTGTCACATTAGGTAAGTATACACTCATTAATGATTTTTATGTGATAAAATTGATTGATACTAATGTGATGTTGGAGTACAAGGAAGATCATAATGAACTACCAAGCGATGGAAATGGAATTCCAAGACCCAAATGGTAGCAAGGTACGAAGAGGCATGACCAATGGTGGCCCCCGAGTTGTAACGACCAAGCAATTGGAGGTCAAACCTAAGTAGGGCAAAGTAATTTGCATGACAACTTGTAGAAGTTCAAGGCACATATCATCAAGTAATAACTTACAACGTTATGAGCTACGATTCAAAGAGAATGTTGAACATGACATATGCAGATTCTTGAGAGATTGGAGAGCCCACCTCTAAGTAGAGTACTCTAAAATAAGTTTTCTTGTGAATTGTTGTACATAATCATCCATGATGATAGGCACAAGGTAGAAGATGAGATCCTCTTCTATGAAGATCAAATATATTTTGTTCTCGAATACTCAGGGAAGAGCTCATTAGAACTACACATGATAGATTAGCTGAAGTCAGTTGGAGCCTCACCGCCAAACCAGTGATTGCACAAATATGGAACATACAGTTGGAAAAAATAGGTCAAGGACTAATGACAAAGACCCCAAATTCTCTGAAAATTGATGATAGTCTAATAAAATTTGGTACATAAGACATATTGGTTGTAAGAAACACCGTAAAAAGCATGAAAAAAATGTGGTAACGTAGGTAAATAAGGAAAATGCTTAGTTTTATCTGCACAAGTTCCTGTTTTGTGTATGAGTCACTATTTACAAAATTTGGTAGCAAAGGATGTTGATTTTCCAGAAGGGTCTCATGCCCTTGAAATATGTGCCAAATTCTATTATGGGGTTGATGTTGGACTCAATGCCTACAATGTTGTTGCAATTCGCCATGTTGAAAAATATCTTGGGATGGCAAAAGTTATGAAATAGGGAAATTTGGTCTGTAAAAGGGAAGTGCTTATTAGCCAGAAAGATGCCATGACTATTTTGCAGGTTTGCAAATCATTCTTACCATGGTCAGATGACTGTAAAAGGAGAAATATTGTCATTAATCCCTCTTAGGTTGGTGGGCCCTTCACATGCACGAGGGTGAAGATATTAAAAATCCCACCATTCATAGAGGACAACCCTTTAAAAAATGGAAATGGGTCACTTTCAAGTGATGTGGGGGCAACAAAAAAACATAGACAACTAATGGAAACTATTATGAACTTATTACCACTAGAAAGAGGATTGACTTCCTACAATTTATTACTAAAACCTCTAAAGATTGCTACTATGCTAGGGGGAGCTACTTCATCTTAAATGATAATTACTTCAGCACACAATTGTACCCTTTCCACCCATGATTTGGCAAGTGAAATCAACAACTATGCCCTGATAACATCCCTCTCCAGCATGTTAATTATTAGGCTGGAAAAACTAAGGAAGGGTGTTGTAATAATTGAAGAGGAATTTCCATTCTTTCTTGGAGATAGAAGGTCAAATTTTGTAACACCCATTTTTGCTATTGCTTGGGGACAAGCAATGTTGGGAACGGGGGACTGTAATGTCCCCTACAAATTCATTGCCCACAGGACAAATGAATAGCCTATCTAACCTTATCCAACCCCATAGGCTATAGCCGTTGATAAAGGGGGAAACCCAATTATTCAATGTTTTAGCGAACAATTGGTTAAATTTTGTGGTAGCTGGGGCAAAAAGCCCAAATTGGGGGTTGCACATGCAACCCCACACATTTGAGGAATGCAATCCCTCACATTTGAGGAGCCCCATGAGGAAATCTATAAATAAAGGAGAATTGGAATCACATTTCCCTCATCAATTTAGATTGGAATATCGTTGATTTTCTTGGGCTGAGGCTCTAAGGGTTTTAAGACCCCTTCTTCTTGATTAGTTTCGGTGGAGGTGGTGATCCCTCCATAGCTAATCCTTTGTCTAGCTTCGGTGGAGTTGATCCCACCCTACCTAGACACTCTTTTCTTTGTTTTGGCACAACAAATCAACTTGAAGTACTTCAGACCTACCTTACTGGCAACTTTCTAAGTCATTCATCTGGTCTACGAGTTTCTCTCAAACAACGAAGAACTGGGTTTAGCAAAGTTTGGTTAAGGAGGATTGAGCCACAATAGGGCCTCCTTGAGGCAACCAAGCCAGACAACAAAGGTCACAGACCACTAGGAGTCATGTTTTAGTTGCACTGAGGTATTGAAGCCAACTACTGCCAGCGAGTGACCTTTCCACAGTGTACAGGGCATTGTTTAAGGGTAGACAAGCTTTGTTGAGGTCAACGAAGGCACTATAAGAGAGAGAAGAGGACGACTTCAGTCTGAGATTAATTTTGGAGATCACAACCTTGAATTCAACCCTCCTAGGGCTGTAAGTAATCATAGTAGGGCAACCACACCCTACCACAGTCACATGCCTCATTCCATCTTGCATCTTGTAATTGTATCTTGACAACAAGTTGTGGGTACCATCAGAAAAGGCATCTGGGACCCTGTTCTATAATCTTGCAAATTATTCTAGGATAGTCAGACCCTTGACACAATAATCATAATCAACATAGTAGGTAGTGAAGTAGTTGCATTCCTAAGTTCGTGTGATTCCATTGAAGAATTATAATGTTGTTGCATATTTATATTCATGCCTACATACTGTTATGAATGTGTACTACTGTTGATAATTTTCTGAAATAAACCCTAGCCAGAATAGAAACCCTAAGGCCAAAAATTTCCTTAGGATATTATAGAGACCTTCCCTAGATTGGAACCTTGGTTGAGGTTTAACTAGCCACCAGCCTCATCATTGAACCAACAATCCATTGGCTATAATTTTTTTAATGATATTTGAACAAAATAGAAAAATATATGAAAAATTAGGCATGTGTGGCTTAAATGCTCCATGTCAAATCTATGGTGTAAATTTTTTCAATATAGATGTATATTGAATCACATGCACGTGTACACAATCACGCATTTATGTCAACATATATGTGATATCTTATCGTATGAAAATCAATTTATGTAATAAATAATGGACAATGACCACGTTGTTGGGTTATATCTTTTCAACATGGGATTTGTATTCAATACAATAGTAATTCTAAGAGCTATGATATTAAATGCATTTGGCCATAATAGTTATATGGTATTCTCTTCATAGTTATCTGTTTGTGAAACAATGAATGAATGTTCATGAACAACTTGCATACTAAGAGTAGGCTCCATTTACCCCAAAATAAACGACCTTAACTTGCGTATAATGTGAAGTGTCTTCGTATATAATGGCATGGGAAACAAACTGTGTTGCATGAGACTTCCAGAAACTCGACGTTTCGAGCCGTACCCATACCCGAAACTCCGAAACTCGACAATCATGTAATCATCTATTAGAGTTAATATAGACTTGGTTTTCCCTTCTAAATTGTTATCTATGGGTCTTATTCCCTTTTTCCTTGCAAGATAATGTGTTATTCACTTTATATATATATATATATATATATGAAGTTTCAACTAACGTTTTGGTCGACGTAAATTGTCTAACATAACAATTTAGAGTTATGGTAGCCCCACGGGTGTAGATCAATTGGCGATAGAGTGTATTGTTAAGGCACTCCCCACGAGATCACTAGTTCAAACCTCACTTAGTCCATGTTCCATTCATTGGGGGTAGGTGGTTGCACCTATATGTTATAATGGCAGTGGTTGGAATCGGCTCCATGTCACGCGAGTATGAGTCTGGCCTAATTGTTGATTCCTCTAGTCAATATATATATATATATATATATATATATATATATATATATATGGTAGAAAAGAGAATTGGCAGGACAATTAAATGTATAAGAATGGGTAATGGAGGAGAGATCACATCATTGGAATTTGAAAAATATTGCAAATAAATTGGGATTGAAAGGCATGAACCACAATATACACTCATTAGCAAAATGACATGGCAAAATGCATGAACATGACTCTTCTAGAAAGAGCAAGGAGCATGCTCAATAATGCCAATTTACAGCAAGAGTTGTGGGCAAAAACAATCACTATTGTTTTCTATTTGGTAAATCAGTCACCATTAGTTGCAATAGATTGTAAAATTTTGGAAGAGGTATGGATAGGCCATCCTTGTGATAACTGATTTTTATTTTTATTTTTATTATGAAGCTTATGCTCTCACTCTAAAAAATCAACGTTTCAAGTTAGACCTCACTTCAAAGAAGTATGTCTTGTTGGTTTTGATGATGTAGTTAAGAGATGTTAATTTTTCACATGTTTTATGTTGCAATAATTACTTAAAACAATGTATCATTCAATTTCATTCACCCCAGTAACAGTTAAGCAATTATAGATAGAACAATAAACTATAATGCACAATAGAAGATAACCAAGCTCAATGAGATACAAAGGTTTTGCTCAAAGACTAGAGCAAAACCCCACAAGGGGAAAACCCAAATTAATTCTTCTTAGTCAATCAATGTTCAGTTAAGATACATAATCCAATAGTACATCCATAAACCTGTCAAAGTCAAACCTTTGACTTTCCAAGTCAACCAAGTCAAAACCAATCAAATGAGAGAGAGAGAGAGAGTCAAATCTGTTCAACGATTATAGTTTGCAACAGAGGGCCGAATTTTGGCCTATGGAAGATAATCAAACCTCAATCAATGATACTAAAATCTTCGATCAGTTGTCATAGTCAAACCCTACAGTTAACTTAGGCCAACGAGCTAGAAAAAAGGATAGAACTTCGGTCAAACAAGGTCAATGAGCATCTACGATTTTTGGCTTCCTTCAACAGTCAAAACTCTGTCAAAACAATCTTGCACTTCTCGGTCAGAGGAGAGAAAGTTGACCTGCGATTAATGCAGTCAAACAAAGTCAACTATCTCCTGAAATGATCAGCCTTCAACATAGTCAAAACCCTTGGTCAAAGCAACAAAAAATAGCCCAAGTCAACGTAGGTCAAAACAAAGAGAAGATGTTGGTTAACACAAAAGATAAAAAGGTCTACTTGCTCCTTTGCACATGTGGATTGACTTTGCAATTTCAGATCAAAATTGATGTGTCATGATGGATTCCAAATGAGGGTCAATGATGCTCTATTTATATGAGTTGGAGGAGGTGCCTTTTCACATTGTGGGGCTGACTTGAACATCTTAGGGCCTACTTGGTCAAACCCAAAATTACAAAATTTCTCCATGATTTTGTTGATGAAATTCTAACTGAAGCTTCCAATCTTCAATAAGAGATATAGATTGTGGGATCCTATTTCCCACAAAATCATCATTAGTAGAGATGTTGTATTTGATGAATCTTTCCTCATTAAATTAGACATTGTAAAAGTTGATATGAAATAGGAACATGTAACACTAAATCATCAAATTCAGTTGGAGATTCAAACATTTACAAAAACTAAAAAGCAAGAAGAAGCTTCTCATGATAAAGAAGCTATGGATGTTAAAAATATTAAGGAAAATGTGGAAATGCCACAACCAACACCAAGGAGATCTACACGATAGAGAGATAATACCTATAATGTTTCATCTATTGTTTTGATTATTAACGATAGGGAACTTTCTTGTTATCAACCAACTTAGATCCATCTTAACTCCAGATCTACCAAGCGTCGAGAGAGATCAAATCTCTTTTCACTCTAAAGGAAGTTTGCACCTCAAGAGATTTATCTCTCTTAGTAATTGGTTGATTCCGAGTTAAGATGGATTTGGGTCGGTTTAATTATTAATAATTAATAATTTTTATTGTATTTTATTTTTATTCTTGTGTATTTTGACCGAGTTAAAATGCTTTTTAAATTTTTTTTTAAAGGAAATGGCTATGAGATTTTATTACAAAATAAAAGCTAGGATCTGACCCAAAACCGTTACATTGCTTCAAAATTTCCAATATTCCTTGCTGGATTAAGATTGAGCACGGAGATTCAATCTAATCTCTCAAGCATTTACCCCATTGTACAAGAGTTTCAGTACCATTCGAGGAATAAATTTTCCAGAACACTCCCAAGATCCAAATGCATTTACATTCAATCACTAATATGATTTATTTTCATGAAAGGATTACCCTGTGCTAATTTGAAGGCCTCATTGATTTGAGGTTGACTTCCAAGTTTTTTATATATTCTTCTTCTACCTCGTTGATTTTCTTCTTAGTGTCTCCCCGATCACTTTTTGGAGCTTCTCATTTCTTAGATGTTTTTTTCATCTCCCCTATTCATTTTTTTCCCCTGTGTAGTCAAAACTTTCCCGATGCTTACCTCTGGTTCCTCTGGTATTGTAGGTATGTTACCCATATTCTACCCTCGGGGATATCCTTTAGGATTTGTTGAACCACGCATTTTCGAATTTGGGAGGTGTGTTGCCCAAATGTTCTTTTGGTGCCTCTTGATTCATATTAGCAGTTGGTCTCGTGGGTTGCATTGCCCCATCTTGCAACTCTGTAGTTTTCTTTTGATCTTTAATTTCTCCCTCTTCTACATCAAGGTATGTAACTTCCTCGTCTAGGGCACCCTCCCTTGAGCTTGGTGCATTTTCCTCTTGTTTGTTTTCCTCCTAGGATTGCAAGACTTCAAACTGATTTGCCAAGGTTGAGGGTGCATTTTTACCTTGGGCTGCTGATGTGTTTGTTGTTGCCGATCTCCCTTTGTTTCCCCCTTTTTATATCCGAGTCTTCCATTGCTCTTCTTGCCCAACTGATGGTTGTGGCCCTTTCCTGATTGTGCCTTTTCTCAATCTCTTGCAAAATGACATTACTCATGGGAGTATCAACATTTAAACGACAATTGCTCATAATCTAAGCTTTGGCAGTGAGTCCATTCTTCTTGTGTGAGCTTTATTTATGAGGGCAAACCTTTCTCCAGATCTACCTCGACACAAATCTTGGCACATGTAAAATGAGATCCTTTTGGTTCTACTAGATCCAAGTATTTTCCAATCCCATTTCCAATAGCTCGAAGACAGTTGTCACTCCAACAGGATATAGCGGGAGACGAGTGAGTTTGACCCATACAGGAACAACGTTCGAGATGTCTTCATCTGGATCGAAATCCAACATTTATTTGTTCAAATACATCCCTATGGCTCCAAAAAAGAAAAGGCCATTGGGGAAGATCACATCCTTGTCTTCCTTGCATTTAAATAAAAAGGCAAAGAAGCCATTCCCACAAGTGAATAGATAGACTTGACCTTTCATCATAGGCTTCTAGGTTTTTTCAATCCAATCTTCCATAGATCGCATGGACGGCCACATGCCAATGAACTTCCTAATTAGAGCTCGACCTAAGAAGGCTAGGGTAGTTCTGTAGAACATTGAAGGGATGGCAATTGAGGGGATTTTGACCTTCTTTACAAATTTCGCATGTGCTTCTTTAGATCTGGGCTTCTTTCGAAGAGTAGCAACTAGGGCCTGGAAGGCTGCAACTTCATTTGGAGGAGGGGGAGGAGCCCCCTCCAGGGATGCCATCGCGGGGGCTCGCTTAGGGTTTCAGTAGATGAAGGCAAGCAACCACAACCAATTCTCTTTCTTCAAAAATAAGTGATCGAGCTAAAATATTTTAATTGATAATTATAATTAATAAATTTTTAATTTAATTTGATTTAATCTTTAATTTTATTGTTATGTAATTTGACTAAGTCAAAATGTTTAGGTAACATAGCATAACAATAACATAAGAGGACTAGACAATACACTATATCTTCCATACTAGGCTGGAGAGCGCCTCTCGACGCAACGAGCGATAAATGATATTGTAAGTGCCAAATGGAAAATGGAAATGAAAGAAGAGATGGGTGCCTTGGAGAAAAACAAAACTTGGGACATGGTAGAACTTCCAAAAGGTAGGAAGGTTGTTGGGTTGAAGCGTGTCTACAAATTGAAGAAAGGCTTGATGATAAAGTTGAAATATATAAAGCTAGATCAGTAGCATAGGGGTATTCTTAGATGGAAGGTATTGATTTCCATGAAATATTTTCACTAGTTATTAAGCTTGTTTCTATTTGTATTGTATGAGCATTAGTTGCTTTACTCGATCTTGAGTCAGAGCATTTAGATGTTAAAACGACATTTTTACATGGAGATTTGGATGAAGAAATATAGACAGAACAACCAAAAGGATTTGTTCAACATGGCAAACGAAGGTTTGTTTGCAAAATCAAGAAGTCATTATATGGCCTCAAGCAATATCCTAGGAAATGATACAAAAATTTTGATTCCTTCAGAATGAGCCATTATGACCATTGTGTTAATGCATAAGAAGTTAGTATGACCATTGTGTTTACTTCAAAAGTTTG
Source organism: Pinus albicaulis (assembly GCA_034641835.2). Classification (NCBI taxonomy): domain Eukaryota; kingdom Viridiplantae; phylum Streptophyta; class Pinopsida; order Pinales; family Pinaceae; genus Pinus; species Pinus albicaulis. Next base: position 1,462,753,974 of record CM076584.1, on the reverse strand, counting down.
AATGGTATGTTCATTATCTTGGTGTTATATGTTGATGATATGCTTGTTGCAAGCTAAGGTACAAATGAAATCAATAGGTTAAAGCCTTATTTGGCTAGCACTTTTTATATGCAGGATCTATTTTTGTGTGGCATTGGGAGGTATCCCTGCATGACTAAAGGGTCTCCAAGCGGCCCTAGAAAAAATTATGTAAATTTTATTTTAATTGAGACAGGTCAACCCAGGATAAGGCCAAGTTAGCCAACCTATGAAGGGATGTGTCCCTTGGGTTGTCACACTCCCTGGACGTGGATAAATAAGATGTTAAGATGTCTGATTTGGAGACCAGTGCAAATAAAGTAATTTTCTCTCTTCATTTCTATTCATGTTCTTGAGGCTGCACATGTGAGAAGGATGATTTTGACCAACAAGTTTGATCTCTGTTTGACTTAACATTGACCAAAGTTGATCAAGTTGTTTTTGGATCGAGTTGACTATAGTTGACCACATGAGGGCCGCACGTGCAGATAGATGATCATAGATCATAGTTGACCGTAGGTTAGTTTGAATAGGTCGAGTTCACCAATGTGAATTTTTGATTTGTGGTTGGTTTGACCACCATTGACCAATACATTAGAGAAATTTTGAGGTAAAAAATGGGCCTCAAAACAAAAATGTACAACCAAAATCAACTTTATAAGAGCCAATAGGATTCAAGATGATGATGTCAACCATGGGGGATGATTCACCATTTTTGGAGTAAAAAAGTGAAAAGATAAAAAAATAAAAAAATAAAAAACTACTTTTTGAACTTGTATTTTTAACTTATCTCCCTATGGCTTTACTTAAATTTCTAGTGGGAGCACTCGTTGGACGCAGAATTTAATTCCTCATCCAAGGAGTACCCATGTTGCATACTTTCGATGGACCTTACTACACGAAAATTGAGAAATGCATGAAAAATATGATTGCAATCAGAGAAGGAGAGAGATGATTGTGTGAGTGAAGTGCCAAATGAGGTTGAAGGTCTCTCAAATTTATACAAATCGTTCAGGGTGAAGTGACATGTCTCTTGGCTTCATGAGCCTACATGATGATGTGGTTGACCTTGATAATTTGCACATGTGAGGGCATAAATTCAAAAACACATTTCTGCATAGCCAAATTTGATGATTTTTAGGTTGATTTTGGTCCTCTCGAAAAGAGGAATTCAATGCAATAATCATCTTCATCAAATGAGTTATTAAAAGTAGAATTTGGTCCTAGTTGCCAATTTTAACACTCCCTCTCAACTAGGGAGAATTCCACCTGCCAATCCATCATGCCATCCTGTCATCATGAACCATTTCTGTATCTCATCTCAACTCTGCTGAACAATAATGTAATAATGAAGAAGAATTGATTGAGAGAGAGTCAAAAGGCCTTGCCACTCTCCACTAACAAAAGTCAGTCCAGGGGTAGAACCCCAATCAACTTGGTCCCATATCAAGTTTTTAAACACCATGCATCCTAGACATAGAGAGTACGACAGTTCACGATGCGTCCATTTGTAGTGCTGTGGTCCCTATCCACTTTTCCCAACTCATTGGTCAGATGAGAGGTACTTTCCATGTGTCCCAGACTACATGGGTAGGATGATGTTGGGGCAACAACATGGAAAGAATAAATCACATCCTGCTCACAACCACACATAGGGAAAGGATAAAACACATCCTACGCGCATGCAAACCAACGAGAGTAGGGAAAGGATGAACCACGTCCTACATGCATGCCAACCAACAATTGTAGGAAGGATCCTGCACTTTGGGAAAGGAAGAACCACGTCTCACCGACATGTCAACCATTGATTGCAGGGAATAAGCAAACTACATGTGGGGGAAGAATGAACTACATCGCACCGACATGTCCAAATGTGACAACCGATAGATGTCTATTTGCATCTCTCACTGGGGTATCCGTAGGAGAAGGTGAACCACTCATCCTGCTCACATGCCATAGGAGAAGGTGAACCACTCATCCTATGTATATCATTAGCTATAGGAGAAGGTGAACCACTCACCCTAGGCTCTCATATATCACCATGGAGTATCACAGGGGAAGGTGAATCACTCACCTTGTACACAACGTACCTATAGGGGAAGGTGAACCACTCACCCCGTGGTTGCACATAGCTCCAAGAAGTACCCCAGGCCCCTAGGAGCTCCTAGAGCTTAATGTTCAACTGGGACCCTCATAGTAGGGTCTATCCACGACTCCCAACCTCTCTTTGCAGAAGGATAATCTTGACCTTACAAAGAGGCTATGTAAGGATGACAGTAATCTGCTTATGCAACCAACAATGATGGAGCTTGGTAGCTCTCCAATGTACCATATCAAAATAGAGCGGTACCCAATACTTGGAGCTATCACGGAACATGGATTCTCTGAAATATGAATCCCACTCAAGAATATCACAATATACTACGGTGGTTACCAGCACGTGCTCAAATGGCTCACGGAAGAGCTTCCTCAACCAACTGGCTTCATAATAAGCCATACTTGCTGCTATATACATTCAGCCTCAATAGTCCTCCCAGAGCAACCAAATCAAGAGATATAGCACTAGATGTTCTCTTCCATCCATCACACTGCCAACTGAGCCAACATCAGAATATTCATGGAATCTTAGATTCCAGCCGTGTACCTCAGATTATTGATAATAAAACCACAGAAATATCTCAATAACCAGTTATCCAGATTCCAATATATAAGGCTCATCCATAGATCGACTTGGACTCTTCATAGCGAGGCATATGATTGACAGGGTGTTTATCAAGAACACCAAGGATCCCACAAGATATACATATGCAGACCAACAACTTCTCCATCTCATCAGTCCGTTTAAGTGCAGGAAATAGTGCATCAGGGCGACGTCTTCTATCTTGACTTTAAAATTCAACTCCCACTTACATTGATAAACAAGAGGGTCATCAATCAGACATCATCAATAGCTGCATCTTTACAATCCAATCAACATGGCTTGTCCATAACTCCCTCTAAATATAGAGAAAGTGACCTTGCCAAAACATGATCATCGAGCCACCTGTAACCTGTCCCTTTTCTAGCTATAGAGACCCTTAGGTCCATGTGCCAAAGTCACCAATCATTATTATGCAGCCTCTCAAGTAACAGGGATATATCAAGGCATCATCATAATCAGCTGTCATGTCTTGCCTTCATCAATGTCCTTTGACATGGTCTTTCTTTTGTAAAAATCATCAGGCAAGAAGAGACGACAAGCCATTCTGCCAGGGATTCTATAGCTCCTTTTGGAGACTTACTTCAGTTGGTCATCTAGATTTCAACAATGTGCAATGCAACAACTAAATCAACAAGCTTCTGGGAAGCTTGTTGTTAAAATCAGAGAGAAACTCTAAAAAGTTATCAAGGTCCTTCTTCAATGGGCGAAACCAGCTGCCCTATTCCTTCATTGCTAGATGACTGCTACAAATTGCGATAAACTACCTAATCCATTATAAGGTTGTTCTTCTCATGCTTTACATATCAAAGTGCCCAATGAACCAACCAAAATCAAGGTCCTCTCGGTTCTCTCCTGCCATTGCTTTCTTCAGGAGGCACTGAGTCCTTCATGATCACAAGGGCTGCTGCAAGGGTTTGCTTCAAGGTGCCATATACTTGCTCTCAAAAGAGGAAACTTCTCAAAGTTGCTCATTTTATCATCATATTCTTTCTGCTTCTTTAAGAGTGAAGAATTCAAAGCCAAAGTCTGTTCATAAGGTGCTGCACTCTTTGTTGATCTTCTGCCATTTCCAAGACTTCCTTTCAATAAGATGATGTAGTCTGCTTCTCCATGCGTTCCTTTAAACAAAGAATGGTTGCTGCTTTCCTTGCTTTAAACAATATGCTACACTCCTTTTATTGCTGACAGTTTCAGGATACCCAGAGAGATTTTCAATCAAGGAGACGATTACATCAAGGCTCCTCTTTTAGAGAACTTGATGTCCCTTTTATCATTGAATGTAAGTCTAAAGATTCTTAAGATAGAGATCCAGAATATTTGTCAAGATTACTTTTCAACAGTATCCCTGCTTTACTATAGGTCTTCAAGATATGACACCTTAGGATTACAGGGAGACTGTTTTTCTTTCTCACAACAGAAAGAGAATTACCACTGTAATCAAAGTTTCCACTGCTTGATGCCTGAAGCTTTCCTGGTGACCAAATATTTACTGATGTGAATATATATATATATATATATATATATATATATATATATATGTCACTGTAGAAGGTACAAACCATGGAACTCATATCACAGGAACTCATACTGTCTTCACAGGTCAGCATATATTCTTATCACCGTAGGATGAATAGATGCTTCAAACCTTTTATGCTGCTGTCCAAGTCTGAAAGTAGGGTAATGATCCATCGTCTTAGGTTTCCTTCATGCATCAACTCCTCTTCCTTTATGACAGAGGTTTGAATTAAGTTCCTTTTAAATTGAAATTGTGCGAAGGCCATTCTCACTTCTGCATTTGATTTTACTATCATCACTGTTACTGAAGTTTATGCAACAGGGTCAAGGTTATTGTAACACTATCATATCCCTCTCCTTGATACTGTAGCAAACAAGTTTATTCTGTTTAGAGGATACTATAGAACTCTGTCTTGAAGTTATGGTATCCCTTGATAAACCACTGCTCTTACTTCAACAGATTCTTTGTTGTCTCAAGATCTGCAGCCATAACAATGTCAAAAGCTATAGGTGTGACTAGACGTAAGGCACAAGTGTAGCACAGACGAAGAGTTGTGTAGTGTATCCTTCAGATCTGTGTTAAGGAAATTGCCAAAGTGTATATAGGCCAATATTACTTCACTGACTTGATACAAGATTTCAACAAGTTTCGAAGGGCATCCAAATAGATCAGCTAAATCACAATTTAGATTTCAGTTGCACAGTTGTACAAAGCTACAATAATGAGGATTATAATAACATATTCAGAAACGTTATATAACCTTATATTTGATGCTTCAAGCAACTATGATTGTATCCATGAGACTAGTGTTCTTCTCTAGTCAAAACATATGCCTTAACTTCACTGTTTGAGCATGAGTCCTCTTCGAAAAAAAGCTACAGGTGTCCATGAACTAGGTGAGTCACGATTTCAGGCCATACTTCAGTTAATGCTGCAGATAATATACTTAAGAAGATCCTCAACTAAATTCGCCTATGATCTGGTTACAGATGCAAGTCTTTAACTTCACAAAATGAATGTGTTAAGCTGCCCATTAGACTGATCTTTTACAGTAAATCATCCTCATGATAACATTGTTGTCCTTCTGAAAGGAGGCTGAAGAGAATTTAAGCAACTGGGGATTGACTTCACCTTTTGTAGCCTTACACACTTTTCTGTGTAACAAGCTATGCCCTATGCCAATAACAATCTACTGTGATTACTTTGGATCAGTCTCGCTGAATGCGTCCAAAAATAATGTTATAGAGATGTACTTAGCGAAAATCATGGACAAATATTCACTGTTACAGATGCTAGGAACTCCAAAACTTCCTGGTCATAGACATGCACTTAAGGTCGCAGATACAATTCATTTGCTGCCCAAAATTTGACAAGGCACTTGGTCCTATGTGTGTTTCTATCTTTTAATGTGATGAAGCCTTGGTCTTTAGTGATCCTCATTCCTTGCTAGGACCTGCATATTTTTCAAAAGGAGCCCTGAAACAGTAAAGGTTACCTACAGGTACAGATAGAAACCTCGACCTTTCTCTGCTTTAGAACGGATGTCCTAAACTTGGTATCCTTACACTAAATATTAGCTATTTTTTCTCTAAATCTGTGCCAAATTCAATACTTAAAATAAAGATATAAATCCATCCTTTCTTTTGCTCCTAATCAATTCAGCAATGCGGAATCTTGCTCGAGGAAGATCATGGAGACTTGACAGCAAACTTCTCTTTGTGATTGCTTTCTCTTTTGCTCTTGCTTGGGCTTGTCCTCACCTGAGCTCTGATTCCATGTTAATTTTTGAGTTAACAATATAGACCATATAGCCCATTTATCAATCCATTTCATTTCATTAGCAATCACATAAATCATCATCATATTGACAGTCACTGAAGAATGAACACAAACTATAAATGCAGAAGAGAAGCCAAGACAAGCAGACACCAGATTTGGTGAATGCCAGGGAAAACCCCAAGATGGTGAAAACAGAGAAAGAGAGAGAGAGAGAGTACAAAAGTCAAAATTGACTTGCCAAATTGAAGTCAAAACAACTCTGTCAAATCTGCAGTCAACAACAGTCAAAATCTGCCCTAACCAGAAAGTCAACAGCAAGTTAAAGTAGCAGCAAACTGTCCTCAATGCGACGCAGTCATACCCATCATACTCGGCCTTCAAAGGTGGTAAAAGACAACCCAAAACAGTCATGAAAACAATGGTCAAACTTGGTCAAACTCTGAGGTCAACTCTGCAATTGGTCTGCAGTCAAAGTCCACAAATGCCTCCGTTCCTGTGCCAATAAATGCAGCCTGCCAAAAACGAAATTCTGGCACAAAAACCGCAGTCAAAGGAGTCAAACCACCCCTGGTCAACGCTGGTCAAACCTGCAACAGTCTGAAATTTCGGCCCGGTAATTCATGCTGCAATTTGTCCTTCTGCTGCCACACATGTGAGGAAAAGATATGCCCAATAAGCTGTATGTACCAATCAGAGAAGGAGATAGATGATTGTGTGAGAAGGTCTCTCTTATTTATACAAGTCGTTGAGGGTGAAGTGACATGTCCCTTGGGTTTCACAAGCCTACATGATGATGTGGCCGACCTTGACAATTTGCACATGTGAGGGCATAAATTCAAAAACACATTTCTGCTTATCCAAATTTGATGATCTTTAGGTCGATTTTGGTCCTCTCTAAAAGATGAATTCAATGCAATAATCATCTCCATCAAATGAGTTGTCCAAAGTGGCATTTGGCCCCAGTTGCCAACTTTAACATCTCTTTTGTGCATGGGTGTCTTTCTGTGATCTTTATTGTTTCCACTGTTTTTACTATTAAGATTTTCTGAAGTGAAATAATTCAATGATAACAGTGGCATAAATTATTTGTTGAAAATCATTAGGAAGTATTTACCTAGTAGAAAAATGGATTATACTGCACTAGCCTTGGAATTTCAACATGGTATCAGAGCTTTTTGAAAGAGCAACTATTGAAGTAAAAGCCTAAGAGACAATAATCAACAGTTTGATTGGATTTTAGATATCTTGTCAAAATGGTGCCAAGTCTCAGAGTAGAAGACAGGTTGGATGGTGTTACTAATTTCAGATCTTGGATGACCAGGATACTTGTTATATTGGAAGAAAATGACTTTTAGGATCTTGTGAAGGAAGTCATTCTAGAGCCAGAGGGAGTTGAGGAAAAAGCCAAGCATAAGAAGAATGAAACCAAGGTTAAGAGAATCTTGATAGATTCCAAGAAGGACCACTTGATTCCACATGTTGCTGAGTTGAAGACTGCCAAATAAGTGTATCAGGCTTAGGTGGGATGGTTCCAGAGTGACAAGACTAGCAAGAAGTTAGCCTTGAGGCATTGGCTACATAATATCATGATGTCCAAATCAATTTCTGTCGTCTCTTATCTTATGAGAGTCTCTCAGTTGAGAGATGAACTTGGAGCTATTGGAGCTAACATTGATGATGCAAAACTTGTTACAATGACTAAATGCATTTGGATTTTCTTCCTCATGGGATCCATTTGTTCAGGAAATTTGTGCACGAGAAACGCTGCCCAAGTTTGATAAGCTATGGACTGATTGTGTCCAACTTCCAAGAGGAGGCCAGATTGTTGTCCAAGGATGGTCTGTAGAGACCTTAGGATGAATAAACTCAGGCACTTGCTGTTCACACAGAGAAGGGAAAAGGAAGAAATTTTGGAAAGTTTGATTAGAAGAATGCATGTAGAAGATCCACTCTAGTTCAGGAACATAAGAAGGATATATCAAGGATTAGGTGCTTCAATTGTCATGATTTTGGACACTATGCCTCCCAGTGTCCTCAGAAGAAAAGGAGGGAAATTTAGCATGCATCAACAACTGATGTTGTTGAGCATCAACCTCAAAATAAGACAAAATAATCTAAACTTGATATTGGAGATGGACTTCGGAAAGGATACTTCTTTTGGCATTCATTAATGGTTTTTTCCGTGAAGGCCAAGGATGAGGTCTTCAACAGGATCCAGGGGTTCAAGGCTCAGGAAGAAAACTTGTCAGGGAAGAAGATCAAGGTTTTGAGGTTAGAGAACGGAGGAGAGTATGCTTCTAAGGACTTCATTGATTTTCTGCAAGGAGGTAAGTATCAAGAGGGAGTTGACAATTCCCTACAAACCTCAGTTGTTTCTTCCATGATCAAGAGATAAGTACTTCTAATCATATTTTTTGTCCTTTGATTTTTTGGTCAACCTCTTGTCTCTTTATTTTGTATGCTTTAAATACTAGAAAATGATTGCTTAGTTATGAATTTTCCTTTTCCATGGCCCCCTGAATGGGGTTTGTGGAACGGAAGAACAAGTCCATTACGGAGGCTACCAAGGCAATGATTCATGTAGTAAATGGCAGCGTCAAGGACTACCAAGCGAGGTTTGTGGCAAGAGGGTTCTCCTAGAAAGAGGGAGTGGACTACGAGGACACTTTTGCTCCAGTAGCCAGATGGCCATGTTCTTGTATGGCCTAAGGGCTCGAGCATAGACTTAGCAGGAGTGATTGGTGTTCGAGAGGGAGGATTGTATAGATTGTTAGGATGTCTAGGACTGTGCTAGATCACTGGAAGAGCTTCTAGTTCAGAGGGAGCAGACAGTCAGGAAGAGTGGAAGGAGCGGTATGCCTTCTATGAGGAGAGCATGCCAGACCACTGGGTATGCTTCAATGTCACAAGGAGCAACAATGGCAGTTGTATTTTTGCTTTTGTGACAAAGGGAGCGGGCAGGCTTGTGACAAGAGATCTGCTTCAGTGTCAGAGGGAGCAACTAGTCAGGGTGACTAGAAAGCAGTTATGGTGATGGATCCAATGAAGGAATTTGGTTAGTATATGGTTGAGCTGAGGTAGGTACATTGCGTTGCATCGAAGCATGTGTTGAGGTCCCTGTGTGGTATAGTTGGATATTGTTTGAGATATGTCTCAGGTGGTGAAGTGAGGCTACAAGGATGATTCAGATTGTGCCGGGACTGTAGAGGATAAAAAAAGCACCTCAGGGTGCTGCTTTAGCTTGGGATCAACTATGAAATCCTAGTTTAGCATGAAGCACACTGTTGTCGCACTCAGTACATCAGAGGCAGAGTATATTGCAGACAGTGCCGCAAATCGGGAAGCAGTATGGTTTCAGAAGATACTTCTAGGGCTATTTGATCGTGGTAGAGACGACCTTGATATATTGTGATAATCAATGTTGTGTCAAGCTTTCAGTAGAATCCAGTTTTTCATGACAAATTGAAACACATTCAGATCAAATATCACTTCTTTTGAGACATTGTGTAGAAGGGAGTAGTGAAGCTCTAGTACATATGCACAGACGAACAAATTGTAGACATTTTCACCAAGCCTCTCTCTAGAGCGAAGTTTGTATACTTCAAAGACAAGCTTGGTGTGATGCAGAATGTCTCCCTCATTGAGAGGGAGTGTTGATGTTTCTGTAGCGTGCAGGCTAAGGTAGACATTCTCCCATGGGGTCGTGCTGATTTGACTATGGGAGAATGATACATTCAGCCATTGGGCGATGTTGATTTAGCAAGGGGTGAATGGCCTAGAGTGTTGATGCTTGCAGGATAGGGTAGAGATTCTCCCACTGGGTCATGTTGATTTGACTAGTGGGGAAATGATACATTCACCCATGGAGCCATGTTGATTTGGCATTCATAGAGTCATGTTGATTTGATTGGGGAAGAATGACGCATTCACCTAAGAAGACATGCTAATTTGGCCAAGGGTGAATGGCCTAGGGGCAGACTTTCTCCTAAGAAGCCATGCTAATTTTGTTGGGTCATGCTGATTTGACCAGGGGAGATTGATATATTTACTCATGGGGACATATTGATTTGGCTAGGGGTAAATGGCCCATGATACTCACATTGCATGCTCTGGGATAGAGTGATCTATATCTATAGACGTGCATGTGAGGAGACACTAGCGAGCTCATGAACTTTTCTAGTGGAGGAGAAATTTCAGTTAAGGAGAAATCTGTTTTCAACCAAAGAGAATACCTCTCTCGGTAAGAGGGAGTGTTGATTTTTGTGTAGCATTGGGAAGTATTCCCGCATGACTAAAGGGTCTTCAAGTCGGCCCTAGAAAAAATTATGTAATTTTTTTTTTATTGAGACAGGTTGGCCCAGGAAAAGGTCAAGTCGACCAGCCTGTGAAGGGACATGTCCCTTGGGTTGTCACAACCCCTGCACGTGTATAAATAAGATGTTAAGACACTTCATTTGGAGACCAACGCAGAGCAAGTCTCTCTCTCTTCATCATTTCTGTTCATCTTCTTGAGGCCGGACATGTGAGGATGATTTTGACCAACAAGTTTGATCTCTGTTTGATCGAACTCTGACGAGAGTTGACTGAGCTGTTTTTAGAATGGGTTGACCAGAGTTGACCAAGCTGCAGTTGACCGCAGGAGGGCCACACATGTAGACTATTGATCGCAGATTGCAGGGTTCATCGTAGGACTGAAGTTTGACCAGGTTGGGTTGACAAGTGTTGAATTTATGATTTTAGCTAGTTTGACCAGTGTTGAGAAACATATGTTTTGACCATGTTTGACTGGTGTTTGATTTGGATTATTGGCACATATTTCTAGACAAATTGATGATTTGTTAACCTTGCTGAAGAATAATTTCTCCTAAGAAAAGTTGTTAGGTTTTCTCCAAGGGTTGGGTTTCCCATGGCAAAAATATTGTCTTTTTTTGCATGGCTGTCTTTATGTGATCTTTACTATTTCTGTTGCTTTTGTTGTTGACATTTTCCTAAGTGTTATTATTCAATGATAGCAGTGGCCTAAAATACTGGTTGAAAATCATTAGGAAGTAATGACCTAGCAGAAAATTGTACTCTACTGCACTAGCCTTAGAATTTTAACAGGATCTAGGAGCAGGAAAATAAATCTTGGGCATAGAAATACACAGAGATGGAAAAAATGTAAGCTTAGGTTATTGAAACAGAAGTACGTGGAGAGAATACTTGTGAAATTCGGTATGAATAATGTGAAACTTGTAAATATCTCTTTAGCTTCTCATTTTAAGCTTTCTTCAAGTTTATGTCCTGGAAGTGAAGAAGAAAATGATTATGTCTTGTGTTCCATTTGCTAATGCAATAGGAAGTTCAATGTATGTGATGATATGTACTGGACCAGATATTTCACATGCAGTTGGTGTTGTCAATAGATACATGGCAAATCTATTGATGCCTGACATGCATGCAAGGAAACAATTTCGTTAAAGGGTTTTTTGAGCTAGTTTGAAAGGATGCAAAAAAATGTGAATGTGTTCTGTGAGAGTCAAAGTGCTCTTGTAAGAGGATCTATTAGTTTGATATCAAAGCTTCAAGAAATAGTTGCTTTATCTACTATTGAGGCAAAATCTATTGATGCCTGACATGCATGCAAGGAAACATTTTCGTTAAAGGGTTTTTTGAGCTAGTTTGAAAGAATGCAAAAAATTGTGAATGTGTTCTGTGATAGTCGAAGTGCTATTCATTTGGCTACCAATACAGCTTATCATAGTAAGACTAAACATATTGATATTAAATAACATTTTGTAATACAAGCTATTGATGGAGATGGAGTAGCTCTTAAGAAAGTCCATATTCAAGAACATTGTGCAGACATGTTTACAAACCTGTATTTTTATAGAGACTTTGGTGGCATTTGGCTCAGGCAAGGTATCAAGTAGATTTTTGTCCAGGTGGAGATTGTTGAAATTGTGACAACAATATAAAAGAAAATTGTATTGTAAAAACCAAAATTTACTTGACAAATTGTTTGGTAGTTTGTATAACGGTGGTGGTTCATGTAACATTTGTAACAGTACAAAGTTCGATATAGATCTATGGTCCTGAAAGAGTGAATGTGTTCTAAGTTTGATTGCAACATTGTTTTTTGAACAATAAAAACACCGATAGCTTGTTCCGTGGATGTTGTGTTGATACACTATCAGGGTTTTGCAATGTAAATTTTTGCTTTATCTGAGTGTGTCCGTGTTATCTTGTGTCATTATTTCTCTGCAATTAATATTTTTTTCCGGCTCTTTATTATCAACAAGTATAACAAGAATGGTCTGAAACTAATTTATGTGTAATTAATTTTAGCACGCTGATTCAGTAGATTAATTCTTTCACTATAATAGTGCAACAAACATTATGGTATTTTCTATGATTTTTGTTTAATTAATAGTTAACGAGTACCAGGTTCAGAAGTGATTAATGGATTTGAGGATGATATTTTTGATTTGATTTTTATATAAGAAAATGTTTCTTATGGTTATGTACTATAAATTTTCGATCTTGATGTTTCCATTATTTATTTGTGGCTTCAGAGAGCAGCACGGGGAAAGTAATCACAGCTCACCAGCAGCAGATCTGTCTCGGAGAGTTCCTAGGGAACGGCCACGAGATACCTCGCAGCGTCGTTGGCTTGTCACATTAGCAATCACAGGAATTGCCATAATTATAGGATCATTTGTTCTTCAAAGACGCAATCCTAGTCAACAACAATAATATGTATCTTTACACTACTGTATATGCTTATGCTTATGCTTAATGTGATGGTGCCTATGAGGACCGAAAAATAAACTTTGTTTTGTCCAATTAGACTGGCTGTATATGTCTGGTGTCGTATCCTTGAAAATTTGTCTTCTTGTTTCCCATCGCACAAATTGGTTTTGGGAAGTATTCTAGATCATTCGGCTCAGTTCATTATTGAAATTTGAAATACATAAACTATAATTAATATATGAAATAACAGCAGGGAGGACATCACTTTGTTATTCTCATATTTTCAGAGCTTTTGAATAATGGAAGTTCTTGTCTATGGAACTTGAATCGCTTTGATGCAAAGCTTGATCAAAATGTTGTATGGGTGCAGTCTACACACATGTGGCTTAGCTATTTAAGGTGCTTTTAAGTTATCACTTGATGGATTTTGCATGATGCGACGGAAATTTATGTTATTCAACAATGATTCTATTTCCTAATGTATAGAACTAGTGTTCAAATAGTTTATGAAAATAAATCACAACACGTCGTTCTTTCTACTGGTGATAACACAGTTTCCTAAAGAATTTCTCACAAACAGCTTCTATTACAAAAGAACATTGCTACTATGCTTTCCCCTCGTTAACCATACTATTACAAGCATCTATGCAAGAACCATGTTGCTGCAGTAGACTCTCAATAGCACATGGAGTTGGAAAGCCCAACACGCTGAAAGTTGACTGTTTGACTTATTCACTAGGATGCGTCACACAATTTTGTGAAACAATAACATCATAGCTTGAGCCACTGAAGCATAGGCACTGTTACAATCACCTGTTACATGAAGATTTATTTACATTGTATTAGAATTAACCTCAATACATGTTCAATGCCCCATTATTCAGTACTATTTATTTATTGCATTGAAAGAAAAACGTTACTAACTAAGAGAAAACTAAGGTAGCCCAGACAGGTTTTTAGTTTTCGATCCCAGGTGGTGACAGTTTAATGTTGTTTTCCATTTCCAATTTTTGGAGTTGACTGGGAAAAATATTAATGATGTGTTAAGTGGTTCTCTTAGTCCCTGGACTTTTCAGTGGTCGTGGTGATTACAGCGGTGTTCTTGACTCGGAGCATTCCTCTGCTGGGAAAAGGGACACTGGAAGCAACCTCAGTTCCAAAAGTTACCAATTAAATGTAAATGCTTTCCTATTGTCAAAGGCACATGTTTGAAAAGGGTTTTGAGTTTTTCTCATAGGTTGTAATGCTTCTGTGGGGAATACATTTTGTAATGTAGAATTATTATTATTTGAGCTGTCGTCTATTTTGTCTTTGTATCTTCTTGGAGGTGCTTGTAGTTTTCTGGGATAACAAGGTGCACATTGGGGACTGACTGTTTTAGAAGTTCCATTTAGTTGCTATGTCATATTTCACTATATAATTTAGGTAGGTGAAATCTCTTCATGAATTCTTATAATATTTTAGATTTTTTTTTTTTCATATTTAAATAATATTTTTGAAATTACCTTTATTAGGATTTAATTTTTTTTCATATTTAAATAATATTTTTGAAATTACCTTTATTAGGATTTATTTTCAATGAAATTATCTTTATTAGGATTTATTTTCAATACTATCTTTTAAGTGATGTTCTTATTTATTTGACAATATAATTTAAGGTTTAGATAAAATTTCTTCACGGATTCATTGAAGCATTCTCATATGCTTTAAATCTAAGGATGTACCTTTTTAAACTGTTTATCCATTCATAGGAATGTACTACATGTTTGCATTTGTTTGATTGTATAGTTATATGGTGATTATGGGTTATAATATTTAAGATAAAATATTTTTAAAGTTTTTTTTTTTTCATATTTAAATAATAGATATTAAGATTTATTTTCAAATTTATTTTACTAGGTGACGTTGTTATTTGACCATATTATTTAAGTTTAATGAAATCTCTTCATGAATTCATTGAAGTATTCTCATATATTTTAAATATAAATATATCTTTTTACTATCTATGTAAATATGCATTTTCATATGCTTTAAGTTAAATGAAATCTCTTCATGAATTCATTGAGGTATTTGCTTTAAATTTAAAGATGTTCTTTTTTACTATCTATCTATCGATACAAATATATATGCTTCTGTTGATATACATATTTGTGTTTGTTTGAATATATAGCTTCATAACTGCAATGTTCTTTTTTACTATCTATCCATCTACATATTTGTATTTGTGTTTGTTTGAATATATAGTTCTATGGTAGTTATGAGTTTATAATATTTTAGATATAAATATTTTTTATACATGTTTGTTTATATATATATATATATGCGTCGCCTAATGAGCCCATAAATTATTCCGGAAAATAATTGAAATTCTGGCAAGATTATGACAAAATCCAGCAATTTTTTTTTGAAAATCTGGGTTACAACTATCAAACTTCAGGATTTTGGTGTGGCCCAAGGGTCCTTGATAGTGTTGAATCCATCCACACCATCAAAAACATGATTCAAATACTTTTTGATTTTTTTTTACCGGATTCTGGCAATAGACAATTATGAGACTAGAATATTTTAAATATAAATAATTTTTATTTATTTATTATTTTGGGTTCATATTTGAATAATTAGAGTTTAAGGTTTATTTTCAAAATTATCTTATTAAGTGATGTTCATATATGTATTATAGTATGTACAGTTGTGTGCACTTTAGATAGTATGTACACTTGTGTGCACTTTAGCAGGCAAACAATTATGAGACTAGAATATTTTAAATATAAATAATTTTTATTTATTTATTATTTTGGGTTCATATTTGAATAATTAGAGTTTAAGGTTTATTTTCAAAATTATCTTATAAAGTGATGTTCATATATGTATTATAGTATGTACAGTTGTGTGCACTTTAGATAGTATGTACACTTGTGTGCACTTTAGCAGGCAAATCACTACGTGGAGGTGGGTCCCTTGTTACACAAATTTGGAATTTAAATTGTCCATGACCTTAAAATTAAATTATTATTATTATTATGTTTGAAGTTCTTTCAAAACAATTTTATGATATTCCTTTCGTTGAAATATTCAGACTCTAGGTTAAACAACCAATGAAAATTACCATCAAGTTGGTGAAATGAAAAGAGATTGAAGGGAAAATTGAATCTTTCTCTTGCTTGTTACTAATTCTATCACCCTCCAATCTTTTATTACTTCCAGGTAGTTTGTCTTGATGCTTAAACTTACTGAAAATCAAATATTGCATAGATAAGCAAGTGAATCAAATTATTGAAAAACGTTTTGCTAAAAAATCAATTATATTAGACAGAGCAACAACCAAACCAATTTAGGCAGTTTTATTTCCAATAAACACCCTTTTTCGGTGCTCTACAAACCACTATGGGGGCGATGTTGTGGTGGTGTAAATGCTTGTAAACATTTATGGAATGAATAAATCACAGAAGGTTAAAAGTAATATATAGAGCCCATTATGGTAGAGATGTTGCTGTGTTCGTAAACGAGTGCAAACTTTTAAATGTTGGCTGAATTAAATAATAAAAAGTTAAAAGTAATACAAAAAATAAAATTCAATTTGTTATATTGTAATTTTGTTTTTATTAATAAAATTATGAACATTTTTTAGATAAAATAAAATCTTAATATACATATCACATTAAAATATATCTCTTGACAAACAAGAAGAGTCATAGGAAGAGGAGTTTGAAGAAGAAATTATAGGAGGAAGAATAATTTGACGAGAGATCACTGAAAAAAAATAAGGAGACACTTGGCAAGGAGAAGCTGAGCCACTACAGGAAATAATATAATCACTACAAGAAACAAAAACAATATAGAAAATAGAGAAACCACATGAAACAACACAAGAAAACAATCTAGGCAGGATTACAAGAAAGGGAACCACAAACATTCAAGGTGCCTCATGCCCAAGAGGAGTAAGATCTTCAACCACATCCCCAACAATTTGAAGAGATCAAAACCTTCATAGAGGGACAAGAACCACAACCTACAAAGAAGGTTGGACCTTCTATAGGAAGTTAGATGCAACCAAAATCCTTGAGACTCCCTTCTCAAGGACAACCATGACCACATCACCTCCTGCCCCATGCCATACTAGAGATTGAGAGGGAAAATATAGAATCAAATAGGTGGAAGAGGATAACAACAAAGAAATGGGTTGCAAATGTGGGAAAGATGGAGGATGAGTCTTTCAAACTCAGAGAAGAAATGCACACTTCAAACAACATGAAGCCAGTAGGAGAGAACACTTAGAGAAAGAAAACAAACAACCGAAACAATAACTGTAGCAAGTTAAGTCAACTAGGACAATCGCTAATGATTAGTTAGCAAGCATGGAGGCTAATTTGGGGGTCATGGCCCACTTATCCTTAGAGATGTCCAATTATAGACATCCAACTAGGACTTACAATCCGTTATTGAAGGAGCAATGGTGCAAATTCCAGATCTCCTGTTTATCATGACAAGGAGAGTTTTTAGCTACCAACACCCAAGGAATTCATTCGTATTTTCCAAAACTGCAGCATGGATAAGAAAGCTAGATTGTGTGAACGTTACTTACATAATATAGTACTTCCTAAATCACATACATGGGATCCAAAAATCCATGTGGGGGATGCCCAACTTCTAGCCTTTGCCTCTTGGCTAATGCATGAAGAAATGAGGGCTGATAAAATAAAGAAACCATTGGAAGAGGAGATGACGACACCATTGTGGGTAAGAGCAGAAGTACGTCAACCACTCACCACTAGTACATCTCACAACATCCATTAAGACCAACAAGTGCCCCCAATTTGGAAACAAAGACAGGAGGAGGCCATTCTCCACTTTGAAGACGTGGTTAGAATGCTAGGTGATGAAGCCATACATGCATGCCATAGGAGATGGAAAACTCTACTATATAGCTTGTAATTGAGGGAAGTCCACACACCCATTGGGCTACATAATGCTTTAGCTAGGATCACATATTACAAGAGGATAATCCAAAGAATCGGGATAAAATGAATTGGAATGAAGTTCAATCCCCCAATATTGTTAAGGATGAAAAAACACACCAGTAAGGAAGAAAACACAAAGCAAGGCAAAATGCAAATTGCATTCCTTGAGGCAAAAGTGGCAGCCCCAAGGACACCAACAAATTACAAAGAACATGTATTTTCATTTGATGCAAAGCAAATCCATCCAATTGACTAAATGGACATGCTTAAACAAACTAGTGAGATGATGTATTCCACTCTAGCTAATGCTGCCATGTCAGCTTCCAGATTGCAAGTATCAGTGAAAAACACACAGACACAACTCAAGTTGGAAAGGATTTCATCCTTAGCCAAGGATACCAAGATCAAGTCACTGGAAGACTTGGTGATCAAACTAGGATATAATCCCAGTGATGTGAAGGCAACAAAAAAAATTTTGAAAATGAAAAATGTTGATATAGCAGCATTGAAGAAGCAGCTGAAGCTGCCTACCACAGAGTATCCATAGGTTAAGGAAGTCAGAGAGATGGAAAGGGAGAAAGAGGACATGTTCAAGATAATAATTGAACAAAACAGCCAGATCCGAGACATGGAAGTGGAGTTGGAGAAACTAATCAAAGTGAAAGAGTAGACATCACAGTTGGCCATAGTTCCACTTATAACAGTTCCAATTTCAGTGGCCACAACCACAGGAGCATCTACATCAACTTCAGCACCAGCACAAACATCAGATCCTACAAGTGATCTAATTAAAGCCATGGAAAATCTGACCATTCAGGGGTAAGAAATTGCTAAGTTAAAACACTGCAAAAAAATAAATTAAAAATAGACACTTATTATGTTACAGAATTACAAAAAACTCACCAGCTCACTCTGCAAGTTCAACATTTACAAAATGAATCAACAATGGCACAAACTCTAACACAAGCAAAGGAAATTATATGGATAAAGACAAATGAATCCATAACTGAGATATGACCTTCAATTCAGATTATTTTTGAACAAAAATAATTGATATAGAGGTCCAAAGAAGCAATGAAGGAAATCAAAACAAATTTGGGAGAGAAACCTGGGGAAGCAACAACCATCATCAAAATATTGAATTCCAAAAACATAGAAGAATCAGAGCAGCTTGGGATTCAAGGCAGGACATATCAAAAGGAACCTAATGCTACAATTGGAAAATAAATGTCAAAATTTGGAATCCAACATCCAAAGATTTCATAAGAAGATGCAGGTGCTGATCAGGAAAGGGCTACTAGAACTGATTGGTATGGGAGACAAGTTGATAAGCTTGAATGAGTACCAGGAAAATCTATGCACTATTGCCCGAGATAAATCAAGATTTGTATGTATAAAATGAAATATCATAGGGAAGGAATTCATGGAAGCCATATAATTTGACTTGTTTATCAATCATGAAGTCAGACACTTTTTCATCATCAAATCTACCTTCTAGAAGTACACAAATGTGGATGAGACCTATAGAAAATTAGTTAAATTTTTTATCCCAAGTGAAGACATATGGGAGAAATTGTGTGATTTACTAGAGTGGAACATCTTTTTCATTTTCTACAGCAAGGAAATCAACACAACATATTTGGAGGTCCACTCATCAACAATTAGCCTGAAAAATAGAGCCAACAACCACATCAGTTTCAGATTTCCTATTTCCTTGCTCTATTTTTGTAAACAATTTTTGATATTTTGTAAAAATCTTGAGAGTTTCACTCAAGATATTTTTGATAAGTTTTTGTATAAATACTTCAAGATTCAAAGTATTGTTGTTGAGACTTGTTTAAAGAAAAGGACTAGTATTGTAAAACAACTCACAGAGCCATCATTGATCAAAATTTCAGTAATACAGTGCAATCATTACACGATTCTTGTGTCATTTTTATTGGTGAAGTGCATATCTCTTTGTCAATTTGTTTTCTCTCTGTTATCATATGTTTTTCTACAATTTGAATTATTCTAAGAAGATAAAGAACATAATTTGTTTAAATGTACACTTTGTCTCTGGCTTAAGAATAGTTTTTTATGTTTTCCACTGAAGACTAAAATCAAAATTCTTAACTGCTTTGTTTTTAATTGGATTTCTAAATCTTTTCCTCTCCTCCACACCTTAGATATTAAAGGATCCAATAAATTTGCCTACCCTGCCTTGTAAGGTTAGCTTGTTAACTCCGTATCTGATCGATCTAAACTTGTGATTCCATTTTCTGTTATGAATATAATTCATAATAAAATAATAATAAATATAAATTTAAATGTAATAAAATGATAAGTCATTAATTAATGATTAGTTAGTTAGTGATGAAGAGGCATGTCTTAGAGACAACGATTTGTGAAAGGGCACCTGCCTAGGGTATATAAGCGAGCCCTCATTCTCATTTGTAACCATCCTATAATCAACTCTTTTATATAATTTACAATTTACAATTTCTATCCTACAATGGAAGTCTTTGTTTACGAAGTATTTTAATATTTCCACTGCATATACGACTATTGGTCGCTACATTTTTCCAATGACCTATCTTTACAATTTCAACCTGTTGTACTATACAACACCTCCCATTTATTTTAATAAAAGGGGACCATTTAAAAAATAAATAGAAATTTATGAGCATGATGTCAACTTAGCCTAAGTCTAAAAAACCTTAGGAAATAAAGGTTTTTCCCTTTTCGCTTTGATTTCAAAAGCGCTCATCGCAAATCACATAACTTACAAGATGAATAAGTTAAAATGTATATAAGTATTGCGAATTGCGATATGCGCTTCAACCTTTTCGGAGTTATATAAAATCCCTGTTGCAAATGCTTTAAAAAGCCCTTTAAAAAAGAAATCGCATCGCGCCTTTTAAAATGAACAAGCTTATAAAAATTTGGGAAAGATTGTGATGAGTCGGACCCGATGAAACAATAAAGAAATAATTATAAGCATCTAAAGGTTCGATAAAATGCAACAATGTGACTCTTTAGCGCATTTCACGTTTTTCAACGAGAAACCAAATGTAAAGTTTTATTACTGCAAAAATTGCGATGTGCGATTTGCGCAGATCACATTTCACGAGATTCGTCAGTGGCAAAAAACATAACTAATGGTAACTGTTTAAAGTTGCTATGTGCGATATTAACACTTATTACTCAAGTGCGCAAAATGATTCATATCTAATCAACCTGTTATAAGATCCAACCTCTTAGATTGATAGATTAGACAAATTACGTAAAGCTGTGTAAGCGATTTGATAGAAAGAGTTATGGGTTATTAACGACATTTAATGGGAGTAAGGTTCGAAATATTGATATCTACTTCGAGCGTGTTTTGAATAAATGAGTGCCAGATTTTTTATTATAATGTTTTAACTCTATCATTCTCTCCATTCATCTCAGATCTGAGTTTACTCTTTTCACTTGAATTCAGGAAACCATTGAACAGAGTGAGAATAACTGGAATGACAAAGAAAGCCAAGGAAATTTCCCAAACATCCACTGTAGAGGATTCAGACATGTCTCCATTGTTCTTAGATACAACCTGCAACAAGGATTGCAACAGTTCTCATGGGAAGAAATGTACCAACTTTTCGAGGAAGAACAACTAAGGGTAATAGTTAAAATAGCTACATTAGACGCGACAGTTTCCTCAGACCCATCCTACTTTGATGTTGCATGCTCGTTTCTTCACCAAATAGCAACGAGGCCAAATATTTTACCCTACACAGATATGGTAAAGTGGGTAATTGACCACCTTAACATAGCTGATAGATCATTCAAGAATTCAAATATGAAGATTATTGGTTCATTCACTTGCAGAAGATTTAAGGATAATGTACCACTTGCCCATGCCGCAGAAGAATTATGATAAAGCTTTTTTTCCAAAGCTTTACAAAGAAGCATACAGACCTCATGAAGGTGATAAAGGGATGGAAATACGATGAAGGCAAGCTGAAGCGGGACAAACTTGGTATGTACCCGATAGCACAGTTAACCTCCCCTTATTGTTATGTTGCTAGAATGTTATGTAGGTTGTTTGCAAAAGTTACAACTAGGTTTTCCACATACTGGGTCCCTTTAATTGACGCAATCGTTAATTCTTCTATTATGAATTGGGCGAGCATTTTGTCTGATAATTTGGCCAGAAATATCATGGATTATAGAAGTAAAAAAAGTGTTTCCTCTAGAACAATACCCCTATTCTACATGAGTGCTCACATTCTGGATGCAATTTGCTTTTATTAAAGCTATCCTATCATGGGATGGAAATGGACAACCCAAGACCCCACTCCGATCCATATTTACCACATAACCCTTTGGGAATCCGATTTTCATTTACATTTCTATAAAATTTGTAATGGAGTCATGTTACACATCCATCAGATTATCTTTGATGAAAAGGCCCCTAGGATTTCTAAGGAGGCTAGCACATACATTTAACCAGTTGCTAGATGGTTTGCTGAAGAGAATTTCACTTATATCAAAGTTTTTGGGAGTTATTCTTCTCCCCATGTTTTGCCCTATTATGTTCTTGATAAGCTCTTAGCTAGGGAAATTTCCTACCAACTTCTAGTGAGTGGCATTTCCAAACAACTTAAAGATTCCAAGAAGGCCATTTGGCCTACTTTCCCTTTACAGTGCGACACTTTTTCCCTTTTCGATATTGGTCATGCATTCAAGGAGATTTCAAATGTCACTTCATTAAATTTGGCTCTAATGCCAAAGAGGCCATTTGATCCTAATGATGTGGTTAAGAATTTCACCACTGAGCTTAAATTGAAACCTTTCTTGAATGAGAAAGAAATGTTTGACGATTTCT
This sequence comes from Pinus albicaulis, assembly GCA_034641835.2. Taxonomy (NCBI): domain Eukaryota; kingdom Viridiplantae; phylum Streptophyta; class Pinopsida; order Pinales; family Pinaceae; genus Pinus; species Pinus albicaulis. Next base: position 1,462,731,418 of record CM076584.1, on the reverse strand, counting down.
TTCAAGGCATGAAAAAGTTCACAAATGTGTTGAAAAATGCATCCAGTTAACTCAGTTAAACAAAATTTGAGGCTTTCCAAGCATATAGAAATAAAAGGCTGGAAACTATCCCTTTGGATTTGTTATTTATTGAATATGTCAACAGACCAACTCCAAGCATTAGTTTGGAAAATGAAGCCAAGGATATGTTTGAAGATGAATCCCAAGAGAAATCTAATCACGAGTTAGGGCAATCACAACATAATTCTCAGAATTCGGATCACTCTGATAATGAATCCGAGAGCAGGAATGAAAGCCCAGAGAAAATAATTGATAAAGTGATTAAAGGGATTGAGATGCAAACAGAAGGAGAAATTAATGGAGCTGGATCATCTTCTCAAAAAGTTCAGGATATCCAGAATACACCTGACTAGACAGAGAAGCCTCAGCCAAAATATTTGAAGAATGAATGGGAGAAGTTTTCCAAGGAACTAAGAACACCACCACCAAAGCCTAATATTGATGAATCCAAAAGTTTCCAAACTCCAGATCATTCTCAGAATTTAGTGGAAACTGCAATTCCACTACAGCAGGTACCTGAAGTTCATGATCAAGAGATCATTCCGGCATACCCTACAGAACAGATTGTTTTACAGATTGAAGAGATACCCTCACTTGATGTCTTCTACAGTCCCAGTCATAACGCTGTAGTTAAGAGAAGAAAGAGAATAAGAATGGATGAAACAATTTCAAATCTTATGAGTGAATTTGTAGACTTTATATGGAAAGACCCTTTGGCTAATCCTACAAAACATTTGACTAAGTTATCACAATTCATAGGAGCATATGTTACTGCTATCATTGACAAAGCCACAGAGGTACAAATTCTATTGAAGCAAAAAGAAGACAAGAACAAGAGTTAGAGAGACTGTTAGAATGGGAAAAATTTAACTCCAGTAAGAAAATTGAAATGAAGATGTCTCAATTTCAAAAGGATTTTGAAAGAATGAATTTGTAACATCAGGTGCAGATTACAGAGAAAGAAACACAGCTTGAAGCAGCAATGGACAAATTAAAAAGCCAGGTTCAAGTAGAGCTGTTCATAAAAGAAGCACTAGAAATGAATGCAAAGCTAAAGCAGCAGCAAGAAGTCTTCTGTCAGCAAGCTTCAATCACCAGCACTTACTGTGATACGAGCAAAATTCTAATCCAACAAGTGGCTAACAGGAGACTTGAATGCGAGAAAGTTGAAAAGAAGATTAATGAGTTCATTTAGTGGCAAGGATCTGACTCGGGGAAGAAAGCTGACCTATCTCGGATAGATAAATTTCACAAAGAGATTTTATTTAAGGATTGAGAAATACAACTAAGACAAGCAGAAAAGGCAACGCTAAAGGCATCAAGGTTAACAAATTAAATTATTGAATCTGTTAATGAATAACTTTTGAAAGCTGAACTTATTAAAGAATCCGCCACTGAAGTGCTCCCAGAGCTGAAACCATTAGAAGCACAGTGGAAGAAAAATATAGAGATGCATGAGGAAATGATTAAAAAGATAAATAAGTTTGATCAAGAAAATTACTGGAATTTTCTGATCAAACCTTATCATCAGTGCCTAACTCTATAATCATTAACTGATTCTACAAAGAAATCGCAGCCAACACTTTCGAATGCAGTGTTTAAAGGCCAGATCAGATTAGGAATTATGCAACCAGCTTAGCTAAAGCCATTGATGGATATTTGTCAGCTCCAAGATCAAATGCGCAAAGAGGATCAACACACATAATCATGTTGTTATTTTAAGTTTACTCCTTACGAGGATGGTTGTTTAAAATCTCCTCCATATTTTATGTAATAATCTATTTTTAAACATATTTTAGTTCAGTATTTAAACCCTTCTCATGCATTTACAGAAGGGTCGAGAAATTTGTCAATTTTTTTTTGCAAAGAATGCACTTCTGTAAGTTTGTGAATGCCTTGATGAATTAATGGAACGAAATCTGTTATCTTTTTAACTTTCAAGCTGTTTAACTGAAGTTGCACTATTGTACTCTTTAAATTGCTTGAAAATGAAGAGGAGAAGACAAATACTGTCAGTTTGAATGAGTAGAATCTCGTATATATTGTATTTCTACACGTTATATTAAGTTTTGCTTTTTAGATTGACAATTATATTTTTATCTGCATTATATATTTGAACTGTTATCATAAATGAATGTTAAATTCACTTTTGTACTGATATTTATTTATGATTTCTTATTTTATACATAATCAAACATATAAATGCGATATACATTTCACAGTTCTTTTAATTAAATTATTTTGTTAAAAGAATTATCTTTACATAATTTTCATCTCTTTCAACTTTTAAATAATTTTCATTACTAATAGTTGGAAGATATATTTTTAGATCACGTAAAGGAATGAACACCCTAGGTATATAGTAGAATAGATAGTTTAGATACATGCATAAGATAGATTAAATCATTTCCCATTTGCATGTTATATAAACAAAACACACCGAACATCATCCTTATTGGGAAACTGGTCCCTTTATCCCTAGTTGGAGCCACCACACCAAACGGAAAAGGACTTGCTCTAAGGTCCGGACTGGGTGGTTTTCCCCCATGTTGTTGCAACGAAATTCCGAGGCTTCAACACAGCCCAACAACACAAAAAACCCAAACTTGAACTTAATAGCTAGCCTAATACCTTTAGTCAAACAAAGCTAAATTATAAAGAGAGATTCCTCTAAGAAACTAGAAGGGATAGATTCCCAGTTTCCAAAGTGGTTCTAAGGTTACCTCTGTGATTTTCTGTGCAACCTCAAAAATTACGCAGTGATAACATTCTGGCGACTCCACTGGGGACAAACATACCTTGGTTTGAAAATTTGTTTCCCTGGTTCAAAAAAATTATTTTAGTGCATTTAAGATTATATTTCAAAAAATAAATGTTTTTGAGGTTTTAAAGCTTCGTACATAGTGAAATTGTGTGTTAAATATTATATAGATCTGGCTCCTAAAAGAATTCATACTAGAGCACATCCCGATTCGAAACCTCCCAAGATCCTGGACAACCTTGAGAAATTGATAAGGAAGAAAAGCTTGACTAAGAGTCAAAGGAGTCGTATTCCTATACCAAGAGAAAATTCTATTCCAGAGAGATTTGTTACCATAGAAAACATTCAGTTTGATATACCTTTTGAACACAATTTGTTTATAACTAAATATGAAACTTTTGTAGCTGAAGAAATATTTGATGAGTCTGTGTTAGGACCATACATATCTGAACATCAATCAGTAGATCAGGATTTTTACAAACAAGCTCTCTAGCAGTTTGAAAAATTAGAAGACCTAGTGACAAACCTAAAACAAGCTGTCCATAAAGCTTACATCGAGCAATCAATTGAACTTTCATCCCTATCAATCTCTGTTTCCTCTCCCATCACACAATCTTTACATCCTGTTTCCACTAGTTCCATCTCTTCAACAATTTCCACTACCTCCCCAGCAACATCACAAACCATAATCCAAAGTGTTTTAATCCCTTGCACATCTACACCTATTACAAGTTCATATGTTTTTCATCCCCATATACCAATCATGGCAGCTAGGTATGCTCCATTGGTTTTACTTGGAAAACTCCATCCTATATTCCAGGACTACCAAAGTAGGATACATTAGTTTGATGGCACTGGGTCCATCACTGTACAACAACATGTAGACAAAATGAATGACTACTTTGACCTTCAGGAGGTAGATGAAGAAGATGTGAAGATGAGGCTTTTCGCCCAAAACCTTGACGGTGAGGTAAGAAAATGTTTTAAATCTTTACAAGCAACTACTATAAACGACCTTACTGCCTTTCATCAAACTTTTCTCAATAGATGGGAAATCAAGAAAAATCCTCTTCAAATTCTAGCATAATATGAAAGCATTAGGAGAGCCCCTAGGGAAGGTGTGCAATATTGTTGCACTAGGTTCAATAGCATTTATAATGAAATCCCAACGACGATTAAACCTCCTCAAGGATTAGCCTTGATTAAGTTCCCAGATGGCTTTGATGCTGATATGTCCTATCAGCTAAGAGAAAGGAACCCTACAACCTTGGAAGAGATGCAAAGTGATGCTGTAAGTGTGGAAGCCAATCTGTTAGCTAAAAGGGATAGACTTAGATCTGAGAAAAGAGTTACCATAAAAGAGGAGACATCCACTTCTTCTTCTGATGCCAAATTAAATACATTAGTGAAAACTATGGAAAGGATGATAGAAAGAAAAAGCGTAGCTGATAGGGCTCCTCCTAGAGAGAACCAACCTGGTCCTCAGATCAGGAACCCTAAATTTAGGAGAAATGCACCTCAGATTAAACAAAGGGTGAAAAAAGGCCCAAATGACCAACAACAAACAATTATGCCTCCCTTTCAAGAAAATTATGCTGAAGAAGAAGGGGAATTAGATGAAGACCCTGAAGAGAACCAAATAAATTTGATGGGAATAAATGATGGTGATCCTATTTTCTTAACGCAAAAAGGGCAAGATATCTTCATACTTTCACAACCTGAAACCAGTCCATCAGAAACCAAAGACTATAAACAGGGATATTAGAATGCCATTATGGAGGTACATAAACAATATAATTTGAGAAGTAAGAAAACTGCTGATAATCCATCTAAGAAAAATCCTGATACTTCTCCAAAAAAGATTGTAGATATACCTTCCAAAAAGGTATCTGATACTGTTTCTAAGAAAGCTCAAGTTGATACTCCTTCCACTAGCAACCTAAAGAAGACTCTCAGAAGGAAAATCCCAAAAGACAAGATATGAATGTCAAGGAAGTTGAAAAGCCTCAAAATACATTCAACATTGAAAACGAATTGGCCAAATTGAAAATTTCCATTCCCATTACCGAGTTAATAAACAAGAATGCATACATAAACCAAGTTATAAAGGCTTTGATATTAGAAGAATGAACAGATATTGTGAACCTTTATGATGACCAACCTGAATTATTATTTGGACCAAAAGTTGAAGGTAAATCATAAGATGGGGTTGTTCCTCCTTTTTATGTCAACTTGAATATTTTTGATAAAATTATTCAATGCTATGCTTGATTCTAGTGCCTCACATAACTTGATTCCCAGGGCCATTATGGAAAAATTAGGATTGGATATTACTAGGCCTTATAAAGATTTATATTCATTTGATTCCAATAAGGTGAGATGTCTCAGTCTCATCAAAGACCTGTGTGTCACTTTATCCCAAATCCCAGCCAAAAGGTTAGTCATGAATGTTGTGGTAGTAGGCTTACCTCCAAAGTATGGAATGCTACTTTATAGATCTCGGGGGGATAATTACAGGGCACCTTATAGTTGGATATGAGTTATGCTACCATTCCTGTATTTGGGAATCCAATAAGACTTTATAGAGAAACACTGATGAAATACATGGTTAATAGTCAAGATTCAACACAGACCAAACAATTATCCCTCGTATTCAGTCCATTCAGACCTAGACTCTTTTATCTTATATAATGATGGAGGTGTAGAAGAACAAACCCAAAACCTAGAAACTGATTTGTGTGAGATTGAAGAAATCAAAACAGACATTGTGAAACTGAATGAAGAAAATGAGCCTTTATGGAACATGGATTTTGATGGGGCTATAAGCAAGGAAGTATCAGGAGCAAGTGTGTGGGTTTGTAACTCACAAACTAATAAATTAGAAGGGCATTCATATAAATTGAATTTTCAATGTACCAATAACATAGCTGAGTATGAAGCCTTAATTCCAGGGTTACAACTTTTGAAAAATTTAGGTGCCAAAAGAATTTCAATTCATGGAGATTCTGAACCCATAATCAAAGAAATCAAAGGGTAATATTCAACTAAACCATGGAAAATTTTAGGGGCTAATATTCGCAGGTGGGCTAATTTTCCATGCTTTTTCCAGAAAAAAGATTCGCCAATTCCCATTTTTTAAAAAATTGATTCGCCCAAATTTTATAGTATAAATATATTTTACCCTAAAAATCACCAAAAATTTATATATACTAATATAAAATGATTACAAAACTAAATATTTTTACAAAAATAACATCAAAATTTTACAATTCACACATTGGGGACTACTAAGATTTGCCAAGTTTTTAAACTTTAAGATAAACGTCCATCCTTAAAATTATCCCTGAACTAAACATCGAAGGTTAAGGGCTTATAGGAATGCCATTTTAGATTTCCTTGAGCGTTTTTTTGAGTATGAATTATCTGTAATTCCAAGAGGTCAAAATATCATCGCTGATGGTCTTTGTTTTATTCTTGTCATAGGAAAAAGACAAATTTCTTATAAAAAAAAGAGAATGCATGCCTCATAGACTTAGAGGTAAGGATTTTTTTTACCAAAAACCCCACTTTTGAGCCTCTAAGTAGCAATCAACAATAGTCAACTGATTGTAAAATATTACATTTTACAATAGGAAGCTTTGGAAATTATTTTGGAGAGCAGGATAGATCATTTAAATTTTTTTAAGAAGGATGTACCTCCCCATATCATTATATAATGGCTGAAAAAGGAGACCTACCTGAGGTCTTTTAGTTTCCTATTAGGGAGACCAATGGACAAACTAGAATTAATAACATCAATCCATTTGTACTTCCCACTTCTATGGACTAACCATTGAGGATCTTTGTTATGCATGACTTATAATTATCTTATAGATGAATAAAAACTCAAGATCTTTCCATCTACCTTGAAGGATGCAAATTTAAGATGGTTCATGAGCCTTGAAGGGAACAACATTACCACTTGGGATAAAATGAAACATGCATTCAAAAAAAAATATAGGGATTATTATCAAGCCAAATACATAAGGGATGAGATCTTTCAAATGACCCAAGGAGACAATGAATCCTTGGAAGATTTTGAGGAAAGATTTCTATTGAGCTACAAAAGAGCACACAACTGCACGCTGGATGATTATTCCCTGAAACTTGTTCTACTAAGAGAAGTAATGGAATATTTGATGGAAACATTGATTCTCTTGGCCAATGGGGATATTTACTAGCTGGACTATCTTGGGAAAATTATATGCTTATATTTCCAACATCAAATTATCGAATCGAGGTTCACAAACTTAGATATGCAAGCAAAGCATATGTGGGATTAAAGCCCTAATATTTCCTATATAATATCAACAATTATTGAGAAATCACGTGAACTTTGAAATTCAATTGTTGGAAATTAACAACTAAATAACATGTGCATAAGAGAAGACTAAATGCTAATAAACGCGTTGGAACTAAAGACCATTTTCTAGTCCTTGTCTTAAATCCCATGGCAAAGCCCTAGAATGCAATCTTTCACTCTATGAGATAGTGTTCATGCACCCAATAACATGTTGGATTTAAAGGATTAAAGGATTCTAGTGCTGGTGTTTAGTCTCTCAAAACCAAATATTGGGAGTTAACACTATGGAATTTGTCACTGGGTCAAAGGAAAACTAGTGCCATAAAGGGTTATGAGTAACAAACTTTTATACACGGGTTTGTATGTTCATGTAACTTTGTGGGAGTAGATTCCTCTTATCCTGACCATTCAATGACCCTTTCTTCTAGTGGATATTATTATCCTATGAATCAAAGCAATGTAAAAGGATTAAACTCAATTAAAGTATTATGAAAAGGAAACTTACAAAAAGTTTCCATCTCAGCATAATTCAAACATAAATTAAAAACATTGCAAATCGAATACATTTGCAATCTAAGCTAATAGAATAAAGAGGTAGAGCATTACTTAGGATTCAAGGGCCCTCCCCAACCTGACTAATGCTACTAATAATGATCAGATTACACCAAAGCGATGCACCAAGAATTAGGGACCAAAAACATTCATTGATGGAATACCAAACTCTGTTTACAAAAAGGGTCACACACAAGCTTGCTACCACAATGAATGTCGAAGTTGAAAATAAATTACCTATCCCCAACATATTACATAAAATAATCATTCCAACTCTATTCTTTGTCTAAATATTTGTATAAGAGGAGAATTGGGGTGGATCAAAACCAATTCCCCCAATCTCAAATTTGCTTAAATTGTGAAATAAAATCAAGATAGCAAATGATAACACCCAATATATAATTGGGTCATTTTCTACTCATAATACAAACAAAATACAAAAAATTATTTCTATAATTCAAGAAAGCTGAGATTCATTTCCTGTTGCTAAATATACCACTGGCTTGGCATTTTCCTCAAATCTAAGCACTAATTATGAATTTGGGCGAATTTGTTCATTTTTGGCAGATTGATGTTGAGTAACTAAGAACATCTCTCAAAACATGCCGTATTTTGAAAAAAGGCCTTGATGTACCAAATTTTCCATACTATGAACCAAACCCATGTTCCATAATTTTTAGATTCGTCTTCATTACCTCAAAAATTGTGCTTAAAGTTGAATGTTTGGAAACTTTGACCTGTAATGTTGATTTAGAGCTGAAGGATCACACATGTGACCTAGGTGCAATATTAGCAACATAGAATTATGTTGACACCCGAGCCTTCAAAACCCATGTGGCCGAATTCCATCTAAAAGGGCATAAATATGCTAAACAACAATCGAGTACCATAAACCATAAGTGAATTGTTGGTATAAAAGCTAGACTAAACAAATTTTCATTAGTCAAATCAACTTAAAAATCATTGAATCCATTAGAGACATAGGAATAAATAAAAATAAGCAACTCTTACCTCTATATGCTTGTTAGAGGGTTTTAGCTTCAAAAGCGTACAAATGTATGATAACATGGGCAATATGTAGTTAAGAGGGTAGAATATGAGTGCTAAAAGGACAAATGAGTTATTGAAAAAAGTTGACAAAATGGGAGCCCAAAATATCCCCACGCTGATGTATTTGCATGTCCTCATGCAAAGAAATCTATCCTCAAAACTTTAACAAAGTCCTACATCATTTACTAAATGTTCAAACTACCCCCGTGCCCCATTTCTCATTAATTCTATGTTTCACTCTGATCTCCAATCTGAGAAGGCTCTGTAGCATCTCAACCTCAGAATCTCCACAAGAAACACCCTCATGTGTGCTTAAAACAATTTTGGATTTTCTATTCTCTTTAGAAACGTACCCTCTTCCAAACAATTGCTCAAACCATTGTCTTGACCAAAGACAATTGTTTTCTACTTTTGAAGTTGGCTGGAGTAAGCTTGCTAGTTCTATCAATTGATGATGGAAAATAATTCACCCAAAATTCATCCAAAATAGATGCAGACTGGTGCCTTGCTGCATGGCCCATTCTAGACAACCTTGAAAGACTTCCACTTCCATTTCCTCTATGTGCTTGTTAACTAGGACATAAATAGGCCAAAATAGATGCAGACTGGTGCCTTGCTGCATGGCCCATTCTAGATAACCTTGAAAGACTTCCACTTCCATTTCCTCTATGTGCTTGTTAACTAGGACATAAATAGGACGAAATAATGTTATTTCTAGAAAGAAAATAACCCTGAGCATAGATTCACTTGATCTTGAAAATTCAAACAACTAACATATACAACCTCCCCTTAGGAAATTTGTATGAAAAATCCCTCATTACTCCAAGATTTTAATCTCTTCTTAGGAACAGCATTGCAAACTTACATTCTTTTATCAATACGAAGAGCGGTGTAGAATATAGGTGTTATTACACCAAGTTGTGCTAAAGCCGTATTAAGAATAATTGGATTAGGCTCACAAAAAACTAGTCCATCAAAGGTAATAACAATTTTTGAGAGCTTCATCTTTCCCATTGAACATAAGATTGTGCATCAAATCTGGAGCTAAATTACTTGTAACGAAGATGACACTTCTAGCTCCAGAGTTCCTTCTTGCATCATGACATTGATCACCATTTCTACTCCAGATAGCCATACCATTATCTGTGTACTCATTAAAATAGTCATTTTCTACACATTCTTTAACACATGGAGAATTTGGATTCTCCACAAGTTTCTTTATTGTACGGGAGGAATGTCTTGTCCTGTCCTACCGGAGACATTATCTATAATGGTTGGACTGTTGAAAGAACACTTCATAAATGCAACACCAAACCTTCATGTGATGTCTTCCCATAGTAAGGATTGATGTGAAGAGAAACGTGCATTCCAACAACAAAGCCTTGCTTTGTTGCATGTATTTCCTCCCTTGTTGAATTGCTTCCAGTATTGTCAATGACTTTGATTGCATCACCAAAAAAATTGACAATGTGTCCGATTAGCATAATATGTTCATCCAAAATCATTAGCTTTCCTTTGCTAGTTGTTCCTCCAAAAATAACAACCTTGACATCATTTCTTGTTTGTATATTTAGCAAAGAATCATAAGCTTCCAGATCAAAATTCCCATCTGATAAATATGGGGTCTTAATAGCTATAATCAACCTGTTCAGAAAATGGTTGTTATTGATGTCAAGGGTTACACATATAAAAGAGATAATGACACAAGCTTAAGTTTTGTCTGGAGACCTTTTCGAGAATGTATGACACACCTTTTAACTCCTCTCGGTTGAGGAGATATAATATTTTGAAGTTAAAAGATCGAATTTGGGCATTTTAATCTCCTAGTGAAGTTGACCCTCTTGAGGAACAAGTTGGTCCTATTTGGGAGGCGTGAAGCCTATAAATAGGTATTCGTCTCCCTCAATTTGATACAACAACTTAGTCAGCTCAAAAAAAAATTCAGACCTGTTAAGGGAGACATTTGAGAGGTTCATACTTCATGAACCAGGACAACAAAGAATTTTGAAGCCAGTTTGAAGGGTTATTTTCAGAGTCTCCTAAAAGGATTTTCTATTTTTTTTGGGATATTTTGAAGCTATTTTTGAACAGTATTTGGATCACATCTTGAAGAGTATCCGTGGGACATAATTTAAACTTGTTGCAGCCTCAGATTCGACCCTGAATCAAGACATAATTTGGACCTATTGCAATGTCAATTTCAGCCCTGAATCAAAACATAATTCAGATATGTTGCAGCCTCAATTTTGGCCCTGAATCAATACATACTTCAGGCCTGTTGCAGCCTCTATTTTGGCCCTGTTTCGTCCTGCTCAGGACCTAGTTCGGACCCACTGTTTGCCATAGTCTCGACCTGTTTTTTAGTTGATTTCAGAGCAGCCTTGGAGTTAAACATAACCCTATTTTAGGCCTATTTTAAAGGCTCATTTTTAATCTATCTTGGAATGTTTTGAAGACAAGACTCATATCTAGTAAGAATGCCAAGACGCTAGATTGACAACAATTGATGAGGTATGTACATATAATATACATGAGATTAAAGGATTGTTGATAAGTTGGTGCCTAAGGAGGATTGGTGTCTTCATTTTCCAGGTTGGAGGATGAATTTGTAAAGGAGGATTGGTGTCCTCATCATTGTAAATTGAAGCCAAGCTAAAAATATTTAAGTGGTTTATCACTTTAAATTCTTATGCCTTAGCATGGTTTATGATTTGTTATTTTAATATACTAGCTTAATTTTAAACTGGTAAAATTAATGATTGGATCAAATAATGATTCACTCCCCTCTCAATATTTCTAACAATTGGTACTAAAGCTAGATTCTCAGAGAAACCTGACAACTAGAAAAAAGGTTTTCCAATCACAATGTTCAGTGAAGAAGCACTTAAAGTTCCCCACTTTGATGGAACAAATTTTGCATTCTAGAAGTTTAGAATGAAGTACTATCGGATGTCTCTTAGTGTTGAAGTTTGGAAATCTGTTAGAGATGGATAGAAGATTCCATCTCCTCTTCCAACAAAACAAGACGAGAAGAAGGCATATGTAGCAAATTCAAAGGCTTTGAACTGAATATCAAGTTGACTGTTAGATTCATAATTCATCAAAGTCATGAATTGTGAATCAACTAAAGAGATGTGGGACAAGCTTATAAGTAACTATAAAGGAGATGACTAGGTAAAGAAGGAAAAGCTTCAAATATTTAGAAGACAATTTGAAAATATAAAAATGAATGATGAAGAAGATATTGTTGCCTACTTCCTCTGAGTAGATGTAGTTAACTCTCTTAGAGGGCTTGGTGAAACAGTCGTAAAAAAAACAATTGTCCAAAAGGTTTTGAGATCTCTTCCAGATAATTTTGATGCTAAAGTTTGTGCCTGTTGTATCCCAATCCGGCACAACTAAAAATATTCAAAAAAAAAAAATATAAAAATTTTCAGCACATTTTGCTTGGCTTTCTGGGGCAGGGGTAAGTGGCACAAGTTTGGGAATGAAATGCTTGTCAGCGAAAGGCCATTTCAGCACGAGAGTCAGGAAAGTGAAGATATAAAAACTTTAAAGAATTTCTGTCAGCTTACGAATGGTTCTGATGGAGTTGATCCTTTAAAATCAAGTTTGACAACTTTACCTTCAAAACCTCACAATACAAGGGAACCTATCGATTGCTATGGAGATGAATATAGAATTCAAGATCAGATTTTGCTTAGTGTTGAAGAAATTGGTAAAGATGTATATGGGGACGAATTATCTGTCAAACACCTTGGAAGCAGTGAGCTGCAAACATCTAAAGTTTCACTTAGAACAGTGAACATTAAAATTGGGAAATTCAAAAGTGTTGATATTGATGAATAAAGGAAGGCTTAAAATTTCATTATGAAATGCAAGGTAAAGGGTTCCCACCAACGTTGGAAACATATCAGTCATTATCTATAAACTTAGCAAAGAAAGGGACACAGATGGAGCCTTAAGGCTTTACAATGAAATGGAGGCCAAATCCATATTACCAACTGCCTCTAGTTGTTAAGTAGTCCTTGATCTATTATGCAAAGAAGGGAGGGTGAAAGAATCATGCAAGCTTTTAAGGGGAGCCCTGAAGAAGGGAATTGTGGCAGATAAAGTTGTTTGTGCAAAAGTAATTTATTTCCTATGTAGAGAAGGTTGCTTGAATGAAGCAAGTAAACTTGTTTAAGAAATTCTTGAGAGGGATTTACTTCTTAGCATCGATACTTACTGTAGATTGCACTCTGAATATTGTAGAAGATTTAACCAAAGGAGAAATCACTTACACAGAAATCACAGGACTCCCAGGTTATCAATTTCGATTGCTTATTGCGGACAAACAAAACAAAATTTTAAAATTCAGCGATTTGGGTTTTGTGCAGAAAGGCCCTAATTGCTTTCGAATCGAGAAATTTCTAAAAATTCGAAGCGGTTTAAGATGTTTACTAAGTTCCTTCAAATTCTAGTTTTCTTAAAAAAACACTATGCAAATAGGGGATGACTCTTTTCTGCTGGAATTCATTTTGTATGATCGCAATTTCATTCTTAGAAGAAGACTTGAATGATGCAGATTGCTTTTTTTTTTTCGGTCATTTGACGTGGCAACTATATCGTGTCAGAAGACTTTGGCGATATGGAGGGTTAGATCGATATGAAAGGTTAGATCCAAACAAGACTGCTACAGGTCGACGTTCAAAACCTTTGGACGGATTTTGAATTCTAGTCACATATATACTCCGATGTAATGAGGATGATACTGGGCTAACTTCCTCGTCAACCCATAAGATCTTGATTTTAAAACCGCTGAAACTCAAGGCTAAGGTGTTATTATGTACCCAATTTTTTTCTTTGGTTTTTGGAGGTCCAGTTGTTTACGAATTTCCAACTTTTTACAGTTTCACTAACAACAATCTTTGACGCGGAGTCTCCCCAGAAGTATCCAATAGAGCTGCTCCAAACGTAAGGGGTTGAACTGTAAAAGCCATTAGCTTGCTTTATATGCTTGAAAAAAAGAGCATGGACAGAAGTGGCGAGCTTTTTCTGCATGTACACCTGTTACTAATGATTTTAGTGGCACTGTGACACATGAGCAACCTCTATGAATTGGAAGAAAACAAGAGAGGATGGTGTCCATATTTACCGCGATATTTGTAGCCAAGATAAATTGGAAAGATATTTGTAGCCAGTTTTAAAAATGTAAGATGTGTTACTGAGAGCCAACGACAATGTGCCTTCTCGATCCAGTGTTAGTTTTACTTTCGAGGAGAACATTCTCAGCTGGGGATGCTACTTCAACACATACTGAAGAGCATTGATCGGTATGTTTCCTCCCCTTTAGACCACCAAAGGAGAAGAGGTTGTATTGCCGTTCATGAACTATTGGTGAAGTTCCGTGCTTTCTGTTCTAGTGGACACTGTGCTCTTGGGTGCATTGGAACTTGTAACTTGTATACATGAGTTGGAATTTGTAACTTGGTATAATTAGCATAAGTTTTACTTTGAATGTAATATTATGGAATAAGTTGCAGAGTATAAATATCGCAGAATTGACTTCAACATAAAGTAAGTTGGAATGGTTGTAAAAAGAAAATACCTTTAGGGAGTTGGAAAGCATTTTATGCTCTACAAAACAGGTGTAGATAGGCAGAGTTGTGGGACTGAAAAACCACTCTAATTCTTTTTGGGCTTCTAGTGATCCCAGTGATTCTCTATGGTTGTGAATTGTGGGCTAGCGACACAACCGAGATGCAGTAGAAACTAATTGAGAAAATTTAGAAGCGTTTGATTACAAACAAATTCAAAATTAAAAGTGTAGTTCCTTATGCTATCTTGTTTAGTGAAACGGGGCTGCTCCTATTGAAGCGATTGCTATGGTGCAAGTCATAAGATATTTGAAAAAAATTGAGCAAATGGAAGAGGGTAGATGGCCTAAGGTTGTGTTTAGTGACAGAGTGTGCAAAAGAAAGAAGACTTGGATGCAGCAAAATAACAAATGGTTTAGTAAATGGGGTATTTGCTTGAGCATGTGTCCTACAAACACTAAAGAGATAAAAACTTTTGTTATGGATAAGTTCCACAAACGTACTTGGGAGAAAGAGCTAGGGAGAAAGAAGAAGTACTGCATTGAAGAGTTTAACCCCACTCATAACCATCAACAAAAGACATACATAGGGGCCAATATTTCTTAGACATCTAACATTCTTATTGCTCAATTAAGGACTAATTCTCATCAACTCCGTTGTGAAACAGTGCCCTAGAAAAGGCCAAAAGAAATGTGGGAGGAAAGAGTATGTATTTTTTGCTCTTCCGGAAAAGTGGAAATAGAAAAAAAATTCATTTTAGAATGTAAGGCCTTCAAAGACAACTAGGAAAATTATGCAAGTATTCTGGCAGCTAGTTCTTGGGATAATCTATTCAGCGAAGAGTTTGTCGAGAAGCTGGGAGCAGTTATTGTAAAACTTCGCAGGAAAAGGGCCAAATACAAGAGCTAGATGGAGAAACAATCTGTCCCATAGGTTATTTTTAGCCTCGTGAACATTAAAAATATTTTCTTTTTTTCTTTTCTATAATAGATTTTGGTGGCCAGAGCAATACTTCTAGAACACCTTTCTTGCCAAGTAGGGAAACACATTTTAGTAAGTTTTCCAACAATTTTAAAATCATAGATAGTCCAAAACATTTGAACCCAGATTGAAGAGGATCCCGGTGGCACCAACCGCGTGAAATTCATGTCAAAGAGTGCTCCCCTAAGCAGATTCGTCAAAACTACTCAAGAAGAGATCGATGGTTGGGATTTGTTGCAACATCAACCACGAGAAGGTGCCTCCGTAAGCAGTGTTAGACTTTCAAGAAACCGTATGTGGTTTTGTTGGGGCCCGCATTTGCCCTCTTGATTCGACTACCCATTGTTTATGAGTTTGTATTATGTTCAAAAGAAATAGTTTATAACTATGTAGAACCTATTTTGTAACAAATTCAAGAATTAGTTTGAAATTAATTATGAGAGTTAATCACTTAGGTTAGGAGTTGATAAATTTTGTGTAAAAAAGACTTTGGAAGAAGAAGTGAGGTTTGGGAGCTTTTTGTATTTAATACAATTTTCATAGAGTTTCGATAATTTGTTGGGTATGATTAGTTTTCCTTGTTTGATCTTTTATTAATCTTCTTCTCTCATAATTGAGTGATGAAGTTGCTGGTCTCTAATGTTACATTTTTTTGAATTAGAGTTAAAATTCTTAATGATGCGTTCCTCTATTCTTAATTTAATTGCTTTCTGATCATTTTTCTTCTAAAGTTAAAAATAAAAGATTCTCTGCAAGACAAACTATTATGAGAAACTTTCCACCCCCACTTCTTTCTTTTCTTTCTGTCATTTGTACTCAACATCAGAAGGTATTTGTGAAAGTATTGTTCTCATATGAAAAGTTAAAGGGTTTTAAATCATATTTATGGGGTTTTATAAATGAAAGGACAATCAATTAATTTCTTTTCAGTTTTACATGAATTTCTTGGACATTGATTTCTCCTCAGCCAGAAATTGTCTCCCAAGGTACAAGAGTGCCATAAAAGAACTAAAGGATTTGGACACTTTAACAATGGATGAGCTTCACGAAATTCACATAGAATATGAGATGTGGTTAGGAAATCCAACCCACAAGGAAGTTGCATTAAAAGCATCAAAGTCACCAAGAAAAGGCAAGCGCGGTGATTGCTCTAGCGATGAATCTAATACTGAAATGGAACTTCCTTGTTAGGGGGCTAAAGAAAGGATCCATGCTTAAATGTAAGTTACCTATCATTTGTTTCAGATGCGTTAAAATAAGACATTATGCTGCTAAGTTTCCTATTAAATATGACAATGATGATGATGAAGAACCCAAGAAAAGATGTTCAAAAGGAGAGACTTAAAAAAGAAGAATTTCTCCTCCAAGTAAGATAGTGATATCTTTGACGAGGAAGAGTATGATGAAAATAGAGAAATATTATTCATTGATTTCTCAAATGAGGTAGTAGAATTAGAAGAAGAGGAAAGGACTAAAGCTATGGGTGATTTGGAAGAAAAAAATATTAGTGCCTTAGAATAAAATGATACACTCAGAAGAAATATTGGAAATCTAACCAAAGATATTATCTCTCTCAAAATTGAGAAAGAGGAAGCTAAGTGAGTAGAGGAAGTCTTGGGCAATAAGCTGAAGGAAAAGGAAGAAATATGTGTAAAGATGGAATCTAAATTAATATATTTGAGAAAGAACTTGGACAAGGTCAACAAAAAATTGAAGAGCTCCCAAACTCTAGACACCATTCTCAGTTGTCAAAGGCCACTAAATGCCAAAGGTTAGGCTCAATTATACATGTAAATCCTCTATCTTGGAAAAGGCAGACACTAATACTCATCACAAAGGAAAGCATGAAATCTTCATCAAAAGTAGTGTCGAAAAAACTAGAAGTTTTTTTGAGGTCTTCAAAGGGTCTCCTTACAATCCTCACGATAGTTTAACTGGAAACAAAATTCAACCAAGTAATGAGACTTCAAAGAAACATGCCTCCCTCGAAAGAAATGACTCATCAAGGAAATATTATACTGACAAGTATTAAATTATATTTTTTGGTCACAATTTCTTATGTAAAAATTTGGTCATTAGAAAAAATACTACAAAGCTTATAGGACTATTTGCCAACCTCCTAAAATTGAGGTTGTTGTCAATAAAATCCAAGACCAAATAAAAACTCATAATTCCTTTACTCCTCTTTCCAAGTATAATATAGAATGTTATAGGTGCCACAATCTAGGTCATGAAGAACAAAATTATTCATTAAAGCCAAAAGAAGGAGTCTGGAAAAGGAAGATTGAAGAATATGCACTAGAGAAATGTGTACTTGTATTCTAAAAACAAGGAGAGCCAATGGTTTGTTTGTTGGATCACGGTTGTCAATGATGTCAACCCAAGAAACTTCCAGAAGAAGCCCACCGTTGATAAGTAAATTGACGAAGAAGAATAATGTTTTTGGGTTCAGGATCATCGTCATTTGATTCTCCTCGTCACACTGATTTCGATGGTAAGTGGTATGTCTCCTAATTACTCACGGTTGAGGAGTTACGCCTCTTTGAATATTGGATCCATATTCTTGGTCAATAAGCCCCAAAGGATATGCCACAAGAAAATTGTTTTTATTCAAGGAAATTAAAAATAAAATGGGCCTAGTCAAAAGATGATTTTATTAAAGGGCACAAGTAACCAAAATTAAATCATAGTCGGCCTCCAAGGGAAATAATTTTGGCTCAAAATTTAAAATTTGAATTTTAATAATTTCTCTCCCCTTTTCATAAGTCAGTTTCAATAAGAGCCCCTCTTCTCCACTATAAAAGGTGATTCGATTTCTCCACAAGTGCAAGTGTCAAATGTTGATCTAGTGCGAGTTATCTCTGTGACCATATACAACTTTGTTTAGTCTTGGAGATCTAAAGTGGGTCAAATTTCTGGGTTTAAATGTATGATCCTTTAGTTGAAGATCTTTGATGGAGGTTAAGTGATTAGTTTTGGGCTATTCACACCACCTTAAGGAATGCAATTATTGTAATCTTTATTCCACCTCCTTGTTTTCTATTCTATTTGAGTTTTGTTGAGGTCACATTTGTACATGTTTGAGACCTATTCAAACATATAGAGTAGAATGTATTAAATCATTTTCTGAGCCCATCCAAGATTTAACAGTGAATCTTGCAGACTGCTCACTAGGAGTGTTCCAATACGAACAAACTTGGGATTGTTCGTGAATTTTGAGGCATAAATGCAAGTTCTTCTAAGGAGTAGTCTCATCATTTTTATTGGGTTAATCCAAAGTTCTAAGGCTCTTTCTTTTTGACTTGATTACTAAGATAACTTGACATTTTTGGTAAGATGTATTTGACCCTTTTGTAGAAGTTTGTGTAGATTTGGACTATGGCACATTCAAAGGGTTTATTTAGTAATAATGTGCATTGATCCGAGATGTGAAAAACCTATTTAGAAGTCCTCTCTTGATAACTGAACCATGGAAAATTTATGATGAAAGTCTTGTTTAGTACTGTAATTTTCTGAGATACTTATGGAATTCTAATACTAGATGAGATGCCTCAATAACATGTGTTGCAGATTGGGTTTTTGAAATAAATGTTATCGAGTCATATTCATTGGGTTATTTATACATCGATCTCTTAAATTGTCACTTCTTGGTTCATTCATTCAAAATGATATTGTTACAAGCATTATGGATTGCTAAGAGTTATAGTATAATTGTTTAAGGCCCAATGGTAAGACATGCATTTTAGTGATGATCATTTGTTTGTCTGAGATCTAGAGTAGAGTAATTTTATGAGTCAACACATGTTGTGACAAGCCTAATCTGTGATTTGGACAAAATATCTAGGAATTGTAACAAGTATATCGAATAAAATTTAATGCTATGAAATCAGGTTGTTTGTCAGAGGAGGGTCTAATCATCGTGAGCCAGTGACATCTTTAGCATCAATAGCAGATTAGAAAATATCATAACAATAATAATGTTAATCCTTGTAAGCCAATGAATCTTTCGACAATAAAAACTTAAGGGAATCGACAATGGCACACTTTACTTAAATACTTGAGGTACACGAGTTGTTTAAATTGCTACATCATTTAGCAACAATCTTGAAGAGGTTGGGTTTTCCTTTTATATTTGAAACATACATTAATAGAAGAAATTTTTAGTTAGTATCCTTGTAAGTGGGTCATTGTCCCTAGTACGAGAGTCGTCAAATTGTTTCACTTATTTTATTTTAAGGGTGGTTGGGTGGTGCAAGGCAGGAGAGTGATGTGTCCTTCAGGTTGGAGCCAAAAAACACTTCAGGGTGGTAGGATGGTGCTATGGCATGTTGGAGCATCCTATCAATTGTAGCTGATAAAAATAGGGTGTTAGAGCATCCTTGCAGTTAGAGCTGGTAAAATAGGGCGTTGGAGCATCATTTTTGGATTTGGATCTTCTTGATAAATTGAATTATTTTCTAGAGTACTAGGAAGTTGGAGTTGAGAAGTTTTTTTTCTCATAAATCATATTAGAAAATGTTCGGTGGGTTTTCTCCCATAAGGGTTTCCACCTAAAAATTTCTTGTGTACTAATCTTGTGATGTGCTGATGATTCTTGTTTTGATTTATTGTTAGTGCTATGAAAATCAATAGTAAGTGAAATACTGATTCACCCCTCTCAGTATTTCCAATAATTGGTATCAAAGCATATTCCTTCACAAGCAATCTAACCACTGGAAGGGAGATCAGGGATTTCACTAAGAAAAAAGTTCTTGTATTCAATGGAGAAAAATATGCTCTTTGGAGTGTAAGGATGAAGGCATATATGCAAGAAAAAAGATATGATGTTTGGAATTATGTAATTACTAGATACAAAGAACCTACGACTCCAACAAATGATGTAGGTAAGAAGCTTCATGATAATAATGTTAAAGCTAAGAGTGCTATTTTAAATGGTTTAACAAAGTCGGTATATGTTAAATTAATGCATTGAAAATCAATGAAAGATGTTTGGGACAAGCTACAAAATATATATGAAGGGGACAAAAGAGTAAAGGATGCCAATAATCAGACTTTCATAGGAAAAATTGAGCAGCTGAAAATGAATGAAGATGAAAATATTACAATTTATTTTCTTCGGGTTGATTGTTGTGTAACCAGCTCCAAAAATAGAAGAAAAGAGATATCAACACCTTAGAAATAAGCCACTTCGAGGGGGCAACCTCCAATATATTACATAAATGAACAATTCTTGGATGATACAATTTACAAAACCTCCTTTCTATATATAGGAGTCCATGGGGCCATAATGTAATCCTAGTGGGCCACAATGTAATCCTAACCGACCTAAAAATAATAATTTAAGGGCACAATAATAACAAAATGGGGGTTACAAGGGTACAATAATAGCAATAAGGGGTTTACACTAACAATAATAAGGGACTATACTAGTGATATAGGGACCTAAAATGCCCCTCTCCTTCAAAAAAAGTGTTGTCCTCAATGCTTGAGTAGCTCTGGGTGCTTCTGTATAAAATTCTCATCCTCCCATGTAGAATCTTCAGTGGGTAAGTTCTTCCACTTGATGAGATACTCTGAAATTGATCGATTCCGTAGCTTTCGAGTTATTGTTTCCATGACCGCTTCAGGTTCCAATATGATTTTTCCTTCCTCATCAAGTTCTGGCAATATTGTTTGAACTGGAAGATTTTCACCTATAACTTTCTTTAAGCATGAAACATGGAAAACTGGATGTACTCGCGAAGAAGCAGGAAGCTCCAATTTGTATGCCATAGTACCAATCTTTTGCAACACCTTGTAAGGACCATAGTACTTTGGCGATAATTTACTATCCTTCTTAGCTTGCTTGAGGGACATTTGTTTGTATGGTTGTAGCCGTAAAAATACCCAATCTCCTACATCAAAACTTCTCTCGCTGCGATGTTGATCTGCCTGTTGTTTCATTCGATTTTGTGCCAAATTCAGGTTATCCTTTAAGAGTTGGAGAACTTCTTCTTGATGCTCGATGTGATCTTCCACTGCTTGAACCTTCGAATTTTCTCTTAAATATGATGTGATGGATGGTGGATGATATCCATAAAGTGCCATAAATGGGGTCATTTTTGCTGCAGTATGGAAGGAAGTGTTATACCAACATTCTATCAGAGGTAACCACTTGACTTATTGTGTTTGTTTATCGTATACAAAGCAACGAATATATCCTTCTAAACATTTGTTTATTATCTCATTTTTTCCATCAAATTGAGGGTGATAAGATGAGCTATGAGCCAATTGAGTACCCAAACAAGAAAATAATTCCGTCCAAAAATTTCCAATAAAAATGGGATCTCTATCACTTACAATAATCTTTGGGTTTCCATGTAGCTTTTGAATTGTTTCCATAAATGCAGTAGCAACTGTACTTGCTTTAAATGGATGAGATAATGCACAAAAGTGTGCATACTTGGTAATTCTATCAACTACCACCATGATGACTCTCCTTCCTTCGTACTTAGGTAAACTTGTGATAAAATCCATTGAAATCTCCTCCCAATGTTGACTTGGAATGGATAAAGGTTGTAGAAGACCCGAGGTCTTAATTGTCTCCACTTTATTTTGCTTGCAAACCAAACATTCCGCCAAAAACTTTTGAATATCCGATTTAAGGCCATCCCAAAAAAATTCTTTCTTCACCCTGTGGTAAGTATTTAAAATCCTGAGTGTCCTCCCAAAGGAGAAGTGTGCAATTCCAAAACAATATTTTGTTTTAGTTGAGAATTCTTGCAAATATATAAGCGATCTTTATACCATAAGGAATCATTTTTCCAACTAATTGTATCGTATACCAGAGTTGTCAAGAACTTCTTTGAATGAGTGTCCATACATCTTTGTCCTTCTTCCATTCATCTCTGTTTCTATTATCCAATCTGGTTGGATAATAGAAATGGCACAAAGCAATGCTTCCACCTCTTCATCCTTTCTTGAGAGTGCATCCGCAACAACATTTAGCTTCCCTTTTTTGTAGATGATTTCAAAGTAATAACCCAACATCTTTGTGACCCACTTTTTCTGCTCTTCCGAAGATAGTCTTTTTTCCAAAGAGTGTTTAAGACTATCATGATCAGTTTTTACTTTGAAGTGTCTTCCCATTAGGTAAGTTCGCCATTTCTTTAGTGCATGCAGTATTGCTAACATTTCCTTCTCATAAATAGGTTTCTATAAATACTTTCCTTTGATTGGATGACTTTCAAAAGAAATGGGTCTTCCTTCCTGCATTAAAACAACACCAATTCCATTTCCGAGGCATCACATTCCACAATAAAGGTTTTTGTGAAGTCCTGTGTAGCTAAGACCGGTGCTAGGCACTTTGCCTCTTTAAGATGTTCAAAGGCCTTAGTTGCTTCAGGAGTCCATGAAAATGCATCTTTCTTCAATAATGTTGTTAGAGGTGTCGCTATTCTCCCATAATTTTAACAAACTTGCGATAATACCCGCTAACCCGAGAAATCCTCGCAATTGCTTTATGGTTGTGGGGACTTTCCATTCCTTAATGGATTTAATTTTGTTAGGGTCTACTTAACACCCTCGTGAGATACAATATGACCTGCATATTCCACCTCGTACTCCAAAGAAACATTTGGATGTTTTTGCATATAATTGTTTGTCCTACAATAGTTTGAGCACTCGTCAACATGTTCAACATGATCCTTCCAAGACCTCGCTATAGATTAGTATATCATCAAAAAATACTAACACAAATTTTCTAAGGAAGGGCTTGAAAATGGAATTCATCAACCCTTGAAATGTAGAAGGTGAATTGGTAAGGCCAAAAGGCATGACCAAAAATTCATAATGACCCTCATGAGTTCGAAATGATGTTTTCGGAATACCTTCCGTCTTCATTCTAATTTGATGATATCCTAAACGAAGATCCAACTTGGTAAAATAAATTGCTTCATGTAATTCATCCTATAATTCATCAATCACAGGAATGGGAAATTTATCTTTAATAGTGAGCTTATTGAGCTCCCCATAATTCAGACACATGCGCCATGATCCATCCTTCTTGTGCCCTAATACTACTGGAGCAAATAAAGAACTTTGACTAGGTTGAATTATACCAGCCTCTAACATTTCGCAATCATACGTAATTTCGCTCTTTTGGACGTAAGGATATCTATAAGGCCTTACGTTTGGAGGAACACTTCCTGGAATCAAATGAATTGCATGATCATGATCACGAATAGGTGGGAGTCCTTGGGGAGTTTCAAACACCTTGGAATGATTTTCCAAGACTTGTTGGAGACCTACAAAAATAGATGATTTTGATGTTGGAACTTCTAGTGAGCATAATTGTGCGATTACGCCTCGTTGTTCTTTCTTTAGAAGATTTTTCATGACATTAGAGCTTATTATTTTTCCCGGCTTCCCGGAAATACCCCGTAATTCCACTTCCTTTCTTCTGAAAAAAATTTCAAGAAAAGTTCTTGAAAACTAAAAGCTACCTTCCCCAAAGATTGTAACCATTGTACTCCTAGCACAACATCAACACCTCCCATAGGAATGGAAATCATTGGAATATTAAATACATATTCCCCCATGATTAGCTTGATATTATGGCATTTTCCAGAACAATTTATAGTTCCTCCATTGCAACCATCACTTGACATTCTGGTGTTGGGTATAGGAAACAATTCAATTCCTTGGCTACCTTACAATGAATAAAATTATGGGTGCTACGTGAATCAATCAACACTATTACCTTTTCTTCTTGATGTGTCCTTCTATATTGAGAGTTTGAGGAGTGGTAATTCCTACCAATGCATTACAAGATATGTTTGGATTCATTTCTTCTTTCTCTAAGGTCGTTTCCTAGTGTATATCCTCTTCTTTTGAAGTGTCTTGTTATTTTTCTTCCTCCTCTTCAAAAACTATGTAAAATAATTTATTCTCATCACACTTATGACCTTTAGTGTATTTGCTATCACAACTGTAAAAAAACAATTTTTCTCTTTTTTCTTCCAACTATTGTGGTGTCAACCTTATAGGTTGTGGAAATCTAGGAGTAGCAACACTTCCCTCTTTATAGAAGTGAGTGGTAGGATTTCTTGTCGCCATAATTTTACATTCAGTTTTTCTTGCCAACCTGAATGCCTTCTCCAATGAATCAGGTTCCAAAACACGAACTTCATGTTGGATGTTATCCTTTAAAGTACCTATGAAGAGATCAATCCTGTGTTCCTCTAGAATATCAGATACCCTTATATTCAAGTTTTGGAAGTCCTCAATGTGCTCCCCCACTGAAAAATTTTGTTTGAGATTTATCAATTGGCTAAAGAAAGTGTTGCTCTTTGTATCCTCATAATGTGCTATCATTTCCTCTGTAAAAATTGACCAAGTGACAATT
This sequence comes from Pinus albicaulis, assembly GCA_034641835.2. NCBI lineage: Eukaryota > Viridiplantae > Streptophyta > Pinopsida > Pinales > Pinaceae > Pinus > Pinus albicaulis. The sequence continues at coordinate 1,462,706,708 of CM076584.1, read as the reverse complement.
TTTTTATGGGAGCAAAGCCATCGATACCATAGAAATGTATTTTGTTCTAAATGTAAAGTTGCAATGCGTACCTTTTGTGTGCTTTTCACATTATGGAGATCAAAATATTTCTCCATCCGTAGTATCCATGTTACAAGATCATTTCCATCAAACTTCCTCATATCCATTTCTGGAATATGGTGGTTCTTCCTGCCAACATTAGATTTTATGAAATCACGATTAACATTTATTTTCTTCTCATCATGAGTTTCCTCTACTATATTTTCACCATTAGGAAACATTTCTTGTATCAACTTTGTCAAACCTTCGATTTCCTCGCTTTTAGATCATTCTTCATGTTTTCCATGTTGTCTTTCATGTCCGCTTCCATGCCATCCATGTTAGCCTCCATGTCTTTCTTCAAACCGTCCATCTTTGCTTCTCCACACCTTTCTTAAAAACTTCCATTTCATTTTTTGTTTCTCTTTGCGAGAGTGAAATTTGTTGCACTTGATCTTGTAATTTTGATAGATCATGTTGTAATTCTTCGTCTTCATGACTCATAGTAGAGCTTTCGAAAGGATTAATGGGTGTTGAATTATTTTTAAGGGCCATTTTATAATCCAATACTAATATCTATTCTACAATATGCCCCTTTGGAATCAATTCAAATTGATTCTTCAAACAAGACTTATGCACTTAAAATATACACACCTTTTTCTTGCTTTTGAGGAACTCAATATTGAAATTGGATTATCTCTATGATTGTAGCACTTAAATATTTTAATTTTGGTATCAACGTATCCTTCTGAATTATCTTTCGAATGCCACAGGTCTGACCTGATTTGGATTCTCCAAGAAAAAGTTGTGTCCAATCTCCCACAATGACCTAATTCTGGACTGGTTCAGTAGAGTGAAATTGTATGACTTTCCACGTGTCAATGTTTCGTCCTCTGTCTCTGAAATTTATAGCCAAGAAACTACAGACTGTGTACTTGCAACCAATTTTTACGACACTCCAATCCGATGCCCAGAGAGAGAGTTATTGAAATTTTCCCACGATCACCTCTTTGAGATGAAATTCAGGAGCCTGAAAAAGCACTACCTTCCACATATCATATCTCCAAAAATATTGCGAACCAAGCTCTGAAATTTTTTGAAAAATTTCCTCAGGATTTCAGCTTCGTACCATATGAATTTCAGATTCTGAACCTTCGTAGAAACAAAGTTATAGCGCAAATTCCACAATGATCTGTTTAGGAGCCTGAAAAAAGACCTAACTTCCACAGATCATATCTCCGAAAATATTGCGAACCAAGATCTGAAATTTTTATAAGATCTTGCTCAGTATTTCAGCTTCACACCCTAAGAATTTCAGCTTCTGAAACTTCGTAGAAAAAAAGTTATAGTGAAAATTCCACGATGACCTGTTTGGAGTAGCGAAACCCTAGAATCCAAAGCTCTGATACCAAATGTTGTGTAACTAGCTCCAAAAATAGAATAAAAGAGATATCAACGCTTTAGAAATAAGCCACTTCGAGGGGGAAACCTCCAATACATTACATAAATGAACAATTCTTGGATGATACAATTTACAAAACCTCCTTTCTATATATATAGGAGTCCATGGGGCCATAATGTAATCCTAGTGGGCCACAATGTAATCCTAGCCGACCTAACAATAATAATTTAAGGGCACAATAATAACAAAATGGGGGTTACAAGGGTACAATAATAACAATAAGGGGGTTACACTAATAACAATAAGGGGCTATACTAGTAATATACGGACCTAACATTGATGATGTTGAAATTTGGGAGCCGAGGGAGAAATTCCCTCGGATAAGCCCAACAAACCCTAAGGAGAGCCCACTGGCCCTTGGAAAAATTAAATTTTCACATGGGAAAATTATTATTTTATTGTTAGTCCAAGTCAACACAAAAAGTACAAGTCGGCCTAAAGGAGAAATTTAGCCTCCTAAACCACATTTAAATACACTTAAGGTGACATAACTTGGAGGCATCACATCACACATTCATCCTTCATCATTTGGTTCAATCTGGTCTGAAATTGTAGGGTTTAAGTTCACACATGCGAAGGGGAGAGAGGAAATTTCGATGACAATGTTGACTTTTTTGTTTTGGCATCTTTGACTAGTGTTGACTTTGGGTGGTTAGACTTGTTTTTTAGGTATGTTATTGGAGGCCTAGTTCATGAGAGAGAAGACCAAATTTTTTTGGGCACTTTTACCGGTGTTGGCCATAGATATGAGGCTAGGGTTTCTATAGGTCACAATTTTACTTTAACTAGAATTTGTGGGAATTATTTTTGGATCGTTTTGACTATGTTTGACTAAGTAAAAGAGGCCGTATTCTTTGAATGGTTGAACAAAATTTTTGGAGCATATTTGATCGTGGAACTTGACTGGTTAGGGAGGCGTTAATTTCTATTGACTTTGACTTTGGTAGGGTTGGAAAATTTCAGACTAGTGCTTTGACCAAATTTGGCTTTATCTCTCATATTTTGAATGGATATTGGATTGATTGAATTGAAAGTCAAGGATTTGACCTTTGAATAATTGTTGGATGTACTTGGAATATGTATCACTGTTGAAAATTTGATGAACATATAATAGAAGAAGAATTTGGTTAGTTTTTTCCCCCTTATGGACTTTTTCCTTGGTCTTTGACCAAAAATATATGTGTCTCTATTGACCTTGTTTTCTTCTATTGTGCATATTTTTTACTATTCTATCTACAATTGTTTACTGTTACTGGGTGATTGAAATTAATTGAAAAAAGTGATTGCTACTCAAAGAAGAATTTGTTAAAGTGATTGTTACAACATAGAACATTGGAAAATTAACATGGTATCCGAGCTAAGGTGAAGAAAATCCTAAGGAGTCAAGAGAAATCACCCCTTTGAAGAGATCATAGTTACTGCTGAAGTTTATTTGGCTTGGTCAAGATGTATGCCTCATACTTCAAGATTAAAGAGAAGCTGAATGACTCATCAAATTTTTCTCCATGGAGGGCTAGGTTGGATTTGACCTTGGAAGAAAATTATTTCATAGAATATGTTTAAGGGAAAATACTTGAGCCTCAAAAAGTGCTTCTACTGTTGTCAAGTCCAATTAAAAGAAAGGTGAGATAAAAGCTAAAAAAATTATTATTGATTCTTTGGGAGATCATTTGATCACTTATGTTTTAAAGTTGAAGAAGTCTAAATAAATGTATGATAAGTTGATTGGGATGTATGAGGTCAACAACTTGAGTAAAATTCTTTCTTTGAAGAATCAAATCAAGGAAATCAAGATGAACAAAGGTGAGACCATTCAAGCATACTTCATGAGGATATCCAAACTCAAGTATAAAATTTTGACTGTTGGAGATATTATATTTGATAGAGAGCTGGTGTTGATTTCCCTTGGAAGTCTTCCTATGATTTGGGATACATTTATCACAAAAATTAGCATTAGGGGACTTTTGAGGTCTAAAATGGGCCTCCTAAGAAAAATGTACACTTTATGAGAACCAATCACATTTTAGGGATAACATCATCTTTAATGGTTGAGGTGGCATTGTTTGAGTTAAAGGTACTTACTTGTCACATTCTAAATGGTGGATAAAAACTCATGGTTAACCAAAAAATATATTATTGTCATTTCATATTTCTTGAAAGAAACAATACATATCCCTATACATTTATTATATTATTTTTATATAGTACATTAATTACATGTTATTATACAATTTAAATAATATAAATTTTAATTAATATCATATAATATAATTAAGAATTTATAAATATATATTTATATTTGATTTTAAGTTATTTAAGTTCAAAGGACAAATGCATTAGTTGTTCAATGATAATGATTTTTTCTTGAAAATCTCATTCTTATTTATAGTCAGATCAATACAATTTTTTTTATTAATTTTATTTTGGTACAACTTTTGAATTGCATTTAACTATGGTTACATTGATTGTGGTGCAAAAAGTGAATTGAAAATTCATAAATATTATTTTATTGGTTTAGATATTATTTTATTATTTCCTTAGGAGGCCCATTTTAGACCTCAAAATTCCCCTAATAAAACAACGACATGTTTCCTTCATTTGATGAGATATTGAGCAAGTGTACTCAAGAGGAGACCATGATAATATTTAGAGGAAGAATTCAAAACTCATGAAGTGGGAGAACCTACTACGTTCACTGCTTAAGCCAAGAATAAGAAAGAGAAATGAAGACCCTCAAATTGGAAATAAAATAAGTAAGGTCAAGGATTCAAGAACAATAATAGAGGATTCAATAAGTACTTATTGAACATCCAATTCTACAATTGTCACAAGCATGGTCACTATGCCCGAGATTGTCCAGAAGAAAGAAGTGCTCCTAGGAACAACTACAATCTAAGAAGGAAGAGAGGAGGACCCCCTGCTTGTGAAGAAGGCCACCGTCCTTAAAAAAGATCAAGAAATATAAGGTATGGTAATAATGCATCTGAAACTCAATCCGAATACTTTCTTGTTTATGCTCTTTCTAGTTCACACCCTTTGGATTCATTAGATAGATGGTTGGTAGATAGTGGGGCCTCTAGACATTTCATTGGATATAGAGAAGTCCTCTCAATTTGGTTAAGAGGGAGTCTGATTTGAAGATAGTTCTTGGGGACAATTCTACATATCCTGTGAAGGGTTTTGGATCTTTTTATTTTCATTTGAACTATGGTCCAATCATACATCTACATGATGTCTTGTATGCGTTGATATTGAAGAAGAACCTTTTCTCAATTTATGCTATTGAAGACAAGGGTTTCAACATTGCATTTAAAATTGGACTCCTAAGGAATATTATAAAATAATAGTGGAAATAATAAAATAAGATTAGATTACATCATTATATTTTGGAGGGAAACTTTTTCAACTTGTATTTCAACTTATCTCCCTACAATTTTACTAAAATTTTGAGTGGGAACACTTGTTGGATGCGATATTTAATTCCTTATCCAAGGAGTACCAATGTTGCATACTTTCAATGGACCCTGCTACACAAAAAATGAGAAATACATGAAAAAACATGATTGTAATCATGTTTTTCATGCATCTCTCATTTTTCATGTAGGAGGGTCCATCAAAAGTATGCAACATGGGTACTCCTTGGATGAGGAATTAAATTATGCATCCAACTAATTCTCCTGCTTGAAATTTGAGTAAAACTATAGGGATATAAGTAGAAAATACGAGTTGAAGAAGTAGTTTTTTTTTTTTTTTAAAATATAATTTTATTTTATTTTATTTTTTACTCCAAAAATGGTGAGTCATCCTCCATTGTTGGCATCAGCATTTTCAATCCTATTGGTTCTTATAAAGTTGATTTTGGTTGTACTTTTTTGTTTTGAGACCCATTTTAGACCTCAAAATTTCTCTAATGATTCATCAATGGGAACATCCTTGCTTGGCCAAGGAGATCTAACATGTGAGATGCCTTCACTATTGGAACTTGAAATGAAGGCCTATATAAAGTTTGTGGGAGCCTTATGCAAGCGTTGGTTCATGATTCTTCTCATCAATGTGAGCTATGGAATTGAAGATTCACTCACCTTAACTATGAAGCCTTGCCTAAGGTGAGAAAGATGGTTTCTAGAATGCCTAAGGATTGAGAAAATCATAATAGAGTTTGTCAGTGATGTGCAAGTGGAAAGAAGGTGGAGGGACCATTACCTTCAAGTAGGAGTAGGAAAAGTGGAATACTTCAACTCATACATTATGATCTATGTGGATGAATTCTCATGACTTCTCTTGGTGGATACTTGTACTATATAGTATTTTTGGATGAATTGTCTCACAAGACATGGATTTCATTCTTGAAGCATAAAGACCAAACATTTGACATGTTTAGGGACTTCAAGGCACTAGTGGTAAATCAAACAGGTAAGAATATCAAAATCTTCAGGTCTGACAATGGAGGCGAATTTACGTCAAATTAATTGATTATATTTTACAAGAAAGAGACCATCGTACCTTACAACCCTGAAAAAAATGGTGTAGCTGAAAAGAAGAATAGGACTATCATGGAAGCTGCTAGAACCATGTTGCATTATCAAAATTTGCCAAAGGTTTTATGGGGAGAAGCTGCTAACACCACTATCTATGTTGAAAATGGAATTCCTCATTAATCCCTGTGTGACAAGTCTCTCGAAGAAGCTTTCATAGGTTTAAAGCTTGAAGTTGGACAGTTGAGGATATTTGGCTGCCTCATCTACTTTCATGTGCCGAAAGACAAGAGGAAAAATATAAAATCTTCAAGAAAGAAAGGTACCTTTTTTGGTTATTTTTAAAATTCTAAAGCTTACAGAATATATGTACCTAGTCAAAGGAATATAGAGTTTTGCAGAGATGTGAAATTTGATGAATATGTTTCCCTTGGGAAAGCAAGGGACACTCCTCTCCCTACCAATGTTGGAAGAAGGGATGATGCCATGGATGAACACGAAGAATATCCTATATTTGATCCAAAGACTAATCTTGCTTATGATCCCATGGAACCCATGGACCCCTTGGATCCCCCTCCATGTGATCATCTCGCTAGGAAGAGTCCACTATGGCTTCATGAAACTTTATAGGATGCTACGATACATGTTGATGCAAGAGGAAATTTCGGGTAAAGCAAGAATCCGTGTAGATATCAGGGCTATGTTGTGGCTATGAGCAACATCATACATGCTAAACAATGCACCTTTTAGGAGACAATGAAAGAACAAGTATGGAAGGATTTTATGGCCAAAGAGTATGAGTCAGTTATGAAGAATGATGCGTGAGAAGTGGTTTTGAGACACAAAGGTAAATATGTTGTGACTTAAAAGTGGATCTACAAAATCAAGCATGGTGCAGATGAAAGTATTGAAAAATACAAGGCAAGGTTTGTGGCTATAGGTTTCTCTTAGAAAGAGGGAGAGGAATATGACGAGATATTTACACCCATTGCCTAATATACTACCATTTGATCTATCGTTTCTCTTGATACTAGCGAGGGATGGACACTTCACCAAATGGATGTGAAGACCACATTTCTACATGGCATAATCAAGGAAGATAGTATACTTGGATCAACCAAAGGGTTTTTGGGAGCATGACATGAAGACTCATGTGTGCAGGATTAAGAAATCGCTTTATGGATTGAAGTAAGCCCCTAGGGCTTGGTATGCCCACATTGATAACTACCGGATGAAGCTTGGATTCAAAAGAAGTAATGCTAATAAAAATATATACTTCAATTTCATCCAAGGTATGCCATTGATTTTGGTATTAAATGTTGATGAATTATTCTTGACAGGTGGAGAGACTCTTATTCTCTAGTGTAAGAGGGAGTTGGCCTTTGAGTTTTAGATGAAAGATATTGGTTTGATGCACTACTTCTTGGGCTTAGAGGTGTGGTAGAGACTTGGTGAGATTTTCCTTTCTCAAGGGAAATATGTTCTCAAGTTATTGGAGAGATTTTTTATGTTGGAATGTAAATCCATGGGCACATTGATGGGGATGAACTTTAAGAAGGTATGTGGTGAAGCTGTGGGACTTGATCTGGAAAATCCTTTTGAGTAGTGATAATTGATGGGGGCATTGATGTTTTTGGTGAAAACTAGGATGGACATATATTTTTCCGTCAACACTTGCTTCCACACATGTGCTAAGATACCTGCATGGGAAAATCAACCTTGGATTGAGATATGTTTCTATAGATGTGAGACTTCATGGATACACTGATTTTAATTGGAACGAAAATGTTATGATAGGAATAACACATCAAGGTGTTGTTTTAGCCTGGGGTCTCCCATGATATCTTGGATGAGAAGGAAGCAAAATTTTGTTGCCTTTAGTATGACCGAAGTTGAGTATATTTTTACTAGCATGGATATCTATGAGGTAGTATGGTTTAGGAATCTCTTTGGAGATTTTTTTGAGAAGGTATTGGATATGAGTGTGATGTATTGTGACAACAAGAGTGGGAACCGATTCTCAAATAATCCCCATGTTCCACGATAGGTCCAAGCATGTTGAGATCTGATATTACTATATGCCGGATATGGTGCAGAGAGGAGCTATTAGCCTCCATCACATCTCGAGATGAGTAGATAGCCAATATTATTACCAAGCCTTATCCAAAAGAGAAGTTCTTGGTATTTAGAGAGCATCTTGAACTAGTGGATGTGACCCTTTCGAGAAGGGGTCATGGTTGATCACAAACACTGAGCTTGAGCTCTTGGGGGCATGGGGTACTCCTTTGGAGCTATAGGGTTGGATGATCCTTGTATTTTTACAAGTTGATCTCCCTTAGTCAAGTTTGGGACTTGAAGGGGTACATACCCCAACATGCATCCTACCCACAAGATGAGCTTGTTGGGATTGCCACTCATCTGGCCAATGAGTTAGAAGACTTAGGTTTGGAGGATCTTTACCCATGGTAGACACATATGGTAAATTGATCTCCATAATTACGAGATGCATGGTGTTCAAACACTTGATGACTAAGGATCATGTTGGGTGACATAGGGTTTGGAGGATCTTTGTCACTTGTGGCAAATCGATCTCCCCTATTGTCAAAGATATAGGGTTTGGAGGATTTTTACCCCAGTGGTAAATTTATCTCTCCTATTGTTATTGGATATAGGTTTTAAAGGATATTTACCGGAGTGGTAAATTGAAACCCCTATTATTATTATTCTTCATTAGATAGAGACATCATTGTTATGAGATGAGTAGATATGAGCATGATGATATGAGACATATGAGGTATTCATAAATTCCTCCATAGCTGAGAGGGAATGTTGAAAATTGGCTATTGAGGGAGAAATTACCTCCTTGGAGAATCCTAAAAAACCCTAAAGAGACCCCACTGGCCCTTGGAAAAATTGAATTTGCACATGGAAAAATTATTATTTTATTGCTGGACCAAGTCAACACAAAAAGTGCAAGTTAGCCTAAAGGAGAAATGTGACCTCTTAAACCACATATAAATACACCTAAGGTGACATCACTTGGAGGCATCACACCACACATTCATCCTTCTTCTTTTGGTTTGATTTGATCTGAAATTGCAGGGTTCAAGTTCACACGTGCGAAGGAGAGAGATGAATTTTTTGTGACAATGTTGACTTTTCTATTTTGGCACATTTGAACAACGTTGTATTTGGGTGGTTTGAATTGGTTTTTGGTTTTTTTCCTTGGAGGCTGAGTTCAAGGGAGAGAAGACCATTTTTTTTGGGCCATTTGACTAGCATTAAACACAAATATGAGACTAGTGTTTCCATAGGTCAGACTTTGAGTTTGACTAAAATTTATGGGTAAAAATTTTGGATTTTTTTGACTGAGTTTGACTAAGCAAAATAGGCCACATTATTTGACTAGTTGACCAAAATTTTTGACTAGATTTGACCGTGGAATTTGATTGTTTAGGGATGCATTGATTGTTGTTGACTTTGAATTTGACAAGGCTGGAAAATTGTAGATTGGTGCTTTGACTAGATTTGAGTTTCTCTCTCATATTTTGATTGGATATTAGATTTGTTGACTTGAAATTCAAGGCTTTGACCTTTGAATAATTTTTTGATGTACTTGGACTATTTATCTCTACTGAACATTTGATGAAAATATAGTAGAAGAAGAATTTGGTTAAGGTTTCCCCCCTCGTGGGGTTTTTCTTTGGTCTTGAAAAAAATTATCTCTCTCTATTGATCTTGGTTTTCTTCTATTGTGCATAGTGTTTATTGTTATATATACACTTGATTATTGTAATTTGGTGATTTAAATTAATTGGAAAAAGTGTTTTCTACTTAAAGAAGAATTTGTTAAAGTGATTGTTACAACATAAAACGTTGGAAAATTAACAAATGAAGTAGTAAACACCATACAAGGATTAGGAGAACCAATGAAAAACAAGGAAATTGTCCAAAAGATATTGAGATCACTTCCGATGAGATTTGACGCTAAAGCCCCAGTTCTAGAAGAAATATTAGACTTAGAAATTGTTAGCATGGATGAGCTACATGGAATAATTATAGCCTACGAAATAAAAATAAAGCAGGAGAATAAATATAAGAAAAAAAAACTTCTACGACATCTAGGAAGATAAATAAAAACAAGAAACAATCCAAGCCAAGCCCCAGTTGTAGATGCAATCAAATTTCAGATGTAGGAATAGCTAAGTTTGTGATAAAATTGAAAAGAGGAACATGGAAGTATAAAGGAAATTGTCCCTATGGAGAAATGAACTTTTGGTATGACCCAGGTTCAATATATGGGGTACATCATTGATGAGAGGGGTGTGCTTGTGGACCCAGCCAAGAAACAATTTATTCGGGATTGGCCAACCCCAAACACTCTAATAGAGCTCTGAAACTTTCTAAGTTTTGCAAATTTCTCTCGCAAGTTCATGTTGGGATTCTCTTAAATCACTTGAGCTTTGAGTCAAGGAACCAAGGCCCGAGTGAAAGAAAATTTCTTTTGGTCTAAATACCAACATACGACATTTTCCGCATTGAAATATTTCCTCTGATCTGCACCAGTGCTCACATTACTAGACCTGCATCAACCATTTTAAATTGACATCGATGCCTCCGACTATGCTATTGTTGCAGTTATTACCCAACAGGGGAATCCAGTGGCATATCACAGTGAGACACTTTCAGATACAGTCCTAAAGTGTCCCACTTATGACAAAGAGATGTATTCCATTGTTCAGGCCTTCCGAAAATGGAAGCATTACATTATGGGGAAGGAAATAGTCATCCACACAGACCACCGACCCCTACAGTTCATACAGACACAAGGGAATTTTCAGAATTATCACCATAAAAAATAGTCCACATATATGAAATAGTTCCATTTGAAAATCAAGTAAAAGAAGGGAAGCACCAATAATGTTGCAGACTGTCTCAACTGACCACCGGTTATGGCGCTGACCACTATGCTTGACTTTTGTGGAGATGAGACTTTGAGGTGGCCATATCTTCACAAGTGCGATCCCGAATTCGACACCTCATACCAAATGCTTCTCGAAGGCAAGAAAGCTATAGATTTTCACCTCAAGGTTGCACTGTTATGCCACATGGGACACCTTTGTGTTCCTTGAAGCGAGCATTCCAAGAGGATTTGGGAGGTGCGCTATAGTCGGCTCACTGGAAATTTTGTGGTAGAGAAAACAATGGCAGTGCTGCAAAAGTATTTTTATTGGTTGAACCTTCGAGAGGATGTTGCGAAGTACATCAAATCCTGCACTTCCTGCGCCATTGAAAAAAATAAAATCAAGAAGAAAGGCTTGTATACTCCTCTGTCTACTCCAAGTCGGGAATCCATCTCAATGGATTACATGTAGGGCCTTCCTTATACCAAGCACAGAAACAATTTTTTTTTCGTGGTCGTCGAAAATTTCTCAAAGATGGCCATTTTGGCGGTTTGTAAGAAGAGTATCACAACATAAGCCACTGCCAAGCTCTTCTTTGAAATAGTGTGGGTACACTTTGGGATCCCACAATATATTATCTCAGATCAAGAAAGCAGGTTTCTGAGTGCATTTTGGTCAAGCCTCTGGTCGATGTTGGATACCAAGCTCACTAAGTCCACAACCTTCTACCCCCAAACTAATGGCCAAACAAAGGTCGTCAACATGATGGTCGTGCACATTTTGTGCATGTATAACTCGAAGCATCCACATGAATGGGATGAAATCCTAGCATATGTCCAACACAACTATAGTAGATCTCTCCATAGCTCAACTAGCCACTTCCCCTTTCAGGCGTGGTTGGGATTCCAACCACTATGTCCCATTGATATTTCCATACTACTAGCATCTACTTAGACAAATTTGGCTCATGTCTAGTTCGAAGCTGACAGAGCTACCAAATTCATTAAACACATTCAACACATCCACCTACAGGTCCATCACATATTGGAAAGATCAAATTCCAAGCACAAACAACAACATGATGAACATTGGGTTCCACAAAAGTTCGAGGTGGGTGACACATTTTGGTTACATTTACAGAAGGATCGCCTTACTGGGGACCACCACAAGATTTTATTGCTTGGATATGGGCCTTACACCATCACTAAAGTAATAGGAGACAATTATTTCGAGTTCAACGTTCAATTATTCCTTGGTATGCACTGAGTATTCAATGTCTACCAACTGCGGCCATACTTTTCCCCCATTGCTGGACACATCAAACATTGCTTAAAAACTAACACCAAAAGAGCTCAAACCATGCTGTATCGAGTAGGCCACGATTGCTAGGATCATGGATACACAAATCAAGAATAATTTCCAACAGAGGATCCAACTATATTGAGTTTTTAAAGCATGCCAACTCCTGCACCAAGGCAAATTGCATACTAGGGACAAAGTTCAATAGAAGTTTCCCCATCTCATGGAGGCACCCAACACAATGGGGACCATTTATTCCTAAGGGGGGAGGACCAATCTTGGTGGATATTGGTGGCCACCCGCCTATTCCACTTGGACCCCGACCATTTTTTTCTTTCAGTTTTTCAATTTCCTTAATTGTAGCACAACTTACTATTTTTGGCCATTTTTTGGGTCCTGAACTTCTGGAGCCGTTTTGATGCCCTGAACGACATTTTTTTGGAAGAAAGGCATTAGTATTTGAATTTGAAAGTTGTATTCCTTGGATATACAATATAAAAAGGTATCATGCACATCAAATGGAGGTCGTATTCCATAGTTATGACCCTCAGAAGTTAATGTATCAATTTACCCCAACGTGGCCCACAATTTTGGTGCCTCATCTCACAGGGTTAGGTTTTTGGATGTTTAGGGTTTTCCATTGTTTCTAAATATAAATAGGCCTTCGAGCCTCATTGTAACACATTTCAAAGGCATGCAACTTTCAAATCTCTTCTCATAGATAAGCTACAATCACCCGAGCTAGTTAATTTCCATTCTTTATGTAAGCATATTTCAATTCTTTGATATTAATGAAATGAATATTTATTTATGTTGCATCTCTATGTTTATGTTTATATCCCTATTCTATTGCGTTCTTGAATAATTCTGTATCAATGGTATTACAGTGGTCTTCTCTTTCTCTATTTTTATTTGCATGTCCCCAACAAGGTCGTGGTATAAGGAGTTAGGGCTCAAACTAATTGAACCTCTGCAAGACCAACCTCATGAACCCCAACGAATTCCCATGGAGGAAGAAAAGAAAGATGAGAGAGAAGGGGATCCCTTCAAAATATTGCTCGAAGAAGCCCTCGAGCGACAAAGGAACATGATGATGGATAATTTTTCTGAGATCCTTCGATGGATGCCCACAGGCGACACATCTTCATTGGGAAACCACTCTAGAGGCACCACTCCCTTCAAGGTACAAGTAAACTTTGACATTCCCATATTTTAAGGCTAGATAGATGTAGACTCCGTAGATAGATGATTAAATCTGTTGGAAGGATATTTTTTCAGTTCATGATTTTTCCAATAGGGAAAATATTATTTTTTCACTCCTAAAAGTCTCCCCCCATGTCAAGGATTGGTGGGAAACCTATTGTGAATAAAGGGACGAGAGAGAGTCCTCACTCTTTTCAGCCGTAGCCACTTGGAATTCATTCCTAGATGCCAGTAAAGAGCAATATTAACCCGTGGGGAGCTATGAGGGCAAGTACATACAATGGACTATGTTGCAACAACAAAGGGATTGAGATGTCCATGATTTGACAAATCTTTTCCATACCCTAAACACAAATTTTGGTATCAAATATTCTGAGAAATATATGGTGCTCAAGTACCACAATTTTTTTCAAAAATACATTTAGGAGGAAATGGAGTTCCTATACATCTCCTAGCTTGGCACAACATACTGATATGCTGCCAAGACTGAGCATAAATGTAAGCAGAAGAAGCAAGACTTTGGATTTGTGAACCCAAAGTAAATAAAAGTCACCCCCAAGCCAAAGAGTAAAGGGCAGAGTTAGGACGTGACCACCAAGGACAAATCCTTCAAGCCGCAAGCTGAGAATAATGGGAAGGGGAAGAAAGACACCAGCAAGTGGTGTGAGTTCCATAAAAACCCCACTCACAACACGAACCAATGTCGCACAAATAAAATGCTCATGGTTGAACTGAAAGACTCAGAGACATATGCATGCTATGACTCTGAGCCAAAACCTAACAAGGAACTAACAAGGGAAATAATATCATTGATGCTGAACCCATTGCAACAATAGCTAACACCAAGCTCCAAAAGGGAGAACTTGAGGATCCATAGGAGGGGGAGTGCCTCTTCCACTCACAGATGTGGGTAAAGGGGTCATTGGTGCAGTTCATCATTGATAGGGGGAGCTAGAAGAAACTGATATCAACCAAGGTTGTCAAGAGATTGAAGCTTCCAACAATGCTTCACTCACAACCATACACCATCGAGTGGCTCCACCAAGGGATATATCTTTGTGTCAGCCCACAGTGTCGCCTTCCTTATGGCATCAAGCCCTTTGTAGATGAGGTATTGTGTGATGTTTCCCCTCTGGAAGTCTGTGATGTTTTATTAGGTCAACCATACCTATGGAAGCGTCCTACTGCAAATGAATCTAGACCTCATTATGTTATTATTACTTTGGGTCAGAAATTGTATAGGATACCAGAGGTAAAACTTCCTACCACCCTTTCTTTGATATCTGCTAAAAAATGTAGTAAGATCATCTCCCAGACTAGGAAATTTGTCTTCCTTATGAGCCACCCTAAGAATAAGAGGAAGATTGTGGCCACATAAAAAACCTCCAAATAAGGATCCTCCGCATGACAACAATAGATGGAAAAGGTCCTGGAGGAGTACGTGGACATATTCACCTCACCCACAAGGGTACCCTTACATTTTCAGGTCAAGTACTCCATTGATATGACCCCAACACACCGCTAGCCAATGGACCATTCTATTGATGCTTTTTTTTGGAGAACGATGAGATGAAGAGGAAGATTCAGGAGTTGTTGTAGAAAGGGAACATTAGGCCAAGTTCATCACCCTGTAGGAGCCCAATCGTGTTGGTATAGAAGAAAGATGGAACCTAGAGGCTCTGTATTGACTATCGAGCGTTAAATAAGATCATTGTCTGGAACAGTTATCCAGTCCTATGGATTCATGACATTTTGGACCAACTCAAGGGGGGAAATATTTCAGCAATATTGACTTGAATTCTAATTACCACCAGGTACTAATTGAACCCTCCGATGTGTGGAAGTGACTACCTTCAAATATAACGAGGTCATTTTTGAAATTTTGGTTATTCCTTTTAGGTTGTTGAATGCCCGCACAAATTTCATTCGGCTGATGGACGCTTTCTTGTGGCCCTTCACCAACTCATTCGTTGTAGTATACCTGGACGACATCCCAATCTTCTGCCAGGGTTGGGAAGAGCACGTACACCATTTCCGACAGGTCCTCCAAAACCTGTGACAACACAAATTGTGTGCCAATTTGGAGGAATGCATTTTTAGTATGACCCAAGTTCAATATATGGGGTATATCATTGATGAGCGGGGTGTGAATGTGGACCCAACCAAGATACAATATATTCAGGATTGGACAAACCCAACCACTCTAACAGACCTCCCTATATTTCAAGGTCTTTCCAATTTCTATTAGAAGTTCATGTTGGTATTATCTCATATCACTTGTCCTTTGAGTCAATTCACCAAGGATGAAGCGAATGAAAATGTCTTTTAGTCTGAATCCCAACAAAAGACGTTTGTTGAGTTGAAGCGTCGCCTGAACTCTGCACCATTTCTCACATTATGGGTGATATGAACTTAAACATGAATGCAACAGAATACATATATAACCATATAGAGATGTAGTAGAAATCATACATCATTTCATTAGTATCAAATAATTGAAATATGCTTACAGATAGAATGTAAATAAACTAGATCGGGTGATGGTAGCTTAACTCTAAGAAGAGATGTGCTGGGTACATGCCTTTGAAATCTGTTACAAAGAAGCTCAAGGGCATTTTTATTATTAAAAAACAAGAGAAAACCCTAAACAAGCAAAACCCTAACCCCAGGAGATGGAACACCAATAAATTGTGGGCCTCGTTGGGGTTAGTTGGGCAACGAACTTCCAGGGGTCATAACTGATGGGCCTCTAAGTTAGACATAAATTAAGGCCCATATAACCTTTATTAGGAACATAAAAACTATCTCTCCTTCTACACTTAATAATGTTTTTTAAGCTTTAGTATGTTATTAGGAAGGTTTAGAGATAATTGCATATTTGTGCCTAATATTATTTGTTTTTGAAGGATATTTTGAGAATATTGGGCATATTATGAAGATTTGGAGAAGGAGATAATTTAGGAACTTGCTACCTACTACATGAGGATCAATATTGGAGAATAAATGAACAAAATATCATGAAAATATTGAGAGATTATGGCACTGCGATGATTTAGAAAATATAGGAATGTGTTCCTTGTCATTTACTGCAAACTCCTAATATTGGGAACCAGATCCACTATTTGAGGCATTTTAGAGGGGAAATCTTCCTCCTTTCAAGGAGAATTCTTCCTCATCATTTTTTATAAGTATAAATTCGAATTGGCCTCTAGGGGCATGTATTAGTTAGACTTATTATGGAGAAAAATTGTTGTTTAGCAATGCCACTTTATTTTCTTGCACATATGTACTTGGATTGATTCAAATAATGAATATTAGTTCCATTTTTAGCTTCTAAGGTTTGGTTTCTTCCATAGGACTTCGATTTTACTTGGGCTTGGCCATCCCAGGAGCCTCAGAGACCTCTTGCACAATTTATTTATGTTCTTTTCACTTCTTATTCACATGCATCTCTCATTTTTGTTTTTCATATTTCTGTATTTAGTATGGTTTCTTTTCTTGTTGTAGGATTGAGTTAAATGATTTAAGTGAGTTCTTTTGCAGGTTGTTGACAGATTCAAAATAATTATTCATCCTTATGATAACTTTGGAATTTCATCTTAATCGTTAAGCTACTTGGATTTGATTACTAGTTCACGAATATAAGATTTCTAGAAATGCCTTGTAGCGAAATAGAAGTAAATTTAAGCTATTTTTTAGAATGGGTTAATGAGATTATTTTGAATTTATTCCACTTGGATTATGTCATAATAATGTTAAAGTTAATAATTTTTTTTACCCCATTTCATTTACACTTGATTAGGTTAGGCATTTGATAGATTAACTAGCTCGCTAGTTCTTGAATTTCTAGATTTTAGAGTAGTAATTTTCTGTTATTTTTTATGACGTGTGAACTGGGGTCGTTTGGAGTGATTCCACTAGGAATAGAGACCTAAAAAATCATATAATTACAAAATTTTTCCCATACCATTTTCATTTGATTTACTTCATCATTCGGTGAGTTATTTCCAAAACAAAACTTCATGTAGCAAAAATAGAACTTCCTGTAGCACTCTTGTAGTACATGTAAAATCGACTAGATTTTCTCCCAAAGCTTGGTTTTTGCCACTTAAGCTTGAATCATGACCCCTAGGATCTAAATCCATGATTTAGGAATAATAAACACCACATAGGACATGAATTTTTATAAAGTATATTAGGCATATTTATTTGAATTCATGCTCTTAGGATTTCAGTTACAAATTGTTGTTCTTGCCTAGGATTAATTTGTTTTCCAAGCAAAAATTCCATTTATGCAATTATTTTAGGCTTTTATTTCATGACATTCAATCCATTACCTAATATCAACAAAATAAGGGCACATTGTATGTTGCACATATAGTGCCAATACCTCTTAAGTTTGTACGAACCCCGAGTTGATAATTAAAGTTGGTAGCCTTGGGAGTTGCAACATTCTTGTTGCAATATTGAGGCTCATCACTTTTTGGTGTCGTTTCCGGGGAGGTGTGAAAGTATTAATTGTTTTCTTACCTAGTTGATTCATTTCTTTTATTTTTGCAAAAACAAAAATATTTGCGTTAGTGCTATAACAGCCTGCCTCATCACCGTTTAACCAAGACCCTAGAGACTATATATATATATTAAAAATATTCCTCCAACACCATCGCCCCCATTTGATCACGTGGTGTAGTAAGAACCACATCACCATCCACTTTTGCAGGTAGAAGAAGAAGAGGTGGCAGAGAAGGTAGAATAAATGGATGAAGATGATGAGAATGAATAAGATCCTCTTGGATTTCCCATTCAAGATACTAATATCAATGTCCATATGAAGAACATCCCTCCATATTTCCTTCCCAACTTCCATGGTATGAGGTCATAGGATCCATAAACCTTTATCTTTGAATTTAAAATACTTTGTATATCTTATGGTTACTTACTAAACACTCAAACGTTGAGATTGTTTCTCGCAACATTGAATAATAAAGCTCTTAAATGGTTCATAAGTGTAGGTACTAAGAGTCGATAAGATAATGGAATGATATGAAAAACATATTTATAGAAAAATATAAAGATCATGATATTAAATAAGAAATATTTAGAATGAATAAAAAACAATATGAGAGTCTTAAGGATCTAATAGAGAGGTTCATGTATAATGTTAAGAGGGAAAAATTACATCATTTAGGACTTGACACAAGAAAAACCTTCTTACTTAGAACAATTAGGGATGAGTTAATTGATCTCCTTAATCTCATGATTAGAGGAGATGTACACCAAATATAATTTGAAGAAATTTGTGAAAAATGCAAGCGCATATGAATAGGAAGGGAAAGAGTAACTAAATCATTATCAACATTGGTAAGTCAAGATGAACTTGGAAATTTGATTGATAACTTTAAAACAAAAATTCTTAGCAATCTAAGTGAAAAAGTAGAAATGTTAAGAATGAAAAATGAGAAAAAAGAAGATGTTGATATTTGTGTTATCCATGCAGAATCATATGCTACTAAATATTGTCCATCCTTACCAATGTTGAAGGAATTGTACCAAAAGGACAATGGAGCAAGTCAATCACCAAAGAAGATATGTGATGTAGCTCCAAGAAGACAATGGGAGCTTAGTTAACTTGATATGATGCAAGGATCACCTACTTCACAATTTCAAGATTATTCACATCCATATCAAATTAATTGGAACACACTCTTTCCTTGGAAACCTTGGCCATCTCAACCCCAAAACCAATATTGGAAACAAGGTTGGAAATAACCTTATGGGATAAATCCAAAATATCCTCAATATTTTCCTCAATATCCTCCATACCCAAATCCATGTTATCCCTACCATCCACCTACACCTACACCACAACCTCAAACACATCTGTCTCATAGATCCACTCCCACTCAACTATCTATACCACCATTTACAAACCCATACAAAGAAGTAACTCAACCCACTTACAATGTTGAGGTAAAACACTTCCAAACATCTCCTTTTGATCTAAATGGTATCCATCTTAGCTCACGAAGAGTATTGAAAAAAAGTGATTTTTTTGATGTCATTGAAGGACAACGTTCGGAAAAATAAGATTCAAATGAGAAGACCAAAGAATCATGGGCCACACTTGACGAATAGCAGACACCATAATCAAAAATTGAGAAAGATCCCTCATGTTTACCATCATATCCTCCATGCGTTCAAGAGAATAATCAACAAAAAGAGGAAGATTTGAATTTCATGGTAGAAGAAGACATGAAGAATGACCTCGATCAACAAGAAAACCAAGAGCATCAAAGCTATATTGAAATATGGTTCTAGACAATCATTAAGTTGAAACAACACACTCTTCTTCAACAATACTTGTTACAATATCAGTCAAAGCAATTCAGCTCTCATATTCAGGTACATGTTAAAGCATTTATTTCAAGCATACATATGATTTTATCTATCATCTTGATGTGCACAAATCCATTGGAAGTATTCCTATACTTTAAAGATATATTTTTTTTCGAGTAGAGTAGGATAGAAAAAAATAAAAAAAATGGAAAAAGAGAATAAAAGAAAAGAAAAAAATCTTAGCTGAAAACCTCTTTTGAGGCGTCTGAGATTGGCTCACTGATTGAAAACCTCCATGAGGCAGTTAATGGGTCGGAAAAAAGAGAAAATAAGAGAAAAAAAAAAGATCCTAGGTGAAAACCTTCTTTGAGGTGCCTAGGCATACCTACTAGTTGAAAACCTCATTGAGGCAATGAGTAGGCCTAAGAAAAGAGAAAAAATTGAAAAAAATAAAAAGGAAAAAAATTATTTTCTCTGTTTATCTCTCTCTCATGAATTCAAGTGCTCTCCAAACTTTGCAAGCAAAAAAAAAAACAAGTTGGAAACAAAAGAAAAAGTTGGTCAAAAATATAGTAAAATAAAGTCAAACTTGGACTTTCTCCTCCTTTGCTTAGATGATTCAAAATGGCCAAGGTAATTCCAATCCATCATGCTCATCGATTTACAACATCCACCCATCATTTCCAAGCTTTTCTCATTCATTTTCCTCACTGTCCTAAACTGCTACAGGAAGTCCTGATTTTGAGCAGAAAATTGTTTTTATTATATATTGAAAACCATGCATCCATTTTCCGATATGTTTCATGGTTATATGAATATGGATGATGGCAACATGATCAAGCAATTTCAGAAATTTCTGGTGCACAATTTGTGAGAAATTGACCTCCATCACCTACAACCAAATTTATTTTTTCTTGATATTTGTGCATCCAATGGCCAAGATTTTTTATGGGGTGGTGCATAAGGATGATGGTAACACACTTAAATTTTTTTCAGGTCAATAAATTCTACCATTTTAAAGTTATGGATACAATAATTTTGCTACAAGGGGTTGTCCTGAATTGCTATAGGAATTCATGCAACTGCTACAGGAAGTTACAACGAGCTACAATGAAAGTAGATAGAAGACAAAGAGTAGTCACTAGGGGTACTATGGTAAAAAAAATCATGAATAAGGTCTTACCACCGTTACCCATCATCCTCTCATCACTCCTCCATCTCACTCAAAGATATTTTCCACTCAAACCCTTCACTTCGTCCCATCTGTAAAAATAAAAAATTATGCAAAAACACATATTTCCTTCACATCATTATTCCAATAACACACTACTCCTTCTTAATATTACCACACTCTCCCTCATCTCCCCATGCATATTGGAATTAAAACAAATACAAATAAGGCCTTCTACAAGAAGGAAACATGTTCCTCTAGCAAACTTGTGTAATCACCAGAAAGCACTATAAGTGGTTTTATCCATCATCCAAGAAGACATGAAAATTTGAGAGGTGAATATGAAGAGGCTATGGTACTCCAAGGAGGCATTTCACTAGCAGCAATAACCTAGACATCAGAGAGGAACCTACAAACATACAACAAAGGTATCAATAAAGGTATAATCAAATTATGAAGACATGCAAAAAAAGAAAAAAAGAAAAAAGAAAAAAAGTCAACTCCCTCCGATATCATGATGTATATGGCCGAGCTCCAGGATGCAAGCATCAAGTCAATAATCAACTATAACGCTCACATCATGAGCATCCCAGAAGAAAAATTTAAGCCAGGGATGTGAAGAAACAACAAAAACAACAAAGGAAACCCTATAAGACCTCCAGATTCAAGGTTATCAACAATAGGACCTCCAACAAATTATCACATGCAACTTTAGGATCATTAGTAGCAGCTTCAGAACCACCAAAGACAGCTTCAACGATCATATCAACAACCTCAATATCACCTGAAAAAACACATCAAGGGTAAGGCTTAGGCATGCAATCATCTAAACCTTTCTTCGAATCTATTCTAGCTTAAGAAAGCATTAAAACTATGAGAAGGAAAGTTTTTTGATATCCAAAATCAGTAGCAACGCATCCTCGACCTTATCTAGCAGTGAGCTTCACTTTTCCACCAAGACACACACACATGTGGGAGAGGAAGAAGACAAAAGTGAAGAGGACTTAATAAAGTGGGTAGTAGGTAGTTAGTTGTGATGGAAGACAAGGACTGTCAAGGGGTAACTGAGGGCGAACTCAGTTAACAAACATAAGCACTCTGCGTTTATTTTGCATGCAATGGAAAAAAAAATTAGAGAAAAAAATAAAAAATAAAAGGTGAACCCACCACCTCTTGACATGCAAATATTAGTTGCAAAAGGCGAAATAGAGCTGCTATAGGCACAAAATTTGCTACAGGAAAAACAAATTTGCTACAGGAAGGACAAATTTGCTACATGAAGTTAACAGAGGGTTGCAAGAGAATTTTTTTTATCTTTTATTTTTATTTTTTTTTAATTTTGATTTTAATTTAATTTAATTTAATTAATTAATTAATTAATTTATTTTAATTGTCTATTTTTCTGCTAGGGTGTTGGACAATGATTAATTAATTTTTAAAAGGTACAAAGAAACACAATAGTGCTGCAAAGGATTTTCTATAAGGATTTTGGGCTGCATAATGGTAAATTATACAAGGGTGAAAGGTATCCAAGTTAGTATATTAGTTTCACATCATTCCTTTCTTTTGCTTTAGGTTATTCACCATCATTTCACCCTCTATAAGATTAAAGTGCTATGTTTTAAGTTTTTTCAATTTCAAAATTTCATGAGCAAAGAGAATTAAAATTTCTAGTCAAGGGTGTTCATACAAATTTAATGAATAGTATGATGTGTCATGGACAATAATCCAAAATTCACTCTTGCAATTGAAAACTGAGGCCGCCATTATCAAAATTATTATTTTTTCAGAGCTGCTACGGGAAACTTCAAAGTTGCTATAAGAAAATTCAGAGCTGCTACATGAAACTTGATTTCCTGTAGCATCCCCTGTTTTCCACCAGATTGCTTGTTTTTTGCTCGAGAGAAGTTTCACAAAGGCTAGAAAGCAAAGGCATTGGAAGAAAAATTATGGTGTGTTGTGGGAGGTATCAAGGACACATAAACTCCTATGAATTAAAAACCGAGTGGTACAATTAATACCCTATATTTTCACATAAAATTCACATAATTCATAGTCTGCAAATATGGGGGGAGGATTTAACAGGAGAGAACCCATCATCATGGAGAGAATCCGCCAACATCCTTGAGTGTTTAAAGTTTTCTAAAATTGTAGCGAGATGGGATTATTTGAAAGGATAAAGGGGGTATAATGATGATGTTTCACTTGAGGTTGCTGTCAATTTACAAGATCCAAGTGTACAATAACATGAACCAAAAGTAAGGTTTTACCCTAAAAAATAAGACCCATTACAGTTAAAGAATCACCCGAGAGAAATAAGCAGCCTGAACCTACATTAGAATTTCAATGGGAAAGTGAGATAGGGGAAGAAATGAAAATATAATATTAGCAAGAAGATCAACAGGAGGAGCAACACATGGAAAAATAAATAGAGAATGAAATAACGTAGCATACATGAAGAACCACAGGGCAAGGAGAATGAATAAGTTTCTCAGAGGATGAGCAACAGTTTTAGTAGGGGGTATGATGGGACTCTAAATTAGACATAAATGAAGGCCCATATAACCTTTCTTAGGCACATAAATACTATATTAAATCTTTCCTTCTACACTTAATAATTTTTTTTAAGCTTTAATATGTTTGTAGGAAGGTTTAGAGATAATTTCATATTTGTGCCTAATATTATTTATTTTTGAAGGATATTGTGAGAATATTGGGAATAATATGAAGAATTGGAGAAGGAGATAATTTAGGTACTTGCTCCCTACTACAAGAGGATCAATATTGGATAATAAATGAAAAAAATATGATGAAATCATTGAGAGACTTTGGAACTTCGACGATTGAGAAAATATAGGAATGTGTTCCCTGTCATTTACTACAAATTTCCAGTGTTGGGAACCAAATCCACTGTTTGAGGGATTTTGGAGGGGAAAGCTTCCTCCTTTCAAGGATTTTGCTTCCTCATCATTTTTTATAAGTACAAATTCGAATTGGCCTCTAGGGGCATGTATTATATAGTCTTATTGTGGAGAAAACTTATTGCTTAGTAACTCCACTTTCTTTTCTTGCATGGATGTACTTGGATTGATTCAAATAATGAAGATTGGTGCCATTGTTAGCTTCTAAGGCTTGGTTTCCTCCATAGGAATCTGAGTATCCTTTGTCTTTTCCATCCCAGGAGCCTCAGAGCCCTCTTGCATAATTTATTTATGCTCTTTTCACTTCTTATTCACACGCATCTCTCATTTCTCTTTTGGATATTTCTGTATTTAGTATGGTTTCTTTTCTTGCTGCAGGATTGAGTTAAATGATTAAAGTGACTTATTTTGAAGGTTTCTTACAAATTAAAAATAAATTTTCATCCTTAGAATAACTTTGGAAGGTCAACTTAAAAATTAAGTTACTTGGATTTGGTTACTAGTTCATGAATATAAGATTTCTAGAAATGCCTTGTAGCGAAATAGTAGTAAATTTATGCTATTTTTTAGAATGGTTTAATGAGCTTCATTTAAATTTATTCCACTTGTATTAGGTCATAATAATGTTAAAGTTAATAAAAAAATTTACCCCATTTCATTTTCAATTGATTAGGTTAGTCATTTGATATATTAACTAGATCACTAGTTCTTGAATTTCGAGAGTTTAGAGTAGTAATTTTATGTTATTTTTTAGCACGTGTGAATAGGGGTAGTTTGGAGTGATTCCAATTATACTGGAGACCTAATACATCATAATTAATAAAAAAAAGTGTCCCATCCGATTTTAATTTTATTTACTTAGTCATTCGATGAGTTATTGTTAGTATGAATCTTAATTGCAAGTGTGCGAAAAAAGACCACTTTAGCTGCACATAACAAATAACCCTAACAAAAAAATATTGCTGCCAATATGTTCATATCTGCACGTAGTTGACCAAGATAAATGCTGCAAAAAATCTTGATCTATGCATCAAAAGACATTAAGCAGTAAATAAAACAAGATTTACTCCATGCATCCAATAGACAGGACAAGACTATGTTGAATGAATTTTATATTAAGGGCACCTGGGAGGAAAAAATAGAAGGATGTTACCAGTTCTCCTCAATGGGATGGGTTTTTGTAAGTCCTCAGCACTTCAGACCTAAAATTCCTCTCTCTTGATGGTTTAGAAAACCCAGACAAAAATGGTAGCAAAATATGACTATGATGGTGGATCAAAGTCATACCAAAAGTATAGATCTAGAGTGATCTTTAGGCAACAAAAGGTGATGAATGAAAGAAAAAACCCTTCTATTTATAATAAAATATTGAGTTATTCTAGATATTGGTACATAATTAAAATATTATTAACCAAATCAAGATCCAAATTTTATGGAATATTTTATTATTTTTGTTGAAGGGAAAAGGAATTTGACTTGGGTCAAATCCCTTTATTTGTAAATAATAAATAAATAAATGATTTATTTATCATTTTAAGGATGTGGTTGAGTAATAATTAAATAAATAATGATTTATTTAACTATTTATGAGTGATTTAGTCAAATTTAACAAGGAATATTATTTAAATAAGGTTTAAATAATTATTCATAGAAAATAATAAGATAAATAATAATTTATCTCATTAATTTTCCTGTTTTGGGTTAAATATGACTAGGAATATTAATTAAACTGCTGTTTAACTAATTATTCCTTGAGGAAAATAAAAAAAATGTGGATTTATTTAATATTTCCTCATGGGGTTTCCTGTTTAGACTGTAAACAACTTAATAAAGGTGTTTTACTAAGTTATTTTTCATAGTAAAATAAATTTTACTTAGGGTAAAATTGGTCTTACAAGGTGTAATTAGGTCCATCTGATAGTAATAGGTTAGATGACCAGAAAATGGTGTAACAGATTGCCCCCCAGCGTGCGAGCATTAAGATCTAATCGTATGAACGAAGTACGTTGTAAGAACTCAATCACTAGACACCGAAGGGGAAGTCAAAGAGAGAGAAATATAAGGTAGACCGAAGCGCTAAAGGACTAGAACCTGAGGAGGCAAGACTTAAAGGTGTGAAAAGTATCTTTTATGAGTGAGTACCTGTGATATAGGCGGTGGGGGAGGCATACCTATGCCCACCGAGACAAAGTACAAATAATAATGCGTCTAGTAAACAAGGGACTGAACAATATAGTACATGCTGGCATAAACATGAGCCAGGTAAAAGCATGATAATGAATCCCACATACATACTGTGCCTGGGATAACAACCAGGAATTATACAATAATATCTGAGTACATGAGATACAAGTACAACCCAAATGCCCCTATAAACAGGAAAGGGCTCTGAAAATCTGGCTGATACATGCAAACAAAAAGGCGCTGTAAGCAGCTGAGACTGACATCATCAAATATATGGAGCTGCATCAAAGGCTATAATGAAGAGGTCATCCGGGTATGTGGGGGGCTACTTGTAGGGCCACCCCCTCATGAGGGCCGAGACATCTCACACATACCCGGGAATCACCGATATCAGCTGCTGCATCACTTAACCATCAAGTATATAGATCTCGATCATGCTGAAAGGAGCTGGAGCTGAGAAAAAAACAAGTCAAAGGGAAATAAGGAGTCCCTTTTCTTGATCTGAGGCACTGAACAAGAGTGGAAGCTAAAACCAAGGTACTCCGCCCTCTATACCTATCTTCTAGAATGAATGATCTGATGTCGACAGAAGGAGGTTTTCCATAGATGAGGCAATAAGGGATCCTCAACTAAGGCATGAGAGAAAATAGTAGAGCAACTGATAGACTGACACCAGGGATGATGATGAAATGGGGGGTACTGAGTAGCAGACGAACGACTTACCTTGTTAGAGCATAAAGGGCATGGATGACCTGGCAGTGACTGACATGATATCATGAGGGATAGGAGACAGTGGGACTAAAGGCCATAATGTGCGACATGAGAGAGGAACCAAGCAATGAAGGATGGAGGACTATAGTGGGATACATAGGGACTCGAAATAGCCTCCATGAATGCAGTAATGACTCAACTCGGATTCTCTAAACAAGGGTGACTCAATGATGCTGCCACAGAGTAAAGGTCCAATGGGGACCATAAAAGCATGAGTACATGATGGTTACTCATGACGAAAATCGACACGAGCATGGACAAGTATGAAGGAAAAGTGGTGCCCCAAGTACAAGTGTTGCAAGTGAAGAAATTCGATTTTGGGGAGTGGTGAAGTGACACTTCATGGACAAAATGTGTCCTGGTGAAGTATCAAATCACAAAAAACTAATAGATACCCATTTGAGGGCTTGGTGAGAGCTTTCCAACGGTGCAGACAGTTTGTCAAATTGAGCTACAGTTTGGCCGCAGTAGGTGAAAGAAAAATTAGGGGTTTCTCTTTTAATAAGGCATTTTCCCTCGAAATTCACTTATTTTCATGTGGAGCTGTGGTGAATGTAGAGAGGAGAGAAGACCCTAAATCTTGCGGCGATCATAGCGGACAAAATGATTGTTGGAATCGAGATCCTTCAGTTACAGGTAAGAGGCCTAACCGTACTCTTTCATTTTATTGGATTGAAAGTTCAGTTTAGGTCCCCAGAGCTTAGGAACAGACCCCTGCTCCTCTTCATGGCCGGGTCACACTTTTTGGGGCAAAAAATGCGACCTAGGTAGTAGGTTTTGGGTAGAAAACTGTGACCTGTCCTAGGATTGGGTTTGAAAAGTGTGACCAGACAGGGAGGGGTTTTTCTATGCTGTTTTTTTTTTGGCTGAGAACTGGGTTTTTGTGGTTGAGGGGCATAGGTGCCCCCAAGCATGTTATGGTCATGCCAAAATGTATCTAGAAAGGGGGAATCTAAACACATTTTAATAATGTGGTGCACCATTTGCTTTCGTTATGGTTATGCAGTTTGAGAAAGGGAATGGAGGATTACTGATATCTTTTGGTACTGCATATATGAAGCAAAGGGACTTAAGTTTCTGGGTTTGCATACGTGGTGTCACTATCCAAAAAATAGGATTTGGAGATAATGAACTAGTGCTCTCCTAGAAAACTCACAGGTTGGTCAACAAAAATGTCGAAGGGACTGGATTGTTGATGTAAGATGAAGGAATGATGAGGGGTATCATCCCTAGAGTGATATGAAGGGATATGAGATTCTAGAGGTTCTTCTAAATGTGGAAGAATAATGGTACTAGAGTCGACACGACTGGATACACTAGGAGAGTTGTGGATAATTGCTTCTCCTGGTCTCTCAAATATGGGTGCCCCCTTACCCAAACATTGGGTGTCAATGTAATGGCCACGAGGTGTATGTGGTTCGAATGCATGGGTTCGATGTAAGGGGGGAAAGATAAAGTCAGGGGTGGTAAATACTTCCATAATGTTGTCATCGTAATAGAAGATGGGGTGACTGGTGGAAGAAAGACCACTTGACGCGGCAAAGCTACCTGACTCATCATCATGAGAAGATAGGTTCACATGCGCATCGTCACACATGCTCATCGTCACAAGGGGTGACAGAAAAACAAGTAGATGAAGGATCCACCGATGTTGAGCCCAAGGTAATCGCTGAAGGGAGGTTAGGTGAAACATAAGGGGAAGTCCTAGGGGGGTATTCCACTGAGGATCTCATAGATGATGACAGGTAGTGGTCAGTGGCCGAAAAATATATCATTTCGACATCTAGAGGGGGAATGTATATGGGAGTCGATGTGTCCTCTGGTTTTGCTGAAGCAAAATGCACAAATAAGGGAGCGGTGGACTCGTTGCGCTTGGACTTGAATTGGCGAACTGCCACTAGAGAGGTGAGGAAGTCCTCGAGTTAGGGACAAAGGTGGGTATAATGACCATGGAGATCAGACAAAGCATAGGGGTGGTTGGTGTGAATAGTCTTGGGGTTCCTGGCTGCAGTCAAGGAAGGAACAGAGGTTTTCGGGATCGTAGACTCATGGAACGTGACATTAACCATGGGCTTGAGATGAGGCAACTCTGGACAAGTATGGGTGGCATGACCGACAACATCACACAAAGCACACTGGATGGTACGCTTTGGAGGCCAAGGAGGGGTAGGGTTTGTCGGGTCAGGCTTATCTTTTGATGCCTTCTTTTGAGCTTTGCCATTCTTACCCAAAGCGGTCGCAACAGGAGTTGGTTCCTGTTGAGGTGGCCGAGGCACTGGAGTCGTGGGAGAAGTCATGGGGATTGGTTGAACCGGGGTCAAAGAAAGATAAGGTTTGGGTTAACCAGGTGAGGTGGCAGCTGGAGGATCAAGGTACCAGACGGGAATCCCAAGGGTTAGGTTAGGGAGAGAGAGGGTGGCCATGACAGGTACCATGTACAATCCTTGGGGGGGGGGGAGCTAGGAATGGTATCTGACCGGAGGGGTAATGGCCAGGTAGGACGACTCCAAAATGGTTAAGGCCCGGAGGAACCGTTCTAGGAGGGTAAAGAGGCTCATGGATACCAGCTGTAGGTGAAGGGCCAGGAGGAGGAGGTCTAGAAGGCCGAATTGAAGGGCTAGGAGAAGGCTGCGGAGGGCGAGAAGGCTGTTGACTAGCCGAAGTAGGCCGCTTGAGGGCATCCTGAAACGATTGCATCATGCAAACATTCGATGAGCTGGGAACATGAAAAGGAAGGCTAGGGAATGTACCAAGAAATGAGGAATATTTGTAGACTGCGGGTGAGACATTGGTCAAAGGATCGATGGTTTGCTTGTTGACCACCGAAGAGATGATGGACTCAGAGGAGGTCTGAGACTTCAGTTCGTAATATGTCAACTGGTCAATGGTGACTATCTTTCCGTTATGAGGGAAAGAAATCTTGCAGTGAACCGCAAATGGGACAACAGACATTTCATAGGTGTAGCTACGACCCAATAGAATGTTGTAGTCTAAGGGGGAATTTATGACTTCTACGTCAATGCAAACAGTCTTTCCTACAAGAGTAATAAGACAATTGCAGAATAAGCCAATGGGTTGGGAGGCATCGCCATCCCATGCTCAGAGAGTGATTGTGGAAGGAGCCAACTCAGGTGATCAGATTTGCTTCCAAACCGAAGCAGACATTACACAGGTGGATGCCCCCTCATCAATGATGCACCGGGAAAAGTTGGCATTTAGGATCTTGACTGGGATTTGGAAGGCGACGGAAGGAGGGAGAGGAGGATGTTCTGATTGGTCAACATCAAAGACAATCAATCGATCGTCGGAAGGATCTACAATGCCTATGGTAGATAGTAGAGATTTTCATTGTGAGGGGCACGACTGGAGGAGTTCCAACATTAAAATGGTAGCAGGAGATTGCGCCAAATAATCTACTATGCTATACGAATGGGCAGCTTTGCCAGAAGCAATATTTCAGCGTAGTGGTCCCTTAGGGATCTTGGTATGAACCTCTGCCTTAGGCTGAGGGATCTGCAAGGGACCATTAGGTGTTGAAAGAGGCTCTGTAGAGACCAAAGGAGGTGGCTCGAGGACAAACGTAGCAGGAGGATTGTTGTATGGATTGGACTGAGTCTGAAGATTGATGTCTACGGTTAGAGGTTAATCATAGTTCATCATGAGAATCTGGTAATTGGATGTACCATATGGAAGAGGTTGATTAGTAAGCACATGATTGAATAGGCAGGTCGTAGACAATTGACAAAAATAAGTCAAAAGTTTGGAACCAGTGTCATAACGAAGAGGAAGCTGGAAATAAGACAAGAAAGCCCGAGCAAGAGTCACAAAGGTGGTATGAGAGGATGAGGCCTAATAAACATACCACTTAGAAGCTTCACCTATAAGCATAAATTGGAACAAACGAAGATGGACAGAGTCATTGGTAATGGAGTTAGCCGAACACCACATGTGGAAAGATCAAACATGATTTATAGGATCTTCTCCAGCAAGGCCTTCAAAATTGGGGATGTTGGAAGGGAGCTTAGTCGGCATAGCAGGTGAACTAATGTCATGGTGTATAGGGTCATTTATCAACTAGTAAAAATCAGGAAGACTTAGGCCTGCCATATAGGGGAGCAAGGGAGCAGTCGGGATAGTTCCTATTGCGGTCCCACTAGTAGTATTCCCAGCATTAGGGCCAGGGCTACCACCAGCGTTAGGTCCTGAACTAGACATGGTGAAGGTGATAGGAGGAGAACCGTGGGCGGAAGGAAAACCAAATAAACTAGAAGAGTTGGAGTGAGGACTCGGAGGAGGAATAACTTGAATCCTACGCGAAGGAGTAAGTATTGCTACCAGAAACTGAGGATGAAGGCCAAGAAGTCTCCGGGATAAATGCCTTGGTGGTGCAATGGTGACGACACAAAAACGACACAAAGGAAAAAGAGACCAACAAGGGTAAGGAGGTGTAGGATCAACTGATTACAATGTCGAAACAAGGGCGAAGAGGTGCAGGATCAATTGATTTCAATGTTTTAAAGTCTTTGCTTGGCGGTGTTAACGAAGCCCTTTTTTGCTTAGGGTGTGTGCAAAGTGTGTAAATTTTAAATTTTAAACCCAAACATCTGTAGAGAAAAATAAAAAGTGTGTTGTGTAACTGTAAATAAACCTGCAGATAATAGTATATGAAACTAAAATTACAACAAATAAATAGCTAAGAATGCAATATTCTAAACCTAGGGAGGCAGGCCTCTCAACAAGTAGTCTGTAGGGGGGAAAAAACTGGTCAAACAAACCAAAATAGCCAATAGATCTTAAGGTCGGGAGGGACAGGGATCTAAAGGTAAAAATATCTTGGAAAGTGGTGCAGAAAACAACAACAAATAAGAGGAAAGATTGTTGTAAATGAGGTGGAGAAAGGCTATCTCCTGGAGGGAAACAGAGTGAACCCTAGAGGAAAACCAAAAAAAAACTAAATGAGGTGATTTGGATGGATAAATAGCCAATGTAAAGCAGATATGAAGGTGAGGTATCATATTTGAAAAATGGCTGAACACACTGAAAATTTCAGACAACCTGCAGCTGCTAAAACTCTTCCACAAAAAGTGGAGGGTACTGAAACCCTAGGGGGATAGTTTCCCTCTTAGTTGAGCAAAACATAAAAAGTACAGGTTCAAAATGGGCGGAGACGGAGGTAAGACAACCTTGAATAGAGGCTCAGACAAACCTAGAAAACTTTCAGAAAAATTCCCACAAAAAGTCCAGGTCGCAGTTTCTGACCTGTTTTCAGCAGAGGTCGGAGTTTTTGGGCTAAAAAGTGCGTCCTGAAGCTCCAGGTCGTAGGTTTAGTGCCAAAAAGTGCGACTTGCACTTCCAACATTCTCGGCAACATATTTCAATAAAAAGTGTCGTCTCAGTTGCGGCTAATGTCTGTCACCTGCGCAATAGGTCCGAAAACACATGGAAGTTAGAATTTTTAATGTTTTAGGGTTTTATAGGTTAAAAACAACATCAAGAAAAGAAAAAGCAAGAGGCTGAAGAGAAATCTTAGGGTTTGAAGCAGCTAGATATGCAAGGATAAGAAAAACGACAGTCATCGTAATCGTAAACCCATGTGGAGTCGCCAGTTGTTAGTATGAATATTAATTGCAAGTGTGCGAAAAAAGACCACTTTAGTTGCGCATAAAAACAACCCTAACAACAAAATATGGCTGCCAATATCTTCAGATCTGCAGGTAGTTGACCAAGATAAATGCTGTAAAAAATCTAGATCTATGCATCAAAAGACATTAAGCAGTAAATAAAACAAGATTTAATCCATGCATCTAATAAACAAGACAATAATATGTTGAATGAATTTTATATTAAGGGCACCTGGGAGGAAAACATAGAAGGATATTACTAGTTCTCCTCAATGGGATGGGTTCTTGTAAGTCCTCAACACTCCAGATCTAAAATTTCTCTCTCTTGATGGTGTAGAAAACCCAGACAAAAATGGTAGCAAAATATGACTATGATGGTGGATCTAAGTCAGACCAAAAGTATAGATCCAGAGTGATATTTAGGCAAAAAAAGGTGATGAATGAAAGGAAAAACCCTTCTATTTATAAAAAATATTGAGTTAGTCTAGATATTGGTGCATAATTAAAATATTATTAACCAAATCAAGATCCAATTTTTATGGAATATTTTATTATTTTTGTTGGAGGGGAAAGGAATTTGACTTGGGTCAAATCCCTTTATTTGTAAATAATAAATAAATAAATGATTTATTTATCATTTTAAGGATGTAGTTGAGTAATAATTAAATAAATAATGATTTATTTAACTATTTATGAGTGATTTAGTCAAATTTAACAAGGAATATTATTTAAATAAGGTTTAAATAATTATTCCTAGAAAATAATAAGATAAATAATAATTTATCTAATTAATTTTCCTGTTTTGGCTTAAATATGACCAGGAATATTAATTAAACTGCTGTTTAACTAATTATTCCTGAGGAAAATAAAAAAAATGTGGATTTATTTAATATTTCCTCATGGGGTTTCTTGTTTAGACCGTAAACAACTTGATAAAGGTGTTTTACTAAGTTATTTTTCATAGTGAAAGCAATTTTACTTAGGGTAAAATTGGTCTTACATGGTGTACTTAGGTCCATCTGATAGTAACAGGTTAGATGACCAAAAAATGGTGTAACAGTTATTTCCAAAACAAAACTTCCTATAGCAAAAACAAAACTTCCTATAGCACTCTTGTAGAACGTGTAAACTCTACCATATATGTTCCCAAAACTTGGTTTTGACTCCTAAGATTGAATAATGACTCCTAGGATCTAAAACCATGATTGAGGAAGAATAAAAACCACTTAGGACATGCATTTTTACAAAGTAGATTAGGCCTATTTATTTGAATTCATGCTCTTAGGATTTTAGTTACAAATTGTTGTTCTTGCCTAGGATTAATTTGTTTTCCAAGAAACACTTCCATTTCTGCAATTAGTTTAAGATTTGATTTCATGAAATTCAATCCATTACATAAGATCAAAAAAATAATGACACATTTTATGGTGCACATATAGTGCTGATACCTCTTAAGTTTGTATGAACCCCGGTTTGATAATTAAATTTGGTAGCCTTGGGGGTTGTAGCATTCTTGTTGCAATACTGAGGCTCATCAGTAACTTGGTCATATTATCTCCGTTTGGCACATACGATACCTTGTTGGAAATATCTCTTTTAGTACTATAATAATTTCTATAGGATCCTACCTATGGATATGGGCCTGCTGCAGACCTCAAAAAAACGTTGTTTAGGGGGTCAAAACTGTTCTAGAAGTTCAAGACCCAAAAAACTGCTAAAAATAGTAAATGCTGCTATAAATAAGGAAAATGATGAAACCAACTAGAGGTCTAGGTGGAATAGGCGGGTGGCCACTAATATCCACCAAGATCAATCCTCCCTCCTTAGGAATCAATGGTCCCCATTGTGTGTAGAGCTTCCATGAGGTGAGGAAATTTCTATTAACCTAGTCCTTGGTGAACCATTTTCTCGGGTGAAGGAGTTGGCCTGCTTTGACAACTCGATATAGCTGGATCCTCTATTGGTGAGTGTTATTGATATGCATGTCCATGATATGATCAGTTATTTCCTGTTCCATGTGTTAGTTTCTGCCAGTACCTCCAGTCATCAGTGACCAAATATGATGTTATAAGGTTTTCCTTGGGGTCTTAAGTCAAATTTTTATGGTTTCAGTAGGTCTTCAAATAAAAATTTGGTCACTGGCTAGTGTGTCTAGGTGTGTTACTACTCCTTTAAAAAAAATCATGTTTTGGTCATTGCCATCATTGATTGTGATGTGTTAGTCTCCATCATCCATCTTATCACCTCACCATGTTCATCATTCCGCTCATCATTTCATGAAATGTCACCATTAGGTCTTAGGGTCCAAATCATTAAAAAACTGTCATTTCACCAATAAATCCAACATTTAAGGAGTAGTAATATTAAAAATGTGTTCAATAAAGGTATTAAAGTATAATTTCATTTTAGTCATGAATGTAATATGTTTTTCAAAGGTTCTAAGTTGCAAAATTTCAAATTCAAAGTGAAAGGACTTGGTGGGGCCACTTGACCAGCAAAGGTGAAAAATGATTTCCAAAGCTAAAAATGACTAAAAAAAGTTTCATTTGCTCATTCTATCCTAAAAAAATCTCTCTCCATCAAGAAAATGCACTCGCACCCTCAGAAGAGTATTTTCATCACTCTAGAGTGCTCATTCCTCCACTGTGCTGTGCATGCACTCCCTTTTGCTACACTTTCTCCTGAGCGCTGCGCTTTCTCATTTTGTGGCACAAACAAATATTGCAGTGGATTTTTCATCATAAAAAACTCCCAGTGTATCAATGATAGGTAAGTGGGCCATCCTAAGCATCTCTCGTGTATTTGTTTTGTGATTGGAAGAAGAAATTCCCTCTCCTAGGGTTTCTTGTTCATTTTCTTGGTATCATGTTGATATTAATAAATTGTTGAAAGAAACCTTATGTTGGAAACTCACTCACCTTCCATCCTCTATTATACACCTACCTAATCATTTTCCCCACCCCCTATTCCTCATTTTCCCTAATTTCCTACAAACCCTAGCCTAGACTAGACATTTCTAGGTTAGGATTGTTTTTTCCCTCTTTGGACCCCTTCCTCTCATCCATTCCATAAATTTTCACTGTCCCTTGATCCCTAACATCCCTCTATACCCACTAAATTTTCTCAAGAATTTAGGAAGCACTCAACCTCTTCATGTCCCTTCATTACCTAAAATTACCCAAATCCCCTATTCCCTTCATTAAACCCTAATTTCCTATCCAATTGAGATAAGGGCAGTAATGGAATCTAAAACCACTGAACAGAAAAGGAACAAGGGAGGCTAGATAAGCAGGTATGAGCCTACTTCGGCAAATGAATTCATGTCTTCACCCTTCCTCAAAAAGTCATTTTAGGATGCTGGTTTCCTTGCCTTTTGCCAAAAGGTTGAGGAATTTGGTTTTCATGACAAAATCACCAGTACTTTTGCCACTAGATTGAGGAGAGACAAAGTGACTATTTCAGGGGTGGTGTTCACTCTTTCCACATATATTATTGCTTCATCCACATGGAATCTAAATAGTGGAGAAAAATGGTTCAAGAGTAGAGACCTTGACGTTGACAACTACAAAATGTACTTGAAGCCAACATATAAAGCAAATCCTAAACACATCTTTCCATTTAGGAACTTGCTGGAAAAATATGCCCCTCTCATGAAATTGATCATGAGGTACTTCACATGTGAGGGCACATACTCAAGGCTATATCAGTATCATATGAGACTCTTGATGCATTTCACCGGTGTGAAAATCCTAAACTTACCTCAATACCTATACAAGAGCATGGTAAAGATGGCAGAGAAGGTAAGGAGGATGGGAGATAATCATCATGCTAGTTTGTTTTATCATGGATTGTTGAAGGTCTTGGTTTTCCATCAGCTATCTTAGATCAATTTTTCATGTGAAGGTTTTGTATATTCAAATTCTCTTTTTTCTTCTCCAGCTTAATCTAGCAATCACTCTACACCCCTAGTTTCACCAGCATATCAAGAGGTTGCTTCCTCAAGTAAACCTACCAAAAGAGTTCCTAGGGAAGATGTGACACAAAATTATGTCAGAGGTAAGAGGCTTGTGTTTTCTCCAGATATTGTTGAAAGGGCTAAGCCTACATCAACTGAACATGGATCATCATCACACCATGAGGCACCATTGCAAGATGAGAAGCCATTCCATCTTGACACCGTCATGGAAGACTTGGAGGCGAGTAAAGAGAAAAAAAAAAACCAGAGAAAATAATCTTGGAGGAGGCTGATATCAGAGAACTCAATGAAAACTTGTCAAAGGCTAACTTCTTGATTTCATTCTTGGAACAAGAGAATATGTAATTAAAGGTAAACCAACTACTCTTGAATACGCCCAAAGTTGATTTGAGAAAGGAGGATATAAACGGTAAGGTTGTGGTTGAGATTGATGATTCAGATGACCATGAAAAGAAGGTTATAAGAAAGAGGCCAAGGAATAGAGGCCTCAAAAGGGCACTTAAGAAACAAAGAAACACAACTCCATCAAGGACCCAAATGATAGTTGCTGAGTTCATATTGGCAGAAATTGAGAAGGATATGGATTATTGGCTTGATAGAGTCAATTGTCACTTGGAGAAACTCCTCAAGAGGGAAAATAAGAACAAAAACATACAAAGTCACATGGCCATGCATTACTACACTAGAAATCAGGTCTCCAAGGTTAGGATAAAGCAGTTGAAGGAAAAACTCAAGGAAACCCTAATGAAGCAAAAAGAGAAGGGTAAGTTGGATTTGATTGCTGATACTTCACTCATAGCATAAAATACCATCACAGGCCTCCATGGAACAATTTTGGTGAAATTTTGAAGAATTTTTGGAAAATTTTGGTTTTTTGTGCCTTTTGGCTAAATTGGAAATTGCAGAACAACCAAAAGCGCAGTGCCTTGGCGCTGCGCTTTTTCCTCAAGCATATAAATGCTAAAAAGTTGATATGAATGGATAGATATTGACCTCTACATGTTAGCTATCCACTTTAGGAGCCTTGCCAGCAATCTGGCTGAGATAAAATGCCCAAAAAGGGGTAAAAAGCTCACTTTTTGCCACTATGAAATAGGCATTGTGCTTTTGTTAGTAGCTGTGGGAATTTTTTTTTTTATCCCTCATGGAGTGTCCATTTGACTTTCTTGAGGTTTTTAATGACAACTAGACATCCTAAAATTTACAGAACATCTTTCATAAGTGGATTTGGAGCATGGAAAAGCCTCCAAAATTCTCTCACAAGCCAGGCGTTGCACTTTATCAGAAGTGAGTTGCGCTTTGTTAGTTAGGCACTCCGATTTTCCCTGTGAGCATTTTTTCAAACTTTTTCTCAGTCAAAATTGGTCAAATAATGTAATTAATCTTTTTAATGGTTGATGTGATTTAAATATGATGTAAACTGGTTTGTCATGGTGAATTTGATGTAATTTTTGACCTCATTTATGAGGAGAAACTTAGTTAACTCTATTTGGAGGGTTTGTTCAAACCTCCCTAGACATTAGGGTTTTGTAGAGACAATCTTGTGAGCTGTTCCTACACTGATGGATTCAACCCTTGAGAGAGAGGAAGTTGTTTTTGAGTATATATATATGTGTGTGTGTGTTTTTTTCAGTCATTTTGATGGTTGGACATCAGAGGGTGAAACTCTTGTAGCTTGTACTTCATATTTTTATACAGGAAATCAAAGGACTAGTTACAACTATTAATCAGGAATACTCGTGTTGTGAGTTTGTGATGTTGTTTTCTATCCGTTATAGTTTTATATGAATGATATACATGATTCCTTTCCATATATCCCTTCTTCAATGATTTTCCTAAAAGGTTTATAAGAAGAATTATTTTCATCTTGATATGTTTTTTTAGGAATATCATTTTGTGTAATTTTCCTTCTTGATTAATGGAATCATGGTGCACATGCTCAATATGATATCTTTCTCTTTCAAACCCTACACTTCACGAACCAATCCTTAAACCATCACAAAAGCATAGCTACCTTGCTCCTCCATATCTTTGCAACTGAAACCTTTGATACTTTGACCTAGTTCCCTGATTTTCACTCTTGATCCAACAGAAAAAACCGTAAATTTTTCAAAACCCTAGACCTGAGATATCTAGTCTAAAATATACTCCTGCACCAGTCATATCCTTGGCTAAGATTTTCATAGATAGATCCCTTTTTGGTTTGGTAGGGCTAGATACCAAACTAAAAGCTTGGTTTGAGGTTACCTCCGTCGATATCCTTGCAGCCTTGGGACATTGTGGAGGATAACATTTATAGTGCCATTGACGGGGAGTGAACTGACATATCTTCCCTGGGTGTATTATTAAATTTTCATTGAATTCTAGTCCTGTGGGTGAGAGGACTTAGTTCTCGAGAAGGCTGATTCAAGTTGCATAGAGCCAAAGTGCAATAAACAAGAATATACTAGCTCCTAAAAGGCATATATGATCGAGTCCAGATCCACATCTAGCATCTCCCATTGAATATCTGGAAAGACTCATAAGAAAACAAAGACCTCAACATTCAAAGATTTAGTCAAGTTAATCTACTTTTGTAAGGTCTACATCTCTACCTTCCGAATTACTTTCACTTAAATATATTCCTTTTGATCTGAAGTTCGAGTTATCACTGTTTAGATCCAAGTCTGAAACATCTCTATATGAAATTGTATTTGATCCTTTACTGTTATCTGAAATAACATCACTTTCTGAAATTGTATTCGACCCTTTAAAGCTTGAAATAAGTGTGTCATTCGTAGAATCCAATTCAGAAGCAGATTTTGATATGAAAGTTGGAGTCAATTTGAAAAACTTCGAAAAGTGGAAAATAATCTTCAATATACCTTTGAGAAGGCTTTGATACAATATCAATAGGAGCTATTGTCTACAGATCCTCTTTCAGCTTCATCTATTCACATTGCTACTTCATCCCCTCACATTGTTGTTTCTTCATCATCCACACTTCCTCCCACACAACGACCACTCATACCAACACTTCCTGTTGTGACTACAAGCTTATCTCCTAGAAAAAATATGGCTAGATTTTCTCCCTTAGTTCTAGTGGGAAAACTCACTGATTTACCTCAGAATTATGGACAAAGGCTACCTCTTTTTGATGGAACCACTGAGATTACATATAGGCATCACATTGACAAAATCACAGATTTCATAAATTTAGGAGAGGTAGACAATGATGATGTGAAGATGAGAATTATTGCTCATAGTTTCTCAGGAAAAGTGAAAAAGTGGTTCAGAGCTATGGCAACAGGTTAGTGCAAAATTGACAACAATTAAAAAATATTTTCCTTGCTAAGTGGGAGGAAAAGAAAAATCCACTCTAGGTATTGGCCGAGTATAACTCATTGAAAAGGCAACCTATTGAATAAGTGCAAGACTATACTACCCACTTCAATAAGGTATATAATTCCATTACCGCCAATATCAAACCTCCACCTGATTTTTCCTTGTTACACTATCCAGATTCCTTACACCCTGATATGTCATATCAACTTAGAGAAATAAATCCCACCTCACTAGAGGAGATGCAAAGAAATGCAATCAACATTGAAGCCAACCTTTTGATGAAGAAATCAAAAGGAAAATTTGAAAAGAGAGTCACAATTAAGGAAGAGCCATCAATTTCATCTGAATAAAAGCTGGATAGTTTGATTATAACTATGAAAAATATGTTATATAGGATGTCCAATTCAGAAAGGAAGTCGGAAAATAAAGTTCGGAATCCTAATTTCCGAGGACAGTAGCAACAACCACAGTTCATGATTAAGTAGAGAGAGCAGAGAGCACATGATCAACAAGCTCAACAACAAGTTCGCACTCCATTACAACAAAAATATTCCTAAGGACATGAATATGAAGATGATATTGTTGAATAAAACCTTCTCTTTTCAAAAGATCAGGGACCTATTTATCTTACAAAGGATGATGAATATACCAAGGAAGCATATGTACCAAATGACCATGAATTTGTACTTGCAAATGATGATGGGTTGGTAGTCCAGTTTGAAGACTATCAAAGGGAGTACCTAAATGCTCTTAGATCAGCACAAAGGCAGTACAATTTGAGAAACCGAGATGTTCCTATTACTTCTACTCAAAATATGACAACTCAACAAAAAGATACTTAGCCCAAACAAACTTCCCAAGCTAGTCCAAACAAGGAGAAGGATCCTGCTGCCATAAATAAGAGAAAGAACAATGAACCATCTACAAGTACATCAAATAATGGTAAAGAAGGACAAAGAAAGGAATATTTAGCAAAAGAGAAGTCTGAAAAGTGAGATTCCATTGTAAAGGAGGTAGAGAAACAATCTAACTTGTTTAGCTTAGAGAGTGAAATTTCTAAGTTAAAAGTTTCTATTCCCCTCACTGAGCTTGTAAGGAATGACATATACAAATAGAATATTGCTAAGTTTTTAAAAGTAGATCATATGTCAGATATCGTCGATGTCAGTGATGACCATCCCGAACTTCTTTTTGGCCCAGCCGTAGATGGAAATCTTGAAGATATTGAAGTCCCTCCCTTTTATATCAACTTGAGGATTCATGATTATATTCTCTATAATGCCATGTTGGATTTTGGAGCCTCACACAATTTAATGCCAAATTCCATCATGTATAAGTTGGGGCTGGACATAATCCGACCCTATCATGACCTCTATTCTTTTGATTCTAGTAGAGTCTGATGCCTTGGTCTTATCAAAGACTTAGTTGTCTCTTTGGATCAGATTCTTGCCAAAAATGTGTTTATGGATGTTGTATTTGTTGACATACCTCCAAGGTATAGCATGCTGCTTTCACGGTCTCAGGGAGCCAAATTAAGGGGTACTCTACAACTTGAGTTTTGATATGCTACAATTCTGGTATTTAGCCAACTTAGGAAGCTATACCGAGAAGTAAAAATGAAATAAATGATCACTAGAAAAGATAAACCCAAAAATCACCCCATTCAATCTGTGAATACTGATTTAGAGTCCTTCATATTATATAATGATCATAGTATTAATGGTTCAAATAGTCAAATTGTCGAAGGTGAAGAAATTTTAGAGTTGTCAAATAGTGTCCAAGCAGTCTTGAATGCAGAAAACATAAATAAGAATTCTAAAAGCTTGCAACCAAGCACTTTAGAGAAAAATTTAGTAGAGCCTCAAAAAATATTAGTAGATTCAGATAAAGGTAAATAATAGATTGAGACAGTAGGTTCAAAATAAGAAACAATTCAGTCTACAGAATTTCAGCTCCCCGATGATGAAGAGGGTATTTGGAACATGGATTTCAATGGTGCTTTGGGAAAAAATGGAGATGGTATCAAAATATAGACTCATAGCCCTATGCATCAGTCATATAAAGTCCCAAGGAATGCAAGGTTGTGTTCTTAAAAGCTAGCTTTTGATTGCTCAAACATTGAGGCTGAATATGAGGCCTTGATCACCGGCCTCTGAATTTTGAAAAGGCTAGGTGCAAAGAGAATTACAGTATATGGTGACTCCAGGTTGGTGATAAAACATGTAAAAGGGGAGTACCATGCCAAACAACCTAGGATGATAGTATATGGTAATGTTGTTCTTGATATTATTAAATTTTTTCCAGAATATACATTGTCTGTGATTCCTACAAGTCAAAATTTTATGACCGATTCACTTGCCACAACAACCAACAATTTTAGGATTCCTATTCATGCTACTAAAAAGTTTTAAATTCATGTGAAGCATCGCCTATATGTCCCTGAAAATATGAGATACTAGAAAGTATTTTGGGATTATAAACAAATAAACAACTTTCTGTAGATGGAGGAGGAGTTTGAAAACTTCCATATCGATGATGTGTACAATCAAGATGATCAGGTAATTGAAGCTACTGAAGTTGAGGTGCTGCGGTTGAAGGAAAAAAACATTCCACGAGGTCTAGTACCTTTGGAATAGTTTTTTGATCATGATTATGTCGCTAAAAATCCAACAATGGTCCCTCTAGAAGCAGGTATTGAAGATTTAAACATTGGTACAATTGATAAACCCAAGATGGAAAAGTTATCAAGGTATTTAAATATTGAGTTAAAAGGTAAATACACATCTCTTTTGAGTGAATTTTATGATGTATTCATTTGGGATTATTTATATTTAAAAGTGTATGATAAAACATAATCTAGCACACTATCCCAATCGAGCTGGATCAAAATCCATTCCTCCAAAAGCTGAGGAGAATCAATCCAAAACTATTGCCATCAATCGAGAAAGAGGTAAATAGAGTTTACAAAGCTGGTATTATATTTCCCATTAGATTTTCAGATTGGATGTCCAATCTTGTGCCAGTAAGGAAGAAGACAGGGGAAATTCGTCTTTGTAAATATTTTAGAAATCTGAACAAGATGTCCTTAAAGGAAAATTATCCTTTGCCGAAGATGGACCACATCTTGCAAAGGGTAGTTGGGGCTTCAATAATATCACTCCTTTATGGATACTTAGGATACAACCATATCTAGGTGCATGAATATGAACAAGAGAAAAAAACATTTACAACTCCATGGGGTACTTTCATGTATGCCAAAATTCCATTTGGGCTTAAGAATACAGGCACAACATTTCAGTGGGTTATGGAAATCGCCTTCTTGAATGAGAAGGATGTATTTCTTGTGGTTTACCTTGATGATGTTACT
The DNA here is from genome assembly GCA_034641835.2 of Pinus albicaulis. NCBI lineage: Eukaryota > Viridiplantae > Streptophyta > Pinopsida > Pinales > Pinaceae > Pinus > Pinus albicaulis. The sequence continues at coordinate 1,462,663,655 of CM076584.1, read as the reverse complement.
ATCTTCTCATAGTTAGATGATGGGAATCTACATCACTTGAGAATAGTGTTTAAAAAATGCAGGAAATTCGACATTTCACTGAATCCTAAGAAAAACTTATTTTCCATGGAGGAAGGAAAACTACTTGGGAGCATCATCTTAAAGGATGGAATCTGCATTGATCCTTCCAGGATCGAAGCAATCCAGCACTTAGACTTTCCAAGGAACAAAAAATAGATCTAGTCATTTAACGATAAGATAAATTTTTTGAGGAGATTCATCCCCAATCTCGTTGAACACCTTAGAGATATGAAAAATATGAGAAAAAGGACAGTGAGGTAAGACGGTCAAAAAATGCAAAGAAATCATTGAATTCAGTCAAATTTTATTTAACATGTGGTCCCAGATAGATCAACCCTAATTATATTTTAGATTTTATTATCTTTTCATTTGCTTCACTCTTTGCCTGTTGTACTAATGCAGAAAAAGGATTCAAAGAAGGAGCAGCCAATTGCCTTTTTCAGTCAGACCATAAGAGATGCAACATTATTGAGAAACAAGCTTTGGCCTTGGTGAAAGCATTGAAAGACTTCCAAGTATACATCCTTCACTCTCACATCATAGGTTATGTTTCAAATGCAACAATAAAATATGTATTAATGCAAACTAATGCTGAAGCTAGGCAAGGGAAATGGATTGCAACCATGCTTGAATATGATCTGGAGATCAAGCCTACAAAGCTTATCAAGGGACATGGTTTGGAAAAGTTGATGGCATAATCTAATTTGCATGTGCTAGAAATAAATATGATTTCTGCACTTTCTGATGAGGAGGTTGATGACCCATGGAAACAGGTATCACATATTTTAATTTCTTCCCCTTGGTATGATGATATTTTTTATGTTTTACAACACTTAAATCCTCCATCGGGTGTGTCTAAAAGAAAAAGTAGATCACTGAAATTAAAGTATTCAAAGTATTGTATTTTAGACAACGTTTTGTATTGGAAAGACCTGGGGGTGTCTTATTGAATTGTATTGTTGAAAACAAAGCGAAGGAGGTGATGAATGAATTTCACAAGGGTGATTGTGGTGGTAATTTATTCTTGAAGACCACAACGAACAAAGTTTTGAGGGATGGTTTCTATTGGCCCACTCTTTTTGTTGATTTATACAATACCGTGATGAAACAAGGAAACTGATGAAATTAGCTGGAGGTCTAGATGGAATAGGCAGGTGGAAACCAATATCCACTTGGATCAAATAGACCTACAAAAACCATTTGAAATCGAGATAGATGCCTTTGAATATGTGATTAGTGCAATTCTTACCAAACAAGGGCATCCTGTGGCATATCATAATGAGAAACTTTTAGATACAGTACGAGCGTATCCCACTTATGAAAAAGAGATGTATTCCATTGTGTAGGCCTACTAATAATGGAAGAAATACATTCTGGGGAAGGAAACGGTCGTCCACATAGGCCACTGACCCCTTTAGTTCTTATAGACACAACGAAAGTTGCAAAATGATCGCCATCAGAAATGGTCCACATATCTGCAACAGTTCCATTTGAACATTCCATTTGAACTTCATGTACAAGAAGACAAACACAAATAATGTTGCACACTGTCCCAATTGACCACCGGTTATGGCACTGACCATTGTGCTCAACTCTTGTGGACACGAGACTTTAGGGTGGCCACATCTTTACAAGAGAGAACCAGAATTCGACACCACATACCATATGCTCCTCGAAGGAAAATAAGTCCCAGATTTTCACCTCCAAGGCACACTGTTATGCCACCTAAGACACCTCTGTGCTCCTTCAATAGAGCGTGCTAAGATGATTTTGGAGGTGCACTACAATCGGGCCATTAGACATTTTGGGTAGAAAAAAACAGTGGTAGTGCTGTAGAAGAATTTTTATTGGCCGAACCTTCGACATGATGTTGGGAAGTACACCATATCTTGCACTGCTTGCGCCATTTCGAAACCTAAAATCAAGAGGCAATGACATGTTAGGCCTTCCTTCTACCAAGCATAACAACAACTATGTTTTCAGGGTCATCGAAAAATTCTCTAAGATGGCCATTCTGACTGCCTGCAAGGAGAGTATGAAAACAAAAGCCACTGCCAAGATCTTCTTTGAATGGGTGTGGGTACACTTTTGGATCGCACAATACATTATCTCAAATTGGGACAACAGGTTCTTGAGTTCATTTTGGTCAAGCCTTTGGTCGATGTTAGATACCAAGCTCACTAAGTCCATGACCTTCCACTCCCAAACTGATGGCTAAACATAGGTCATCAATGAGATGATCGTGCACATTCTATGCATGTACAACTCCAAGCATCCATAAACATGGGATGAAATCCTCCCCTATGTCCAACAAAACTACAACAAAGCTCTCCATATCTCAACTAGCGACAACCCCTTTCAGGTGGGGTTGGGATTCCAACCACTATGTACCATTGATGTTGCAATACCACTAGAAGCTACTCAGACATATTCAACTCATGTCCAGTCCGAAGCTGACAAAGCTACCAAATTCATTTAATGATTTCAACACATCCGCCAACATGTCCTTGACATATTGGATAGAGAAAATGTCAAGTAAAAACAATGGCATGATCAACATCGGGTGCCGCAAAGGTTCCACGCGGGTGATAAAGCTTGGTTACATTTGACGAAGGAGCGTCTCGCTAGGGAACACCATCATGTTTGCACGCTTCGGTATGGGTTTTACACCATCACTAAGGCTATAGGAGACAATGATTTTGAGCTTAACATTCCACCGTTCCTTGGCCTGCACCCATTATTTAATGTGGAACCACTGCAACCATACTTTCACCCATTGTTGGACACATTAGAAATTGCTTAGAAGCTGACACCAATAGAACTGTAATGAGGTATGATCTGTGTCAAACGATGTTTGTATGCCAAAGTTATGACCCTGGGAAGTTTATGTATCAATTTACCCCAATGGGGCCCATAATTTTGGCCCTTCATCTCCCAGGGTTAGGTTTTTGAATTTTTAGGTTTTCCATTATGTATAAATAATAAATAAGCCTTCGAGCCTCATTGTAACACAATTCAGAATCATGTAGCCACCAAATCTATTCTCAGAGATAAGCTACCATTTCCTGAGCTGGTTTATTTCCATTGTGTATGTAAGCATATTTTAGTTCTTTGATATTAATGAAATGAATATTTATTTTTGCTATATATTTGTGTTTATGTTAATATCTCAATTCTATTGCATTATTTCCTACGTCTAGATCAGTGGTATTAGAGCGGTCTGCTCTTTCTATGTTTTTATTTGCATGTCCCCAACAAGGTTGGGGTATAAGGAGTTAGGGCTTGGACTGGTTGAACATCTGCAATAGCAACATTGCAAACCTCGATGACCTCCCATGGGAGAAGAAAATAAAGAAGAGGGAGTAGGAGATCCTTACAAAATATTTCTTGCAGAATCCCTCGAGCGAAAAAGGAATGAAATTATGGATAGTTTTTCCCATATCCTTCGATGGATGCCCACATGCGACACATCTTCATCTAGAAGCCAGTCTGGAGGTGCCACTCCCTTCAAGGTACAATTCAACTTTGAAATTCCCATATTTGATGTCAAGATAGATGAAAACCCCTTAGATAGTTGGTTAAATTTGTTGGAAGGATATTTTTTGGTTCATGAATTTTCCAATAGGGAAAATATTATTTTTTCACTCCTCAAAGATACCCTCCATGTCAAGGACTGGTGAGAAACCTACTGTGAATAGAGGGACAAGAAAGAACCCTCACTATTTTCCATTGCACTCACCTGGAATTCATTCCGAGATGCCATCAAGGAACAATATTACCTTGTGGGGAGATATGAGGACAAGTACATATAATAGACTACACTGCAGCAACAAAGGGACTGAAATGTGTATGAGATGATGAATATTTTCTATACACTACGCAAAAATTTAGGTTTCAAATAGTTAGAGAAACATATGTTGCTCAAGTACTGTGGTATTTTTCACAAATACATTCAGGAGGAAATGGAGTTCCTCGACATCTCCTCGCTTGGTGCAACATACCCATATGCTACCAAAATTGAGCATAAATTCAAGTAGAATAAGTGAGACTTTGGATTTGTGAACCCAAATCAGAGCAAAGGCACCCTTAAGCCACATAGAAAAGGAAAGATTCAGGCTGCAACCCCCTAGGAACACTCCTTGAAGCCACAAGTCGAGAATAATGGAAAAGAAAAGAAGGACATTGATAAGTGGTGTGAGTTCCATAAAACTCCCACTCACAAAAAGAACGAATGTAACACAAAGTAGGCTCTAGTGGCTGAACTGAAAGACTCAGAGACAGATGCATGCTCTGACTCTAAGCTGGAACCAGACAAGGGAAATAAGATCATTGACGTTGAACCCAATGAAATGATAACCACCACTAAGATCTAAAAAGCAGAATATGAGTATCCAAAGGAGGGGGAACAACTCTTCCATTCGCAGATGTGGTTAAAGGGTCACCAATGCAGATCATCATTGACAGTGCAAGCCAAGATAACCTAATCTCAACCAAGGGCTCCACCAAGGGTGATATCTCGTGTCAGCGAACAATGCCGAATGCTTTATTCAAGCCATTTGGGTCAGAATTTATACAAGCTACCAGAGGTAGCACCACCCACCACCTTTTCTTTGATCTCTCCTAAACAATACAGTAAGATCATATCCCAGACTCAGAAATTTTTCGTCCTTATGATTCAACCTCAGAGAAAGAGGAATATTGTGGTCAAATATACATCCTCCAGATAGGGCTCCTCCACACAGCAAAAACATATGGATAAGGTCGTGGAGGAGTACAGGGACATCTTCACCTCATCCACATGGGTACCCCTACACTGTTAAGTCAAGCACTCCATCGATATGATACTAGACACGTTGCTATCCAATGGACTAATCTAATGATGCTATGTTACGGAGAAAAATGAGATCAATAGGTATATTCATGAGTTTTTGTAGAAAGGGAACATCAGGCCAAGTTCATCACCCTGTGGGAGCCCAATTGTGTCGGTACAAAAGAAAGATGAAACTTGGAGGCTCTGTATTGACTATTGGGCACTGAATACGATAACTGTCTGGAATAGGTATCCAATCCCATGGATTTATGACCTTCTAAACCACCTCAAGGGGGCCAAATATTTCAACAAGATTTACTAGAGGTCCGATTATCACCAAGTACCAATTGAATCCTTTGATGTGTGGAAAAATGCCTTCAAATCCAATCCTGGGTATTTTTGAATGACTGGTCATGCCTTTCTGGTTAAAATATTTTTCCACAACCTTCATGCAGCTAATGGACGATATATTGTGACACTTCACCAACTCATTCGTGGTAGTGTACATGGAAAACATCCTAATATTCAACGAGAGTTGGGAAGAACACATACACCATATCCAACAGGTCATCCAAACCCCATGAAAACACAAATTGTGTGCCAATTTGGAGTAATGAACTTTTGGTATGACCAAGGTTTAATATCTGGGTTACATCATTGATGAGCAGAGTGTGCGTTTGGACCCAACCAAGATACAAGTTATTCAGGATTGTCTAGCCCCAACCACTCTAACAGAGCTCCATATATTTCTAGGTCTTGTTGTTACACGTCATTTTCTCACCATGACATTTGACTGTTCATATGGGTCTATCACCATCCATATCATGTTCCCTTAGAGGTCAAAAAACACTCATGTTCCTAAATCAAGTCTTGGAAATTGGAGAAAATCTCCATAAAACCCTTAAAATATTGCCTGCATAGTTTTTCTAGCCTTTTCCTGCGCATGTGTTGATGATCCTTCCATTAGCCAAGGTGATCGCCACTTTTTTCACCACTAAAACCTACGCACCCCCATGAAAAGCAAGTAAAAAGAAAAATTAACTTCTAGAAGCCTAGTTGGTCAAATATTCTCCCAACTTGAAGCCTCTATAGTCGCGCTAGTTCAAGCTTTATCCCTTCACTCATGGAGCTTATCCCTTGGTCCAAGGAACTCAAATCCCTTCATGGGAGGAATCCATCCCTCTCTTAATGGATATAAAACTACTTCAATATCCCTATATATTGAGCTCAAGTTTCAGGTTCAAGGGTAGATACCTGAGATACTAATGTGAATAAAGACTGATCTGTATAGTTTCTAAGCTAGAGAGAGTTCATAGAGTGCATAATTTCTTAGATGGTGAGATGTTGTTGACACATTGAAGATCACACCTTTGTGCCCATGAGTTCATGCTGGTCATTCTAAGAGGAAAGCTTATCAGACTGAAGGAGAACGATTACTCAGACCCCGAGAGGAATCTGTACAACATCAAGGCATTCAGTTGTAAGATTTCTCTTTCTAATTTATGATAATACATATGGATCTATTTTTCTCATTGTCTTGTTTTTGAATTCATGGGAATGCTGTCAATACTTAGATTCCTTGATCACTAAGTTGGATTAATATTTTTTGATTATTCTATATTGCACATGCTTTGATTATTTGTCTTGTCTGTGGTTACAGGTTCTACTCATCATGAGAGCGACGGAAAAAGGACTACATCAGATGTATGGATTTAAAGGTAGGAGCATGTCCTCTCTACTTTACAGTTATAATGATCTTAAAATACAAATAATCTAGAGAAAGAGATATTCAAATGGAAATTTGTTTCTAGTTACTCATTGGAGTACTAGGGAGATCATTCTTGTCCGCAAGAGGGATTAATCCTGGTGTAGAAATTATATAACTAATGCGTTATACATCCGAGATTCTCCTTATCACAAACTATTTGACTTCATTCAAAATACAAAATCTCTTCTACCATTGATCATTACTTGCAGAAATAAAATCAATTGCATGCACATATTAAAACCATGAAAATTCACACATATGAACACAATAATTTATGGGAAAGCTTAAAGCTGAAAACCCCCAACTATCTGTATATTATATGTCATAGAGATCATGTAACAATCATCATACAAATCTCCTCACAAGCTCTCAGTACAATCTCCAATTGCTACACACTAATCAGGTCTGATCTAGCAAATCCCATGCACCGATCTCTGCCACCTGCTATCCTGCCTCTACTGTGCAATCACTGCTGAAGAATGGCTCTGAATGAAATTGAATTGGTCCAGCCTTGCTCATGAAATCCTCATTGGCATCTCCAACCACTCTGTGTTGCAAAACATGCAACACTATAGTCACAACTGATAGTCACACTGCTCTTTCACCTACCTCTCCACTGGTCTCCACTGAAACTGTCCATGCACTGTAGTTAACTGATGTATTCTTTAGTTGATTAATGAGTTAATAATTAGTGAATTAATTAATAATTAATTCACACCACTCTCACTAGTGTATCAATCAGTTAGACTAGATACAACTAGCTTGACTGTGTTTAACTAAGTTAAACTGAACACAACTTCACCAATTACCTCAATAACTCCACCAAACTCTGTCACATGAGTTCTAACTGAAGTCTCCATGCAATAGCTCCACTTAACTCTCAGGAATAGCGTAATTCCTTCTGTCATCTCCTGTGCCACATCTGTGCACTTAACTGAAGTGCTCCAAGAGAATAAGATAATGTTTATAGACCAAATATTATTAAGAGCTAATAATATTCGAAATATCTATTTTTAGACTGTCAATCTAAAAATAGATTCCACCCAATATGTCTAAAAATAGAAGTCCATCTATTTTTCCAACTTGACCAACCATCAACAAATAGCATCCTACAACTCATAGAATATGATCGACATGTCTAAAAATAGACTTGTGCCAAAAATAGCCTACGGGCCCACTTAGTGAAGGCGACTCTTTTCACTAAGCTCATCATCTTGTTGCAATCTCAACACTTGGTAACAAATTGGCGACCATACTGGGGACTAGAGCTTAGTTTTCTTTGTTTATTTTTATTTTGAAACTATAGCTTTCTGATTTTGACTTCTCTGAGTGTGTTTGGGTAGATGAATTTTTAGAATTTCTAAGAATGAAAACTTAGATATTTTTTTCCAACTTTTTCTCTGCATGCATTGTTTTCTGTGGAAAACAAAGCGGCAAGCTGTACGAATTTTTAGTTCAATCCAGTGCGCATGCGCACTATTGTCAACCTATAGGCTGCGCACCCCTTGGAAAATTTTGAAAAAAATGAATTTCTCTCTTTCGGAGCTAGATAACCAAATTCTTTAAGTTTTCCCTGATATGCTCCAGTTGTCAGATCCTATGTGAGAACTCCTTTTCAACAATTTTGTGTCTTGTGTGATTAATCATTCTGTTTGCATTTTACAAGTTAGGGTTTTCCCTGGTTTACTGTTGCTCTGTATGGAAGATACCTTCATTTGCCTCAGGTCATTGGTTTTATGATTTTGTCTCCTTGAGACATCAGGATTATATCCAATCTTACTTTTTATGAATATTTGTTCCTTATTCATTTGCAAAATAGAAAAGATTCTAGATCATTGAAGCCTAATTTATCACAAAGCACTCTTTTGTGATTTCATTTCTGCTGGGATAAGTAGAAACATTCTTAGTCTGATTAAAACGAAGAGAAATCATGTACAAAACATTCATAGGTATCCTAGTTAGTGTTCATAATTAGCACTTTGATTTTATTTTAAAGTTTATACTTTTAGGGCTTTTTAGGAATTGATTTCTTTTGGGAGTTGTTTGTTTGTCGAAATTGTAGTTTTTTACTTGGTTGTCAATGGAATTTTACTCCAAAAGATAAATTGATCATGTTTGGAAATTTAGTACTTAATGAAATTGTTTTCTTTTCATAAGGGATTTTGTTTAAGAATGAGGAAATTTGTGTTTTAAATTCAAACAATCTCTCAACTCTCTCCAAATTAGAATTCATTGAAAAGAAAGAGTTGCATTTTTCATATTGATTCATTTAGAGTATTTTGTGTCGGGTCACAACATCATAAAAGTTTCAATTCCATATCCTTTGTGTTAAATAACAACCAAATCAATACAACGCTTAATAAAATCAATCTAGACATTTTTTCATTTTCTAGGGATCATTCCACCAATATAGATTAGGCTAGTGTTTTGGAATAGGTTGTAATAAATGTTCCAAAGCAGTCAAAACAAACAAGTAGAATCTTGCGGTAGGGAAATCCAATTTTTTCATTTGTACTCTAGGAAGCTCTTCTTAAAACAGTCAAGCACAAGGTCATGTCGGACCTAGTGAGGTAATCATACCTATCTCATTGGTGAAGATAGAAGACGTGCACGTAATACAAACTGTAAACCTTGGATTAACCATTGTCGAGGAGTCTGGGGTCACTTGTTAGCAAACCTCAGATTTACCATGTCGAGGAGCTTTCAAGGGGATTGAGCTTGATACTTTTCCCTTGCGTGTATATCGGAACATAGACTGTTCCCCTAGGTGCATTTGTATCAGTTGGTGACCTTAGTGGCCACAATATTTAGGATTTTTCCCAAGGTGATGGTCGAGGGAAGGTCCCACTGTACCTAGAACAGACATTGGCTAGAATCACTTGGACTTTCTGGAGGGTTTCACTTCGAGATGGCATAGTGGAGGGACTTGTACCAGACTGTTTCATTAAGCAGGTTGTCAAGGTAACTAGTCCAACCGTTAGTTTTCCACATTAACTTCTGCGACGTTGGATTTCATCACCAATAAGTGTTTTTTATTGTGGAAACATACTGTTTGTGTGTGGTTTTTCTCTTATATTTTTTAGCTGTGTGTTCAAATTTCTTGTTTTCTTAGCGACCTTAGGTGTATTTTGTTGAAATATTTTTTGATTTCGTGTGTTAAAATTAACCGTTGCTGAATTACCGAGACAACCTCGTAGAATGCAGGGGAAAACCCCTGAATATACACCAAGTCAATTGGAAAAGCTTAAATCTGAAAGAGGTAAAAAATTAGGAACCGGGTCTACTGAAAAAGGAGAAACATCTGTAATAATACATCCCGATTTCGAAGTTAATCAACCTTAAACAATAGAAAGAAATCAAGAACAACCAGAAATTTCTGAAGTAATCATAGTTGAGTCTATTACCAGTGAATTGTTAGATACTTAACCCATTCAACTTGAAATATCCGAACCTGAATCTGAATCTACTTCGTCTGAGTCAACTTCGAAATTCATAGCCCGAACTCCTGTTCATCCTCGTTCACCTCGACTGAAGCTTCGCATTACTGAGAATCTTCCTCCTGGCCTAATTAGTATCAAAGAGATTATTGACACAAAAGAAGAGATCAAAACTCCTTCACGTCAAGAATCTTTAGATTTAAAGTATAGTGAACCTATTTACCCTTATAGTCCTTTTAAACCAGATCTTTGGTATCAACAAATTACTGACTTTCTACATAACAGTGGTCTCCATTATTCACCATGCTGCATTCCTTTTTACTAAATACCCAGAGGTAGTTACATGGATTCATTAAGCATGTCAAGTGAGTCATCCATGTTTTCTTCATCACCGTAAACTTTTTTGTATGGTGGCCCATCAGTTCTTGTTGGATACCAGTCGCTCTTTGGTACTTTATCAGGAGCATATCCCTCTTTTGAAAATCTTACACAATCAACTGGTATTCATGAATTTACCACTGAATCTTTGACAATGGAACAAGTCTATATGATGTTCAAAAATATTCCTCAAACTAGTTCTCAAGGTGGAAATTTACCGCCTGGGGGGCAGTATACTCCTCAAGGACAACCTCTTCAAGGGAAATACCCTATTCCAGGGCCACAACATATTCAAGGGCAGTACCCTATTCTAGGGAAACAACCTATTCAAGGACATTAACCTCTTCAAGGGCAATAGTTTTATCAAGAGCAACTCTCCTTTCAAGGTGGTCAACTTTTTACTGGAACTTATCTGAAAAATTATCAAACTTACGTTGCAATACCTCAAAATGGTTATGGTCAACCTTATGCATCACAACCTTTAATGGGAGCTCCTTACCCAGGCGTTAATACTGCATGGAACCCGTTGTTGAATTAACAATATTTGCAACCTAATTTACAAGTACCTTATAATCAACCTGGTCAGCCTGCTGGACAATTTGGTTATACCCAAGTCCAACAACCTGTTCAAACTGCACTTCAAATTACCCCTTAGGTATCTGTACCTAGTAGTCAACAAGCTAGTCCGAGTACTCCAAGTACTCCTATCCAATATGCTGTGCAAACTTCTGTTCAAAAACCAATTACACCTATCCCTGTAGTTTCTCAAGTCCCTGTTGCTACAACCCTTCAAACGAATACATCAACTATTACACAGGAAATCCCTCAAGTCACTGTTCATCAAACTAGAGCTGTAGTTCAATCTACAATTCAAACCTCTGTAGGAAAACCTGGTGCAACCACAGTTCAAACAAGCCAACCTTTTGTAGGTCAGCTTGTTAAGAGTTAACCATTTCAAGGGAAGTATCAATATGGACCAACTGGAAAAAATCTAGTCTACCAGGGTCAACCATATCCTGGTTATACATATAAAATACTAACTCAAACTCAGTTTGGTATGGGTAACCTTGGACACCCCAAAGGTATTCCAATCCCATCTGCTCAGGCTATTCCAGGTTATCCTGGATATCCTCCTCCGGGTACTGGTATTGTTCCACAAGGTTATCATTTTGTGCAACAGGACCCTAAAAGCTGGTTACCATTCATTGCAACTTTAGACTTACAAAATTTGTCTTGCCTCACAAATGATCCAATTTATTATCTTCCGCTTTGGCCAGAAATGCCAACTAAGTTGCCCAGTGATATACCTAAGTTTGAAGGAAAACCAGGAGAAGACCCCTCAAATCATGTAATGACTTATCATCTTTGTTGTGCATCCAAATCCTAAATCGATGATTCCATTCGATTGAGACTTTTTCAGAGAAAATTGATAGGCTTAGATGAAAAGTGGTATATCGAGTTACCACGTGGCTCTTTCAATAATTTCAATTCTTTAGCAACAAATTTCCTAACTCACTTACAATTTCCAGTCTGTTATGACATTGGCACAGAGCTATTAAATTCATTAAAACAAAGTACGTGTACATACATTTCAGATCACATACACGAATGGCGACGTAGACGACATTTAGTGAAAGTTTTCATTCCAGATCAAATTCTTGAAGAATGGTTCATTAAATCATTACTTCCAAAGATCACCAAAGACGTAGCTAAGTTAGGTGTTGTCACAGAAGAACAGGTCATAGCTCAAGCACAATACTTAGACCTTGTATACACACAATCTAGTGCTCTATATGAAAAAATTCCTGATTTACCACGCCCAGGTCAAATTACTGCAACTCCTTCTCGTTCTCATTATGAAGACGGTGTAATTGGTACAATTAATACTACAAAGAGTAAGCAGAAGTCATCTAAATCTACTTCTCCCATTATAACCTTACCAGATTCACCTAAAGGAGATTCTTCCCTCGAAACTTCTGCTGAAATTCACATTGTAGACTCATCCATGACTAAAGATAAATCTAGTAATAAGAATAAAGGGAAGAATAAAAATAAATAAAACACATATCCTAAAGAGAAAACCGAAAAATATAAACCATCAGCCGAAAAGCGGAAACCTTGTTATCCTTGTCTTATTTGTGATGAAGATCACTATACTAAAGAGTGTCCACATCGGGTTGAGGTATCCAAATTTGTCAAAGGTTCACCCACACCTGCTGTCTCTAAGGATCCTTTTCCATATCACGATAGTAAAATGATTGAATCTTCTTCCAATTCATCGACATATATTTTAATGATATCTCAGGTCATGGTTGCGACACAATCTCAAGACTATGGATCTAACAGTCCTGTAACTGGTAAAGAGACTGAATTATCTAGTTAACCACCAACAACAAATCCTTCAGTTTCCAAACCATTACAAATTAAGAAACCTAACCCTGATTTAGTGATTAAACCACCTGCTAGAGGTGTAATTCGAAAATTGGCTTTCAATTTACATGCGAGAGCTGCTCAGAATTACGACACTGTTGAAGATTTGGCCATATCCCCTTCAACAATGTCGGCCCTAAAAGTGTTTCAATCCTTTCCAGTAGAAAGGAAATTAATATTATCAGCCATCGGAGCTATTGATCCTCAAGACTCAAACCTAATGGTCTTTGATCTCTAAAATTTTGTACCTAGACTCCCACATCAAATGGATTTTCAAATTCCAGTATGAGTCAAATCAAGGTGAGTGTTTCGTACTGTAATTGATGAGGGGGAATCTACATGTATAATGTCTTTAAACTTTTGGAAAATCCATGGTTCTCCAACACTCAACCAATCACTAACTATCCTTAAAGACTTTGATGGAAGAGTTTTTCATCCATATTGAATACTCCAGGATCTGCCTATAGAAGTAGATGGAAAAACCGTAAACCTAGAGGTGGAAGGTGTTTATGCCCCTCTTGATTACAACCATATTTTGTGTCGCAGTTGGTCTTACACAATGAATGCTGTTGTTTCATCAGTATTTCGGATGATAATGTTTCCTCACAAAGGAAATATTTTTAAAATCGATCAGTTGTCATACTTCTCTTCAGACCCTACTTCTACAGATAGTATCCTGCAAGTCGAAAAATTAGTTATCCCATATGAAGATGTTGGCATAGGATTAATGAAGGATTTCGCTCTCATGGGAAATTTTGCTATGCCCTCTCCCAATGTACTGTGAACTATTGCCAATATCAATATGATCACATCAAGCACAATGCCATTTGATGACACATGGACTGTGCCTTTAGAATCATAATTGGAATCTTATAATGGCAAGATGCCTTTAAGTCCTTTTGAATCTACATATGTAGCAGTACAATTGTGTTCTGACACCCCATCAACTTCTACTGATCAAATGAATGTGGTCAGTAAAGAATCATCTTCTATATCAAGCTAAACTTTGACATCGTTTCTGGATCCCTTTCAACATGTATGCGCAACTGATGAAAACATTCGAGAAATCTTGATACATCATCAATATTATTTTTTGCTTGACCTTGATAAACTTGAAAATTATTTTTCATCTACCTTTACAATTGATTATGTCAAGGAACCTCAAAATCCCATATCGATCACACATTCAGATTCTGAGACAAATTTAGGATATATTTTTACAAAAATTCCTATTGACATATCGATTACACCTGGAATAATTGAAAACATTCATATAGGTGCTTCTTATTGAATTGAAGAGAATAAAACTTAAAAAACCCTATTTCATAATTCTGAGACATTTTTGCCTAGTCTTACGAAGAGATGCCAGGTATCGATCCTAAGATTGTTATTCGTGAAATCAAGACATACTCGGATGCGAAACCTATTATACAGAGATTACGTCCAATACAAACACGGAAAGCTGCAACAATCAAAGCTGAAGTTGAAAAATTATTACGTGCAGGATTTATTTATCCTATTCTTTTGACGGATTGGGTATCTAACATAGTTCCCGTAATGAAAAAACAAGGGACTATTAGGGTATGTGTCGATTATCGGGATATCAACAAGGCTTGTCCAAAAGACAACTATCCTATACCCTATATCGATCAAATTGTTGATGATTGTGCCAGAAATGAAATATTCTCGTTTATGGATGGTTTTTCTGGTTACAATCAAATCAACATACTCCCTGTAGATCAACCTAAAACAAAGTTTAAATGTGCTTGGGGCACGTTTGAATATTTTAAATTACCTTTTGGACTGAAAAAAGCTGGTGCAAATTTTCAAAAAGCTATGTCTTATGCGTTTCACGATATCAAACATATTGAACAACCTTACTTGGATGACTTACCTGCTCATTATTTACATAGAGAAGATCATCCTACTCACTTATGTGTTATCTTTATGAGATGTAGGCATTACAAAATTCATTTGAATCCACACAAGTGTGTTTTTTGTTTACAATCGGGACGTTTAATTGGGTTCTTCATTTCGAAAGAGTACATTTGTGTCGATGCATCGAAGGTTGAGGCTATCATCAACTTACCTCATCCTTCAACTCTTCGCCAACTCCATAGTTTGCAGGGGAAAGAAAAGTTTTTACATAGTTTTATATCGAACTATGCAGAGTTAATGAAAGGTTTTACCCGGTTATTGAAACAAGATGTTCCAGTCATTTGGGACGAGATTGTTGATAAATATTTTGATGCACTTAAAAATGTGTTGACCCATGCACTGTTATTGCATCCACCCAATTACCACCGAGATTAATTTTTATACTTAGCTGTATTTGATTCCACGATTGGAATGGTTTTGGTTCAAGAGGATGAATCTAATAACGAACATGTGATATATTACCTAAGTCAGAATCTCAATCCGATGGAAAATAAAGTATTCACATGTGGAGAAATTGGCCTTGGCAGCAGTTCAAGATGTCCAACATTTTAGTCATTACATATTGTTACACAAAACCACAATGATATCTAATTGAAACTCAATGATGTACATATTGAAAAAACAATTACTCGGGGGAAAATACTCCAAATGGATCATTATCCTACAAGAGTTTAATTTGGAGTTCTAGAAATCCAAGTTTGCCGAACTTATGTGTGATTTTCCCAATACTCAGTCTGAAATGATGGTAGGGAATCCTATCATTGATGAATCTCTGTTTCTAATCAGTACTTTATATCCCTGGTATGGAGATATCATTATATATCTCCAGACCCAAACCTTTTTCCCAGATATTTCACAATCAGATCGACGGAGAATACGATACCAATCTCAACAATACAATATTGTTGGTGACACTCTTTATTGTTGTGGTGCTGATTCTGTGTTTTGACGTTGTATAACTCATGGAGAGGCTGAAAGGGTTTTGAATGATTTCAATTTCAGAGCATGTGGTGGTCATGAGTCTGGGTTTTCCACAACCCAAAAGATATTGCGTGCTAGTTACTTTTGGCCGTCTTTATTTAAATATTATATTATCGAGGTTCGAAAATGCCACAATTGCCAAATTTTTGATTGAAAGATGCGTGCACCTCCAGCTCCTCTTCACCCAATGATTGTTGTTGGTCCTTTCACCAAATGGGGCATCGATTTCATGACATGTAACCCTCACTCGGATGGGGGGAATGGGTATATTATTCTCGCCGTATATTACTTTAGCAAATGGTCTGAGGTGATGCCTAGATTTGCGGATGATGGAAAAACTGTAGCTATTTTCATATTCAATCATGTGATTGCTCGGTTCGATGTCCCTCAAGCTATCGTTACAGACCACAGGAGACATTTTTGAAATATTATAATGACCGAACTTTCTGATCAACTTGGCCTATGCCATGATAATTCTACACCATACTACCCACAGGATAATGGTCAAGTTGAGGCCGTCAACAAGGTTTTAACCACCATGATTAAATGGATTGTCGAAACTCATAAATCTAATTGGCATACCATTGTTTTTTCGGCATTATGGGCATACCATACCTTTGCAAAACTGCTACAGGGTTCACTCCTTTTCAACTTGTTTATGGTTTAGAAGTTGTGTTACCCATTGAATGTGAAATACCGTCACTCAAATTAGCCATTGAGTTCTTACCAGCTACCTCTAAAGAGGAGAAACACTTTCTATACTTAGCACAGTTAGATGAGACTCGTCGCACCGCTGCATTAATTGCCAAAGCTTAGAAAAAAATGTGTTAAAGCTCAGTATGATCAAAGTGTTAACCTTCAAATTTATTGAGAAGGTGACCTAGTTTTAGTATACTATCAAGCTAACAACAAGCTAGGCGCTGGTATATTAAAACCAATGTGGCATGGTCCCTATATTGTTAAGCGTGTGCTTGCAAAAGGAGCCTATGAATTAATTGATTATGATGACGTCTCTTTAAATAAACCTAGAAATGACATTGATCTCAAGAGATATTATGCATGACTTTTCGTGTGAAGATATCCCTTGTACATTAGTTACATTTTAGAACATTGTGCCTTAGATTAGACATTTGTGCCTTAGGATTAGTTATTTTTTTTTACAATTGTTACTACTTTCGCTACTTATCTTGATTACTCTTGATATTGCAGATATCGACATCTCTTCAAACTTACATTGGTTTTGCTGACAGTGCCTGTTGTAGTACGCAGAACATTTCTTCTGCGGCTTGGGTTATCTATTCACCCACCGATGAGTTAATCTCTATACATGGGATATGACTTGGTCAAACAATGTACAATATTGTAGAATACAGTGCATTCATTGAGTTATTATCTGATGCCATCATATTTGGTATTCGACATTTGATCATTAGGTTAGATTCGCAACTCAATGTGTTACATTTAATCGGAGTTTATGCTATCAGAAATCAAGCTTTGTTAAGATATTTTTTGAAGGTTCATCTCTTGGAAAGAAAATTTCATTATATCGAATATCAACACATTTCAAGAAATTTAAACACATTGGATGATGCATTAGATAATCGATTTTTAAATAGACATCTACAACATTAAAAAAGTAAAAAAAAACAACATTCAGTCCATTTTGAACAAGATACTCAGAGAACGAAGCTAGTAAAATCATTAGGTTAAATAAGTTTGTGTCAAAAAATATTACATCGTCTGTGATCATATGTTCAAACACATTATGATCTAAAATATACTAATACAAAAAACAAAATGTCAATCTACATTGACTATTAGCTATCCATGATGATGATAATGATATAAAACTATGGCACGTGCCACCCTGCATAGAAATATCCTGACTGGACTTGGGACACCCGTCACATGTCTCTGGAGCTTGAGAGGTATATCATCTTGTCTCGTCTCACGAATATCAATAGTAAACCTCTCAAGGTTTTGCTCCAGCATTGCCAGGATCTCTGTTGTATCATTTTGTGGTTCTGCTATGGGTCATGCCTCTCGCCTGTCAAAGCGACGAAGTGCTGTTGGTCGTGTTGGACCGACATCTGCATTTAAAATTTTTGTCAGTATTGGACGATAAAAAATCAAATAAAAATTAGATAAAAACTTCAAAATGATTCACTAACCTGTCTCATCCCACTGTGCCCATGATGGAAGAGATGTTTCAAGGTCACCTCTATAATCCATCCTTGCATAAGGAAAATCTTCAATCGTGAAGATCTGATTCCTAAGCCATGTGAAATACTAAGGAGTAAAATGAACCACTGCACCACCTTATCCACCATGGAGAGCCATAAATTCTACCCAACGCACCATAAGAGGTTCCTGAGGACCTCCAGGATCCACTGGAGACTGTTGAGGCACAAGGAGTGGGATCCTCTTTAAATAAAAAGATACAAGAATGGCGCCATATTCAAAGTTTTTCAACTTCCCATTCTTAGCTATCGTGAGTTTTCCCTTCATATTAGCCAACACTCCTTCACTCTAGTTGAATATTGTTCCTCAAAAACATTTAATTGCAGTCTACATCTGTGCTTTGGTAGCCACATGAGGAGCTACACTCCCACATAACCTGGTAATCGTGAATGCTATGATCTTGAGCTCCAGTCACACAATAGTTTAATATCTATGCGACCGTCCTTTATCTTTGAATCTCGACTACAATATTGAGCCTTGTAAGTAGCAGTGGGAAGATCTCCTAGTCTAGTCCCAAATAAGGAAATGTACCTCCCTCTACGAGACAACCTAGTGAGGAAATATATGTCCTCCCGCTCGATCACAAGCCGATGGTGTCTGATAATTAAAAATTAATCTCGTACATCCCATGCATTCACGATCCAGGTCATCAGCTCAACCTGTGCTTTCATGCCCTGAATCACCAAAAACTTGTATAAGCCACAATTTTTTAATGAGTGCATAGTTTTCAGATCATACATGGATTCATTGTGCACGAGTTCATGCTCTTGTTCCTGACATTCCAACATTATTATAGACCTATACATCAACAAATTAAACATTAAAAATTAGTTGGGGGAAGTTTGAGCCTTTTTTATGGAGAGAATTATGTTTTTAAAAAACCCACAACGCTTGCACATGTGCTGTGTTTACACAATGTGTTTTTGAGCATAGGTTATACACATAACCCGCGGTAGCTCGACAATTTTTCTTTTAAAAAATCGTCGGGGTGTGTGGTTTTCTCCAAGAGAACCCACACACCCCTGAGGGTAAATTTTAAAACGTATTTTCCCTCTAAAAAATTCCATGAAAGCTTAAAATTAGAAATTAAACGGATGAAAACAAAGAAAATGATGATGTGGATTACGTTGTGTAGATGGTTCTCGAAATGGTCGGTTGGTTCTTTTGATATCAGCTCCGGAAAATAAAAAGGTGAAAATGACTTGTTTAATTTTTTTTTAATAGTTTTAATGAATAAAATAATATTATTTTATTTAATTTTAGTTTTAAAAAGTCAAATCAGTATATTTTTCCTTCTTGAAGAGCAGATATTCGTAATTGTTCGAGTTTTTGTGCAGGATACAAGATTTTGGTGAAAATAATTATTTTGACATCGAGTACACTTCTATCACTTTTTCGGGCTCCATAAAAATATGAAAAAGAGAAACCCTAGTGTCCTCTTTTATGCCCTTTTTCAAACTCTCTAAACATGAAAATATCACCCAATACTTGATTATTCGGACTCGTTAAGGTAAATGAACAATCGTCCATTCAGTATAAGTTTACCCCTTTTCTGGACTGAATCGGACTAGTTACGAAAAATGTATACGTTAACTAATCATGGTTAATAGAGTTCTCTCCTGCATTATTTTATTCTTTTTTGGGCTTGAGGGACTAAATTTATGAAAAATAAAAATCATGGAGTTTACTTGTGTCTTTCTTCTGACTCCCTAAAACTGAAAAATGCCAAGTTATTCCTATATTGGACTCGTTAAAACTAAACAGTACAGGACCTGTCGATCACAATAGGAATGAACCACTCCTTCTTAGGGTTCGTTTTTAATACTAAGATAGACTCATGCGAAGGATGAGCTTACACAACAAGAAAATTTTTTCCTCAAGATTGACAAAAATAAAGAGGTACTTGCCAGTAATGGTGGGGGAAAAAGAGAGAAAAAGAATCCATTTGTCGTCCTTGTTTTATAAAGCAGCATGTCGGGGGACTTCATGACACTTTTTCGCATTGGTACTTGGGTTGGGAATTCCTTTGTCTAACAGTTAATCGAACCACATTTAAAGTATTCAACTGGTTTCTGGGTATTATCTTTAGGTCAAATGTTGTCAAGCTATTTACAATGTCTTTATGTTTTCAAGAGAAAGTTCAATAAACCATTCATTGCAAACATTTGTCTCTGTTCGCGTTGACCATCCCTGAGTCAGTCCTTGAAAAAAATTTCTTCAAAACCTAATCTAATGGTTGTGTCATATGATTTCTTGTGATGAATCAATTTCTATTGACATCAACTCATTATCTAGAAAGTTGATCTAAAATCCTATCAGTAGCTTGGGATCTACATTCCCTAATGGTAGCTTTCTCGCCTTCGATGATAGGTTTTCATCATTTACCTTTGATCAAATGATTCTATGAATATTCGACTGCAAATCATTCATTCACACTTCATAGATTTTATTGAAGTACTTTAAGGGCCATTTTCATTATTGATGGTTTCTCTCACACTTGTTAATGGTTCTCATCATTGATCAGTAATCAAGTGGTTTCTACCATGTTCGACTCCAACATAATCAATCACATGGATAGATTCGTACTAGTTCGAGAAGCCAAAATCAAGACCCTAGATCTAGTTTCCACCATCTAGGTTGTGAGGAGTTTTATTATTCATGATATTTATGACAGATGGCTGCACCCCTACGGTGTCTACTTTTGATGTAATACTGAAATCATATCTTTACTAGAACATTTAGTTAGTTTTGATCTGAGTATGGGAATTCCTACCTCATAGATGATATATATTTGCAGTGAATGTTTTTACAGGTTTTCAATCAACATCTCCAATCCAATCCTGGGAATGATAAAGCACTTCACTCTTCAGAAAAACTTTCTCAGAGTTCGCACTTTAGGGGGAATTTTGTTACACATAATTTTTCACCATGACATTTTACTGTTAATATGGGTCTATCACCATCCATATCATGTTACCTTAGAGGTCAAAAAACACTCATGTTCCTAAATCAAGTCTTGGAAATTGGATAAAAGCTCTATAAAACCCTTAAAATACCACCTACGCGGTTTTCCTAGCCTTTTCCTACGCATGTGCTGATGATCCTTACATTAGCCACGCCGATATTCGCTCTGTTTGCCACTAAAACTTGCGCACCCCCGTGAAAAGAAAGTAAAAATAAAAATTAACTTTTAGAAGCTTAGTTGGCTGAATATTCTCACAACTGGAAGCCTCTAGAGTCATGCTAGTTCGAGCTTTATCCCTTCACTCATGGAGCTTATCCCTTTGTCCAAGAAACTCAAATCCCTTCATGGGAGGAATCCATCCCTCTCTTAATGGATCTGAAACTACTTCGATCTCCCTATATATTGAGCTCAAGTTTTAGGTTCAAGGGTAGATACTGGAGATACTAAAGTGAATAGAGACTGATCTGTATAGTTTCTAAGCTGGAGAGAGTTCATAGAGTGCATACTTTCTAAGATGGTGAGTTGTTTTTGACACATTGAAGATCACACCTTTGTGCCCATGACTTCATGTTGGTCATTCTAGAGAGGAAGGCTCATCAGAATAAAGGAGAACGATTTCTCAGACCCCTGGAGGAATCTGTACAACATCAAGACATCCAGTTGTAAGATCGCTCTTTCTAATTTATGATAATACATATGCATCTCTTTTTCTCATTGTCTTGTTTCTGAATTTATGGGAATGATGTCAATACTTATATTCCTTGATCATTAAGTTGGATTATTATTTTTTGATTATTATTATTGCAGATGCTTTGATTATATGTCTTGTCTGTGATTGCAGGTTCTACTCATCATTGGAGAATTACTTTGGAGCGACAAAAAAAGGACTACATCAGACATTTGGATTTAAATATAGGAGCATGTCCTATTTACTTTACTATTATAATGATCTTTAAATACAAATAATCTAGAGAAAGAGATATTCAAATGGAACTTTGTTTCTAGTTACTCGTTGGAGTACTAGGGAGATCGCTCTTGTCCACAAGAGGGATTAATCCTGGTAAAAAATTGGTGACCATACTGGGGGCAAGAGCTTAGTTTTATTTGTTTATGTTCAATTTGAAATTATAGCTTTCTAATTTTGAATTCTCTGAGTGTGGTTGGGTAGATGACCTTTTAGAATCTTTGAGAAAGAAAACTTATATTTTATTTTTTCCAACTTTTTCTCAGCTTGCGTGTTTTTCTGTGGAAAACAGAGCGACAACCTCTGCGACTTTTTAGTTCAATCTAGTGCACATGCGCACTTTTGTCAACTGATAGGTTGCACACGCCTTAGAAATTTTGAAAAAATTGAATTTCTCTCTTTTAGAGCTAGATGACCAAATTCTTGAAGTTTTCCCTAATCTACTCCAATTGTCAGATCCCGTGTGAGAATTCCTTTTCAACAATTTTGAGTCTTGTGTGATTAATCATCTTTTTTGCATTTTACAAGTTAAGGTTTTCCCTAGTTTATTGTTGCTCTTTATGGAAGATACCTTCGTTTGCCTTAGATCACTAGTTTTATGATTTTTCCTCCTTAAGCCATCAGGATTATAGGCAGTCTTAATTTTTATGAATATATGTTCCTTATTCATTTGCAAAACGGAAAAGCTTCTGGATCACTGAAGCCTGATTTGTCACAAAGCACTCTTTCACCATTTCATTTCTGTTGGGATAAGTAGAAACATTCTTAGTCTGATTACAACTAAGAGAAATCATGTACAAAACATTCATAGGTATCCTAGTTAGTGTTCATAATTAGGACTTTTATTTGATTTTGAAGTTTATACTTTTAGGGTTTTTTAGGAATTTATTTCTTTTGGGAATTGTTTGTTTGTCGAAATTGCAGTTTTTTACTTGGTTGTCAATGGAATTTTATTCAAAAAGAGAAATTGATCATATTTGGAAATTTAGTTCTTAATGAAATTGTTTTCTTTTCAGAAGGGAATTTGTTTAACCATGAGGAATTTTGTGTTTTAAATTCAAAAAATCTCTCAAATTTCTCGTAAATAGAATTCATTGAAAAGAAAGAGTTTCATTTTTCATATTGAGGCATTTAGAGTATTTTCCGTTGGGTCACAACATCATCAAAGTTTCAACTCCATATCCTTTGTGTTAAATAACAACCAAATCAATACAGCGCCTAATAAAACCAATCCAGACATTTTTTCATTTTCTAGGGATCATTCCACTAATTTAGCTTAGGCTAGTGTTTTAGGATAGGTTGTAATAAACATTCCAAAGCAGTCAAAACAAAAAAGTAGAATCTTGCGCCAGGGAAATCCAATTGCTGCATTTGTACTATGGGAAGCTTTTCTTAAAAGAATCAAGCACGAGGTCATGTTGGACCCAGTGAGATAATTGTACCTTTCTCATTGGTGAAGATAGAATATGTGCATGTAATATAAATGGTAAACCTTGAATTAACCATTTTCGAGGAGCCTGGGGCCACTTGTTAGAAAACCTTAAATTTACCATGTCAAGGAGATTTCAAGGGGATTGAGCTTGATACTTTGCCCTTGCATGTATATCAGATTGTATAAAGTTCCCCCAGGTGCATTTGTCTTAGTTGGTGATCTTAATGGCCATAATATTTAGGATTTTTCCCAAGGTGACAGTGGAGGGAAGGTCCCACTATACCTGGAATAGACGTTGGCTAGAATCACTTGGACTTTCCAAAGGGTACTCTTCACTTTGAGATGGCATAGCGGAGGTACTTGAACCAGACTATTTTATTAAGCAGGTTGTCAAGGTAACTGTTCCAACCGTCAGTTTTCCACATTAACTTCTGCGACGTTGGATTTCATCACCAACTAGTGTTTTTATTATGGAAACATACTATTTGTGTGTGGTTTGTCTCTTAGATTTTATAGGCATGTGTTCAAATTTATTGTTTTCTTAGCGACCTTAGGTGTATTTTGTTGAAATATTTTTTGATTTTGCGTGTGAAAAATTAACTGTGGCTGAATTACTGAGACACTCTCATAGAATGCAGGGAAAACCCCTTGAATGTACACCACGTCAATTGAACAAGCTTAAATCTGAAAGAGGTCAACAATTAGGAACATGGTCTACTGAAAAAGGAGAAAAATCTGTAATACATCCCGATTTCAAAGTTAATCAACCTTAGACAATAGAAAGAAATCAAGAACAACCAGAAATTTCTGAAGTAATCACAGTTGAGTCTGTTACCGGTGAATTGTTAGATACTCAACTCATTGAGCCCGAAATATCTGAACCTGAATCTAAATCTACTTCGTCTGAGTCAACTTCGGAATTCATAGCTCGAAATCATGGTCGTCCTCATTCACCTCAAGTGAAGCTTCACATTACTAAGAATCTTCCTCCTGTCCCAATTAGTATTAAAGAGATTACTGACACGGAAGAAGAGATCAAAATTCCTTCACGTCAAGAATCTTTAGATTTAAGGTACAATGAACCGATTTACCTTTATAGTCCTTTTAAACAAGATACTTGGTATCCAAAAATTACCGACTTTCTACATAACACTGGTCTCAATTATTCACCACGAAACATTCCTTTTTACTTTATACCCAAAGGTAGTTACATTGCTTCATTAAGCATGTAAAGTGAGTCATCCATGTTTTCTTCATCACCAATTTTTTTTTTATATGGTGGTCCATCAGTTCCTGCTGGATACCAGTCGCTCTATGGTTATTTCTCAGGAGCATCTCCCTTTTCTGAAAATATTACACAATCAACTGGTCTTCATGAATCTACCACTGAATCTTTGACAATGGAAAAATTCTATATGATGTTTGGAAATATTCCTCAAACTAGTTCTCAAGGTGGAAATTTACTGCCTAGGGGGAAATATACTCCTCAAGGAAAAACTCTTCAAGGGAAATACCCTATTCCAGGGCCACATCTTGTTCAAGGGTAGTATCCTATTCCAAGGCAACAACCTATTGAAGGAAACCAACCTCCTCAAGGTCAACAATTTTATCAAGAGCAACTATCCTTTCAAGGAGGTCAATCTTTTACTGGAACTTATCTGGCAAATTATCAAACTTATGTTGAAATACATTAAAATGGTTATGGTCAAAGTTATGCATCACAACCTTTAAAGGGAGCTCCTTACTCAAGCGTTAATACTGTGTGGAACCCATTTTTGAATAAAAAATATTTGCAATCTACTTAACAAGTACCTTATAATCAACTTGGTTATTCTGTTGGACAATTTTGTTATAGCCAAGTCCAACAGCCTGTTCATACTGCACTTCAAATTACCCCTGAGGTATCTGTACCTAGTAGTTAGCAAACTGGTCTGAGTACTCTAAGTAATCCTATCCAATCAGTTGTGAAAACTTCTATTCAACAACCAAGTACACCTATCCCTAGAGTTTCTCAAGTCCCTGCTGCTACAACCCTTCAAATGACTGCATCAAGTGTTACACAGGAAATCCCTCAACTCACTACTCATCAAAATGGACCTGCAGTTCAGTCTAAGATTCAAACCTATGTAGGAAAACTTGGTGCAGCCATAGTTCAAACAAGCCATCCTTTTGTAGGTCAGTTTGTGCAGAGTCAATCATTTCAAGGGAAGTATCAATATGGACCAACAAGGAAAAATCCATTCTACTAGGGTCTACCATATCCTGGTTATACATCTCAAATACCAGCTCAACCTTAGTCTGGTATGACTAACCTTGAGTACCCTAGAGGTGTTCCAATCCCATCTGCTCAGGCTATTCCAGGTTATCCTGGATATCCTCCTTTGGGTACTAGTATTGCTCCACAAGGTTATCAATTTGCACAACAGGACCCTAACCATCGGTTACCATTCATTGCATATTTAGACTTACCATATTTGTCTTGCCTCACGAATGATCCAAATTATTATGTTTTGTTCTAGCCGACAATGCCAACTAATTTTCCGAGTGATATACCTAAGTTTGAAATAAAATCAGGAGAAGATCCCTCAAATCATGTAACGAATTATCATCTTTGGTGTGCATCCAACTCCTTAATCGATGATTCCATTCGATTGAGAATTTTTTAGAGAACATTGATAGGCTTAGCTGCAAAGTGGTATATTGAGTTACCACGTGGCTCTTTCAACAATTTCAATGCTTTAGCAACAAATTTCCTAACTCCCATCCAATTTCCAATCCGTTATGACAATGGCACGAAACTATTAACTTCATTAAAACATAGTGCATCTACATACATTTCAGATCACATACACGAATGACAACGTAGACGATCAGGAAAATTCTATGCATGTACAACTCAAAGCATTGGAACACATGGGATGAAAGCCTCGCCTATGTACAAACACAACTACAACATAGCTCTCCATAGATCAATTGACCATAACCCCTTTTAGGAGGGGTTGGGATTCCAACCACTATGTCCCATTGATATTGCAATACCACTAGCACTTACTGAGACAGATTAGCCTCATGTCTAGTCTGATGCTAATGGAGCTACTAGCTTCATTAAATGAAGTCAACATATCCACCAGTAGGTCCATGAAATATAGGGAAAATAAAAATCCATGTACAAAAAGTGACATGATCAACATCAGGTGCCACACAAGTTTTAGGTGGGAGAAAAAGTTTGGTTACATTTGCAGAAGGGGTGCCTCGCTGGGGACCACCGCAAGATTTGATCTCTCCAATATGGGCCTTACACCATAACTAAGGTTGTAGGAGAAAATTATTTCAAGCTCAACATTCAACCGTTCTTTGGCCTGCACCTAGTATTCAATGTGGACCGATTGCAACCATATATTCCCCCATTGCACAACACCTTAGACATTGCTTAACAACTGACACCAATAGAGCTCAACTCAAGCTGTATCGAGTATGCCATGAATGATAGGATCATGGATACATAGATCAAGAAAACTCTCTAGTAGAGGATCTAACTATATCGAGTTGTTAAAGCAGGCCAATCCCTACACCAAGGAAAGTGGCTTACCAAGGACCAAGTTCAACAAAAGTTTTCCCATCTCATGGAATCACTCAATGCAATGGGGACTATTGCTTCCTAAGGGGGGAGGAATGATCCAAGTGGATATTGGTGGCCACCTGCCTATTCCACTTGGACCCCCACCATTGTTTCTTTCAGTTTTCAAGTTTCCTTAATTATAGCACAATTTACTATTATTAGTAGTTTTTTGGGTCCTGAACTTTGAGAACCGTTTTGAGGCCCTAAACGACATTTTTTTGGAAAAAGAGAAATCACGAGTACTTAAATAAAAAATGAATTTGAAATTTGTAGTCCTTGAATAGATATTTCTAACTAGGTATTGTTCACGTCCAACGAATATCGTATGCCAAAGTTACGACCTCGTGAAGTTGATATATCAATTTACCCCAACTGGGCCCATAGTTTTGGGGCTTCATTTCCCATGATTAGTGTTTAGATGTTTAGGGTTTTCCATTATTTCTCAATTATAAATAGGCCTTTGAGCCTCATTTTAAGATAATTCAGAGGCATGTAGGCACCACTTATCTTCTCAGAGATAAGATATCATTGTACGAGTTAGTTTATTTCCATTCTGTATGTAAGCATATTTCAGTTCTTTGATATTATTGAAATGAAGGTTTATTTCTAGCGCATCTTTGTGTTTATTTTTATATTTGTACTCTCTTGCGTTCCCACATAATTCCATATCAGTGATATCAGAGCAGTTTTCTCTTTCTATTTTTTTCTTTGCATGTCCCCAACACATTCGAGGTATAAGGAGTTAGGGATTGAACTGGTTGAACCTATGTAAGAATAGCCTCGAAAACCCAGATGACCTCCCATGGCGGAAGAAAATAAAGACGAGGGAGCAGGATATGCCTTCAAAATATATCTCGAAGAACCCTTGAAGCGACAAACGAACATGATGATGGATAATTTTTCCCAGATCCTTCAACGGATGCCTACATACAACACATCTTCATCTAGAAGCCACTCTAGAGGTGCCACTCCCTTCAAGGTACAAGTCAACTTTGAAATTCACATATTTGAAGGAGAGATAGATGCAAACGTCATAGGTAGATGGTTAAATCTGTTAGAAGGATGTTTTTTGGTTCATGATTTTTCCAATAGGGAAAAAATTAATTTTACGCTCTTGAAATCCATGCCCCATGTCAAGGACTAGTGGGAAACCTAATGTGAATAGAGGGATGAGATAGGACCCTCACTGTTATCCATCGCACCCACTTGGAATTTGTTCCAAGATGCCATCAAGGAAAAATATTGCCCCATGGAGAGATATGAGGACAATTATATAATGGTCTACGCTGCTGAAGCAAATGGATCAAGATGTGCATGACATGAATAATATTTTTCATAGCTTGCACACAAATTTGGGTATTAAAGATTATGAGAAAAATCCGGTGCTCTTGTACTTCAATTGTTTGCACAAATACATTTAGGATGAAATGGAGTTCCTGGACATCTCCTCACTAGGTGCAGTATATTTCTATGCTTCCAATATTGAGCATAAATTGAAGTAGAAGAAGAGATAATTTCGATACGTGAACCTAAAGCATAGAAAATGCACCCCAAGACATAAAGAAAAGGGTAGATTCAGGACGTGACACCCTAGGACAAATTATTGAAGCCACAAGCCAAGAATAATGGGAAGGCAAAGAAATACATAAAAAAGTGGTGTGAGTTCCACAAAAGTCCCACTCAAAAAACAAAATAATTTAACATGAAGCAGGTGCTGGTGGCCGAAATGAAAGACTCAGATATGGATGCATGCTCTGACTTTGAGCCAAAACCTGATGAGGGAACCAAAAAGGGAAAGTAGATCGTTGATTATAAACCAATTGTAATGGTAGCTACCACCAAGCTCCAAATGGTAGAACCTGAGGATCCATATGAGGGGGAGCCCCTCTTCCACTCGTAGATATGGGTAAAGGGGTCGTTGGTGCAAATCATCATTGAGAGCGAGAGCCAGAAGAACATGATATCAGCCAAGGTTGCTAAGAGATTGAAGATGCCAACAAACCTGCACTCACAACCATACAACATCAGGTGGATCCACCAAGGGTGAGATCTCTGTGTCAACTAGCAGTACCGCCTACCTTATAACATAAAGTCCTTTGAAGATGAGGTATTGTGCGATGTTTCCCCTCTGGAAGTCTATGATGTTTTGTTAGGTAAACCATTTCTATGGAAGCATCATGATGTATTTGAATCTAGACCTCATTCTATTATTATTGCTTTAGGTTAGATATTTTACAAGATACCAGAGGTAGAACCACCTACCACCCTTTCTTTGATCTTTAGTAAACAATGCAGTAAGATATTCTCCCAAAATGGGAAATTTGTCTTCCTTATGATTCTCCCTTAGAACAAAAGGAAGATTGTGGCCACATCCATAACCTCCAGAAAGGGGTCCTCCACATGGAAACAATAGATGGACACGGTCGTGGAGGAGTATAGGGACATATTCACCTCACCCATAGGGGTACCTCTACACTGTCAGGTCAAGCACTCCATTGATTTGACCCTGGGCTCGTCACTATCAATTGGACCAATCTACTGATGGCCTATTCTAGAGAACGATGAGATTAAGAGGAAGATTCAAGATTTGTTGCAGAAAGGGCACATCGAGCCAAGTTCATCACCCTATGGGCCCAAATTTTGCTGGTACATAAAAAAGATAGAATGGAGGCTTTGTATTGACTATCAGGCACTGAATAAGATAAATTTCTTGAATAGGTATCCAATCCCACAGATTAATGCCTTATGGACTAGCTCAAGGGGGCCAAATGTTTCATCAATATTGACTTGAAGTCCAGCTATCACTAGGTATCGTTTGAAACCTACAATGTGTGGATGACTGCCTTCAAATCCAAGTAGGGCCTGTTCGAATGACTGGTTATGCCTTTCAGGTTGAAAAATCCCCCGCAACCTTCACTTGGCTAATGGACGACACCTTGTGGCCCTTCACCAAATTTTTCGTAGTAGTGTACTTGCACGACATCCTAATATTCATTTGGAGTTGTGAAGATCACATACAACATAATCGACAGGTCCTCCAAACTCTGTGACAAGACAAATTGTGTGCTAATTTGGAGAAATTCAATTTTGGCATGACCAAGGTTCAATATCTAGGGTACATCATTGATGAGCAAGGTCCATTATCTCAAATCAAGACAACAGGTTCTTGAGTGCATTTTGTTGAAGCCTCTAGGTGATGTTGGATACCAATCTCACTAAGTACACGGACCTCCACCCCCAAACTAAGGGAAAAACAGAGGTCGTCAACAAGATGATCGTGCACATTATGTGCATGTAAAACTCGAAGCATCCACATGCATAGGATGAAAGCCTCACCTATTTCCAACACAACTACAACATATTTCTCCATAGATCAACTTCCCACTTCCCCTTTCAGGCGGGGTTAGGAATCCAACCACTATCTCCCATTGATGTTGCCATACCACTAGTAGGTACTGAGACATATTCAACTCATGTCTAGTCCGAAGCTGACACAACTACCAACTTCATTGAGCCCATTCAACACATCCACCAATAGGTCCATGACATATTGGAAAGATAAAATTCCAAGAATAAACAATGGCATGATCAACATCGAGTGCCATGAAATTTGTAGGGGGCTAGAAATTTTGGTTACATTTTCAGAAGAAGCGCCTTGCTAAGGACCACCACAAGCTTTGCCCACTTTGATATGGGTCTTACACCATCAATAATTCTGCAGGAGACAATTATTTCAAGTCCATCATTCCATCGTTCCTTGGACTGCACCCAGTATTCAATGTAAATTGACTAAGACCATAATTTCCCCCATTGTTGGATACATCAAACATTTCTTAACACTTGACACCTACAAATATCAACCCAAGTTATATCGAGTAGGCCACTACTAATAGGATCATGGATACATATATCAAGAATATTCATCAACAAAGGATCCAGCTATATAGATTTGTTAAAGCAGTCCAACTCCTACACCGAGGAAAGTGGCTTACCAGGGACCACGTGCAACAAATTTTTCCCCATCTCATGGAGGCACTCAACACAATGGGGACCATTGTTTCATATGGGGGAAGGAATGATCCAAGTGGATATTGGTGGCCACCTACCTATTCCACTTGGACCCCCACCATTTTTTATTTCAATTTTTCAGTTTCCTTAATTGTAGCACAATTTATATTCTTGTCAATTTTTCGGGTCCTGAACTCCTAGAACCATTTTTAGGCCCTAAAAAATGTTTTTTTGAAAAATAGGAAAACATGATTATTTAACCAAGATTTGCATTCTAAATTTGTATTCCTTGGATATATATTCCTAATGAGGTATCGTGCATTTCAAACAACGATTGTATGCCAAAGCTACGACCCCGGGAATTTGATGTATCAATTTACCCCAACGGGACCGATAGTTTTGGCGCTTCATCTCCCGAGGTTAGGTTTTTGGATGTTTAGGGTTTTCCATTGTTTCTCAATAATAAATAGGCCTTTGATCCTCATTGTAACATAGTTCAGAGGCATGTAGCTGCCACATCTTCTTAGAGATAAGCTACCATCACCTGAGTTAGTTTATTTTCATTATGTATGTAAACATATTTTAGTTCTTTGATATTAATGAAATGAATATTTATTTATGCTTCATCTCCGTGTTTATGTTTTCATCTCTATTATATTTCATTATTTCATAATTATGGATCAATGGTATTAGAACAACATGTTATTTCTCTGTTTTTCTTTGCATGTCCCCAAAAAGGTCAAGTTATAAGGAGTGAGGGCTTGATCTGGTTGAACCTATGCAAGACCAACCTCAAAAACCTCGATGACCTCCTATGGTGGAATAAAATAAATATGGGGGAGTAGGATATCCATTTAAAATATTGCTCGAAGAAACCCTCGAGTGAAAAAAGAATGTGATGGTGGGTAAATTTTACCAAATCCTTTGGCGGATGCCCACAAGCAACACATCTTCATTTGAGAACCACTCTCGAGGTGAAACTCCCCAAGGTACAAGTCAACTTTGAAATTCCCATATTTATATGAAAAATAGATGCAAACACAATATATAGATGGTTAAATATGTTGGAAGGATATTTTTTCAGTTGATGATTTTTAAAATAGGGAAAATATTACTTTTGCACTCCTTAAATCTGCACCCCATGTCAAGGACTGGTGAGAAACCTACTGTGAATAGAGGGACGACATAGAAACCTCATTTTTCTCTACCATACCCACTTGGAATTCATTTTGAGATGCCATCAAGGAACAATATTACCCCATGGGGATCTATGAGGACAAGTACACACAATGGACTACGATGCAGAAACAAAGGGAGCAATATGTGCATGAGCTAACGAATATTTTCCATACTCTAAGCACAAATTTGGGTATCAAATATTATGAGAAACATCTGGTGCTCAATAAAAACATATGTTTACAAAAATACATTTAGAAGGAAATGAAGTTCTTGGACATCTCCTCACTTGGTGCAACATACCAATATGCTACCAAGATTGCGCATAAATTCAACCAGAAGAAATGAGACTTTGGATCTGTGAACGCAAAGGAGAGAAAAGGAACCCCAAGCCGTAGAGAAAAGGGCATAGTCAATTTGATTCCCCCCAAGATAACTCCTCGAATCTTCAAGCCAAGAATAATGGGTGCAGATCATTATTGACAACGGAAGCCAGAAGTACCTGAACTAAGCCGAGGTTGTTAAGAGATTGAAGCTGCCAACAATGTTGCACTCACAACTGTACACAATCAGGTGGCTCCACAAAGGGCGATATCTCTATGTCAACTAGTAATGTTTCCTAAGTTTTAGAATCAAGCCCTTTGAATATGAGGTATTGTGCGATATTTCCCCTCTGGAAGTATGTGATGTTTTATTAGGTCAGCGATACGTATGGAAGTGTCATGTTGTATTTGAATCTAGACCTCGTTCTATTCTTATTACTTTGGGCATAAATTGTGCTAGATTCCAGAGGTAGCACTGCTTACCACCATTTCTTTGATCTTTGCTAAAAAATGTAGTAAGATCATCTCCAAGACCAGGAAAATTTTCTTCCTTATGATTTGACCTTAGAACAAGAGGAATATTATGGCCACACATGCAACCTCTAAACAGGTCTCCTCCCCATGAAAACAACAGATGGACAAGGTCATGGAGGAGTACAAGGACATCTTCACCTCACCCACAGGGGAACCCCTACACTGTCAAGTTAAGCACTGCATCGATCTAACCCTGGGCGTGCCACTACCTAATGGACCAATCTACTGATGCTATGTGCGTGCCACTACCTAATGGACCAATCTACCGATGCTATGTTCTGGAGATTGATGAAATTGAGAGAAATATTCATGATTTTTTGCAGAAAGAGCACATCAGGCCATGTTCATCACCCTGTGGGAGACTAATTATGTTGGTACAGAAGAAAGACGAAAATTGGAGGCTATGTATTGAATATCAGGCGTTGAATAAGATCACTGTCCATAATAGGTATCCAATGCCACAAATTGATGACTTTCTGGACTTGTTCAAGGGGGCCAAATATTTCAGCAAGATTAACTTGAAGTCCAGTTATCACCAAGTACCGATTCAACCCTCCGATGTGTGGAATACTTCCTTCAATTCCAAGGAGGGCCTTTTTGAATGACTAGTCATTCCTTTCGGGTTGACGAATTCCCCCATAACCTTCATGCAAAAATGTAAGTCAACTTGCAGCCCTTAACCAACTCAATCGGGGTAGTGTACCTAGACGACATCCTGATCTTAAGACGAAGTTGGGAAGAGCACATACACCATATTTGACAGGTCCTCCAGATCTTGTGACAAAAAAAATTGTGTGCCAATTTGGAGAAATGAACTTTTGGTATGATCCAAGTTCAATATCTAGGGTATATAATTGATGAAATGAGGGTGCATGTGGACCCAACCAAGATACAAGTTATTCAGGATTGTCAAGCTCCAACCACTCTAATAGAGCTCCATAAATTTTTGGATCTTGCAAATTTCTATCATAGGTTCATGTTGGGATTCTCTTATATCACTTGGCCTTTGAGTCAAGTCACTAAGGGCGGAGTGAAATAAAATTTCTTTTGGTATGAATCCCAATAGAAGGCATTTTCCGAGTTGAAACATCACCTTTGGTGTGCATCAGTGCTCATATTACCAAACCTATAATAACCATTTTAAATTGAGACAAATGCCTCGAACAACGCTATTGGTGTAGTTATTACCTAACAGGGTCATCCATTGGAATGTCACATTCAGGTACTTTAAGATACAATCCGAAATTATCCCACTTATGAAATATAGATGTATTCTGTTGTGCAGGACCGCCGACAATGGAAGCATTACATTCTTTGGAAGCAAAATTGTCATCGACACAGACCATCGACCCATGCAATTCATACAGACACAAGGGAATTTGAAGAATGATTTCCATGAGAAATAATCCACATATCTGCAATAGTTCCATTTGAACATCAAATATAAGAAGGGAAACACCAATAATGTTGCATACTGTCTCAATCGACAACTAGTTATGGTGTTGACCACTATGCTTGACTCTTGTGGACTCGAGGCTTTAGGGTGGACACATATTTACAAGAGCGATCTTGAATTTTACACCACATACCGGATGCTCCTGGAAGGCAAGAAAATTATAGATTTTCACCTCCAGAGCACATTTTTATGCCACTTGGGACACCTATGTGTTCCTTCAAGAAAGCGTGCTGGGATGCTTTGAGAGACACACTACAAGCATGTCATTGGAAATTTTGGGGTAGAGAAAACAATGAAAGTACTAGAGAAGTATTTTTGTTGGTCGAACCTTCGACAGGATGTTGGTAAGTACATGAGATATTGCATTGCTTGCACCATTGCCAAAACTAAAAACAAGAAGAAAGGCCTATATACTGCTCTACTTACTCCTAGTTGGCCTTGGGAATCCAGATCCATGGATTACATGTCGAGCCTTCCTTAAGCGAAGCATGGAAACAAATATGTTTTCGTGGTCGTCGAAAAATTCTCTAAGATGGCCATTCTCATGGCCTGCAAGAAGAGTATCATATCAGAAGCCACTTCCAAGCTCTTCTTTGAATGAATGTGGGTACACTTTGGGATGGCACAATCCATTATCTTAGATTGGGACAATAGGTTACTAAGTGAATTTTGGTAAAGCCTCTGGTCAATGTTTGATACCAAGCTCATTAAGTCCATGACTTTCCACCTCCAAACTTATGGCCAAACATAGGTCGTCAACAGGATGATTGTGCACATTCTATGATTGTACAAATCGAAACATCCATGCACATGGGATCAAAGCCACCCCTATGAATAGCAAGAATACAACAAATTTATCCATAGATCAACTGGCCACAACCCCTTTCAGTTGGGGTTGGGATTCCAGCCACTATGTCCCATTGATGTTTCCATACCACTAGAAGCTACTCAGAAAAATTCGACTCATGTACAGTCTGAACCTAACAGAGATACCGACTTCATTGAACATATATAGAAAATATTCTAGCAGGTCCATGAAATATTGGACATAGAATATTCCAAGTACAAACAACAACATGATCAATATCAGGTTCCGCAAAAGTTCTAGGTGTGCGACAAAGTTTTGTTACATTTATAGAAGGAGCTCATTGCTGAGGACCACTGCAAGATTTTCCCGCTACAATATGGGCTTTACACCATCACTAAGGCCATAGAAGACAATAATTTTGAGCTCAAAATTCCACCGTTCCTTGGCCTGCACCCAGTATTCAATGTGGACCGACTGTGATCATACTTTCCCCCATTACTGGACACATTAGATATTGCTTAGTAGCTGACACCAATAGATATCAACCCAAGCTATATTGAGAATGCCACGACTAATAGGATCATGGATACATAGATCAAGAACACTCACCAACATAGGATACAACTATATCAAGTTGTTAAAGTAGGCCAACTCTTGCACCAAGGCAAGTGGCTTACTAGGGACCAAGTTCAACAGAATTTTCCCCATCTCATGGAGGTACTCAACGTAATGGGGACCATTGCTTCATAAGAGGGGAGGAATCATCCAAGTGGATATTGGTGGCCACCCGCCTATTCCACTTATATCCCCACCATTATTTCTTTCAGTTTTCCAGTTTCTTTAATTGTAGAATATGTTACTATCTTTTGCATTTTTTCGGGTCCTGAACTTGCAAAGCCGTTTTGAGGCCCTAAACGACATTTTTTTTGGAAAATGGGAAACATAAGACCTTGTCTTAAATTTTTAGTTGAATTTTTTAGTCCTCAGATATATATTTTTAACGAGGTATCATGCACGTAAAACTAAGATCGTATGCCAAAGTTATGACCCTAGGAATTTGATGTATCAATTTACCCCAATGGGGCCCACAATTTTGGTGCTTCATCTCCCAGGGTTAGGTTTTTGGGTGTTTAGGGTTTTCCATTGTTTTTCAATAATAAATAGGCCTTCAAGCCTCATTGTAACATATTTTAGAGGCATTTAGGTGCCACATATCTTCTTAGAGATAAGCTACCATCACCCGAGATAGTTTATTTCCATTTTGTATGTAAGCATCTTTCAATTCTTTGATATTAAGGAAATGAAGAAATTATTCCGTTGCATCTCTGTGTTTGTGTTTATATCTGTATTTTGTTGTGTTCTTGCATAAGTCTGGATCAGTTACTCTAGGAATGATTATCCTATAAAATGTCACGAAAGGTACAACCAAAATTTTAACATGTTTGGATCCGTAAGTAATGAATTAGAATGCTATAAATGCAACAATTTTGGACATGTTGTGTTGGCCCTCATTTTGGCTCAATTTTGTCTATAAGAAATTCACCTAATTTCATCATTTTCCACATTATATCTTCCAAAAACACCTTATTTTTAACATATTATGCATATTCAGGTAAATAAATTATGTTTTTCAATTTTTTGGATATTTTTGTAAAAGATGGGTTTTAATATTATTTTTGGACAAAACAAAAAAATCCCGTAATTGCTTCATGAAAGTCATATATGCAGGAAAATTGGGCACGAGATGAACATGGATTTGGAAGGCTTAGGAACCATAGATGAAAAATCATCTAATGGTTCGGTCAAACTGAGCTAAAACATGCTTGGTCAACGCTGGTCAAACATGGCCTATTTTTCAGGAATCCCTAGAGAATAGGGCAAAAATAGTAGATTTGGGATTTTTCCAGATTTGGTGTAACTAATTGGATGAGTTCAATGTAGATGGACGAGATTAGGATAAGATAAGGCTGTTAGAGACATTGTATCATAGTTTGTTTACTATTTCTTTATTTATACCAAGTTTATGAACCATTGAAACATGAATAATTTGTATAATTTCATATTGTGACTTTTGAACTTTGTGAGATAATTTGAAGACCCAGTTCCATTTTCCATTTCCTGTTTATGTTGTGGATGATTGATTAAGTTTTTTTTAGCTGAGAAGTTCTTCAAGTGTGCAAGGCAAGGGTGGAGGGCCCCCATGCCAAGCTAAGTACAATTTTTGGTTAAATTAGCATAATTTTCATGAACTAGTTTTTCTTTGGATTTATTTAGTCATTTAGATGTGTGAAGATTTCTTATGGTTATCGGATGATTATTAGTTTAATTATAATTTTTATATGAAGGGACAAACAAGAATTTAAGTTAA
Organism: Pinus albicaulis; assembly: GCA_034641835.2. Lineage (NCBI taxonomy): Eukaryota > Viridiplantae > Streptophyta > Pinopsida > Pinales > Pinaceae > Pinus > Pinus albicaulis. The sequence continues at coordinate 1,462,625,959 of CM076584.1, read as the reverse complement.
ATTCTCCTTCTATCTGATCATGAACAACAACTAAAATTCATCCTCCTATCCTTGCTTGAGTTATTTCCTGAATTTCTAGTTTTAATACAATGGTAACAATGATGGAATATAATTGTAAAGAAGGAAAACCTGGACCTCCTAAGTTAGGAGCCTCTTCTCCTACTTTTTATTCATCATAAACTATTGTTAATCAATTATTTGGTTTCTCTTCATGAAGGTAGTACCGCGGGGAAGGAAAATCAAGATCTCCTAAGTTAGGAGCCTCTTCCCTCACTTATTACATATTGAATTAGAAACTAATTAGTTAGATTTTATATTTGTAATATGAATTTCCATACATCTTAGAATTTAGAATATATTTTTAATATGCATTTCTTTCAACTTCTACATTTTGTCTTCTAAAATTGACTACATCTGATATCCATATATTTTGGACATGCTTCCAAGTTTACAAACCTAGATTGATAATAAAATACTTGTGTTATTTTACCCAGTAAATTGACCAACATGTTGCAAAGGATTTCAAGTTAAATGCTCTTGCAAGAGATCCAAAGTATGAGTCAAATTTTCCTCCAAAAGAACCTTCAAGAGTTTAAAAGAACAAGGATGAACAATGTGTGATTTCTCTAAAATCCAAAACTAAGAAAAGTGTATGGTATATTGACAATGGTTTCTCAACACATATAATAAGGGATAAAAAACCTATTTGTATCTCTGCAGAAATAAAACAATGGAACAATCTCATTCGTAAATGATGGTTCAACTAAGGTTATAAGAAAGGGTATAATTAAACTAGGAAATAAGAATGTCATGGCAGAAGATGCTTTGATCATTTAAAATATGAACCATAACTTATTGAATGTAAGACAAAAGTGTGATCAAGGACACATACTTATGTTTGATTCTAGAAAATGTGAAATAAGAGGAGAAAAATAAGGAAGATTAGTGGCGACTGCAACAAGGATCCCAAATGATATATACACTCTGAATGAAATTGGAAAAGAAGGATGATTTTTGGATAGAGAGGATGAAAGTTGGAATTGGTACAAAATAATGGGACATATAAAATTTTATGATCTTGTTAGAATTAGTAAAAATAACGTTGTACCGTGTGCAAGCAAGAGAAATTCTAGAAATTACAAAACTAGCGAGTACCATGTGCAAACATTGCAGACATGGAAATAATACGAGGGTTGAATTCAAGACCAGGGAATATTCCACTTAAAAACCATTTGAGTTGGATCATATTGATCTATGTTGTCCCATGAGAACCAAAGGAATGGATGGTGAACAATACTTCATGCTATTTATCAACAATTACACTTGAATGACAACAATAAGTTTTCTAAATAAAAAGTCATAAGAATTTGAATGTTCTATAAGCTACAAAGAGATGGTTGAGAATGAAACTGATCTAACAATCAAGTGTTTAAGATATGATAATGGAGGAGAATTTACATCCAAATAATTCCAATGCTTCTATGGAGAACGAAGCACAAAAAGAAAATTCTTATTAGCCAAGACACCACAACTAAATGAAGTCGTTGAAAGAAAAAACATAATGGTAGAAGAAATAGCTAGGAGCATGTTGAATGATTACAAATTAAGTGATGTTTTATTGGTTCAAGTAGTGGAGAGAAATGTGCATATTCAGAACATTAGAATGCTTAGAAGCAACAATGCAAGACACCATATGAATTATGGGAGGGGAGACCGACAAATTTCAAGCACTTTAGAATCTTCAGAAAAAACTTCTACTTAAAGTGGGAAGAGAAGATGATTAGAAAATTAGACTCTAGAGTAGATGAAGGCATATTTATTGGATACTCACACAAAAGAAAGACATGCAAATTCTATATTTTTAGAATCAACAAGATAGTTGAAAGAATCAATGTAACATTTGATGAAGTTTGTAGACACAAGGCCATGCAAGGAGACTAATATTCAAGGGAACAAGAAACAAAATATCCTGAACAAGAAGGAAGAATAAAAGAAGAACAATAAGATGAAGAGTCAATTGTAAACCAAATAGAAGTAAAAGATAATCAACATACACCTTCTAAAACTCCTAAACGATGGTACCGGAAGAATCATCCATAATAAAAAATCATCGATGATATGAATGCGGGAATGGGAACCAGAAGAAGATGAAAAATACACATGCTAAAATAAGGACACCTTGCACTCTTATCCAAAATTGAGTAGTAGTTTTGAAGAATCTAGACATGGTGAGCATTTGATAAAATCCATGGAAGATGAATTGGATAAGATCGAAAAGAATAAAACATGGGAATTAGTTCCAAGACCTAAGGACAAAAATGTCATCGACATAAAATGGGTCTTCAGGAACAATCTGAATGAAGATGGAAAAGTGACCAATAAAAAAACAATATTGGTATGTAAAGGATATGTGCAGGTTGAAGGAATATATTTTGAGGTGCCATTTTCCCCTATTTTCAGGATGGAAGCTATCATTATTTTTTTTCCTATGATTTCTAACAAATATTAAGGTATATTATATGGATTTCAAATCAAATTTTCTGAATGGTGAATTGGAAGAAGAGATCTACATAGAGTAGCCTAAAGGTTTTCTACTTAGAGAAAATAAATATTATGTTTGCAGTTTAAAGAAATATTTATATGGTCTCAAACAAGCCCCTAGATTCTGGTATGCACGTTTGGACAGGTACTTGCAACAATAAGGTTTTAAGAGAGTAAGCATTGATAACAATTTATATATAAAGATTGAACTAGACAACTTGACTCTCATTGCAGTATATGTGGATGCCATCATATTTATTAGTGATGATGTCGAGCTGAGTAAGATTTTTTCCAATGCTATGCAGAGTGAGTTTGAATTGTCCTTAATTGGTGATTTGACTATTGGGTCTCCAAAGTGTCATCCATTTTACCCTCTTTTCTTCCATTTTCCCTTCAATATTATCATACCGCGCAACTCCATAACTATACACTAAGACCAACTTCATGACTAAATATGGGTTTAGGCATATTATTTTCCAAAACATTTATTTTGGTATTTTGAGTGAATTTATAAATAAACATTAGAAAATAACATGTATTCACTTATATATAAAATTTGGTTGAGTTTTGTGACATGTATAGGCACATTTGAAGATTATAGCACAATCATATTTGGCCTCTAAGTTTCAAATTCGAATTTCTTCTTCAAAATATTGAAGATTTGAGATCATTTATCAAGAAAATTTCTTGGAGAAGAATCATGGAAGTTTTCATAAGTGTCTCCTATCAAAGCTATGAGAGATTGGTGAGAGGATATGAAGAGATGCTAGTTTCTAGATGTTAACACATGGTTGTAACCACTTGGGATATTTGTGGATCTAGGAGATATATGTGGATCTAGGAGAGATTTGTGTATCTACATTTATGAATTAGTTATCTTAGTTTTTTTTTTGTATAAATAGGCCCTACCTTCTCCTCTGAAAGGTGTGTTAAGTTTTGGAATGCTAAAGCTATGTTTATGCTTGATGTTATGAATGCTATTAATGTTAATACAATCCTTTGATAGGGTTATGCTTATATGATGAGATATGGTGTTTGATCAAATAGCTTCCTAAACTTTCCACCTCTGATGCACTCTAGGATGGCCACCTGATTAGTATGGGGTGTATTTTACTGTTTCATTTTTGCAAGACATATTAGTTTCTTTTATGCTCATTTTATGCAAAGTTTATTTCAAGTCCTTTAATTATATGCTTTGTTGCTAATTACATTTATTTTCTTTTGCAAGTCAAGCAAATTCATGCATTTGCATATAATATTTCATAGAATGGTTTTCTTGCACAAGCATTCAGAGGCAAATCATGGTTTTAATTTATGAATGAAATATAAGCTTTGAACACACACTCAATTCTTGAATTGCTTTATAGTCATCAATTCCTTCATAGATTAAATTTACAAGCTTTCATAGACTGCATTTAATTCTCTTCCAGGATTAAATATTTCCATGCTTTCATAGACTAAATTTCAATTCCTTTCATCGATTAAGTTTACATGCTTTTATAAATTATATTTACCTACCTTCATAGATTATTTTTCTAATACATTCTTAAATTAATTTTAAATGATTTAATTAGATTAAAATTTATTTTCTTTCCTAGAATAAATCGTCTTTGCTTTTGTTAGATTATAATATTTCATTTGCTTTTATTGCATTTAAGAATAGTCATTTCATTGCTTAAGTTAATTATTTGTGTGTGTCCTTTGACTATATTTCATCTCATAGATTTTTCTTATATTTTCAGTCTTTAAAATTCAATTGCTTTTTAGATTAAGATTTCATTTTCATTACATCACATTCTTTTGATTCCTTTGCATAGGTTTACCATTAATTTCTTGCTATTAGAATCCTTCTTTTAGAATTAGAATTGAAAGTTTATTTCCTAGCATATATTATGCAAGTGTACTTCACAAGTATATTGTAATATCCCAAAATGGGATTTGCTATCAAGGCATGACTGGAAAACGCATTTTCCAGGAATGGATGCTACAAGATTTGAAACCAAGACTTGGATCCCTTAGATCAATGTATCTAAGGCCAAAATCCAAGAGATGGCTCAAAATAAATCCCTCTAGGTGGGTTAAACAGATCCCCCACACCTAGTTGTCTTCAGAAAGTGCCTGATGAAGGGACTGCAACAATGTATGAACATACCATGGAATGAAAACATTATTTATAACCCATAACATATGAATATTTGAATAACCAATAAATGTATAATATAGCAGCAAATGTATACAATGCTTTGAGGATTCAATCACTCAAGCTAGGCAATGAGAGCCTCAATAGAACATGTATAAGAAATGAGAGATCACTGCTACACAGTCTTTACACAAGGCTATACATCGCAATTTATATGAGAAAATACAATGATATGGCAATATCAGCTCAAGAAATTTTTGGGAGCAAGCTCTCAACCCCTGAAAACAACAATACAACAATCCTTGGGAGGATTGACTAAAATACATGTACAAACGACAAATCTGCAGAAATGCCGGAGTTGCTGAGCAACAAATGCAACTCTGAAAATAATTGGAGATGGCTGAAGATGATGCACAATCTCAAATAAACCTCCTCCAACAGATCTTTCAAGTGATAGGTTGATCCTAACACTGAAGATCTCACCCTCCAAAATAGTGGTGTGAACCCCCACTGTAGACACACACTGAAATAACGCAGTTGAGGAGAGGGAATGCATTGTAATAGATGGGAGATTCTTGGCTTGATGCAAGATATGAAAATCAGCTCTGAAAACCTTCCTCACTAACCTTTTTGAGGAATAGAAGCTCCCTCCTCTGAAAGATGAGCCAAGGAATGGTGTTGTGGTACCCTCCACTGCAACACCCAACAACACTATGTTATACTTCAACAGAAATAACGCGGTGACTGATGAAGTTACTTTGGCCTTGAGCCTAGATGTGGAGAAATGAAGTGTAATCCTTCAAGAGGCCTCTCAAGAAGGAGAGGAAATCCTAAACAAGAATCCCTTGTGCTAAACAACACTGCAACTCAGTTGAACAACTGGAGACTGCAAATAGTCTTCTAGACCAAAATCAAATACTTAAACATGTCTCACTATGGCTGCCTCTTCCTCCTTTTATGCAAGTGAATGTCTCTTTGCCTTAGACCCCACACATTAGGGTTTTTTCCACAAGGAATATTTCTCCCTCTCAAACTGCGTTGTCTTCCCAAGCAAGCCACACCCTCTTAGGCAGCGTTGTTGACTTGGTCAAACTTGACCTTGTCCTCATGCAATTGCCCCTTTTCACACTGGAAGGTGCAAAATAAAGCTGCTACATTGATCCCTTTCACACTATAAGGGAATTTATTCCTACTCATGGGTCTCCTCACCCATTTTATTCATCTCCTAGATGATATGAGCAAAATTAATGTTCCAATTAACTTCATAAATTTTTTGGAACATTACATATATGAACCTGGATTGATAATTTAATGCTAAGTAATTTAACTCACAAAAAAATTACCCAACATTTTGTCATAATTTCTGGGGAAGTATACATATGCATTAAATTTCAATCTAGAATGCCTTTTTAGCTTTCAATCTAGAATGGATTTTTAGCTTTCAATCTCAATTTTTTAGTTGCATATCTAAAACATGATAAATAGGATGCATGAATTTCAACCAATTTTGGTACTATAAGAGTTTTTATACTAATCAATTTGTGGATAGATTTTCTATAATTATGATTAAGAATTTCTTGGAGAGCAAGGAATACATTGAAGATTGGTTTCAAAAAGTGATTAGACCATAACATTTTTACATTCTTCAACAAATGCTAACACCAAATCCAAATCTATAGTTGGTCTCTTATATCTAGGTGGATAGTAAGGCACATTTTAGAAAGTTGGATGTGAGCACACTAGAGATCTTGATTTGTAAATGGCTTCATTGGAAATACTCATACACTTGACAAAGAAAACTTTTTCTTTCTCAAAATAAAGTAGGATAAAATAAGAAAATAAAACCAAGCTTGGTAAGTTTTTGAATTTTTGTTTTTGAAGTTTTTTTTTAGAAACTTTCAATTGGTGGTGAAGTAAGATGCATGAATTTTAACCAATTTTGGTACTATTAGAATTTTGATACTAATCAATTTGTGGATAGGATTTCTATAATGATGATTAAGAATTTATTGGAGAGAAAGGACTACATTGAAGATTGGTTTCAAAAAGTGACTAGACCATAACATTTTTACATTCTTCAACAAATGCTAACACCAAATCCAAATCTATAGTTGGTCTCTTGTATCTAGGTTGATATTGAGGCATATTTTTGAAATTTGGATGTGAGCACACTAGAGATTTTGATCCGTAAATGGCTTCATTGGAAATACTCCTACACTTGACAAAGAAAAGTTTTTCTTTCTCAAAACAAAGTAGGATAAAATAAGAAAATAAAACCAAGCTTGGTGAGTTTTTGAATTTTTGTTTTTGAAGTTTTTTTTTAGAAACTTTCAATTGGTGGTGAAGTAAGAGCCACCTCATTCACTGACCATTGACAACAAGATCTACAATAAAATGGACATTTGTGAAGAAGGAGAACAAGTAGAGTTTCAAGAGTTAAAATTTGAGGTCTTAGATCAAATATTCTTACTTTGTTTTTCAAATTCCAGATTTCAAATGAATAAACAATTGCAATATTTCTGAGTATACTCTCTTCTTGGGCCTTGTTGCGACCTCAACGATAAGAAAGAAATGACTAATTTAGCTTTGAAATTTCACAATAAAATTCATAAATCTGAAAAGAAATGTTGGTGTTGAAGTAAGAGCCACCTCATTCACCGACCTTTGGTAGCAAGATCTACAAGAAAATGGACACTAGTGAAGAAGGAGAACAAGTAGAGTTTCGAGAGCTAAAATTTGAGGTCTTCGATCAAATATTGTTACTTTGTTTTTCAAATTCCAGATTTCAAATGAATAAACAATTGCAATATTTCTGAGTATACTCTCTTCTTGGGTCTTGTTGCGACCTCATCGATAAGAAAGAAATGGCTAATTTAACTTTGAAATTTCACAATAAAATTCATAAATCGAAATAGAAATGGCTAAGAGATATAAATTTACTATTCATTCTAAAAATATTGCTTAAATTTTGATCTCCAACTCACATAGATTTGTTTCAAAATGGCTAAATAATTTTTTTTCATATTTTATTTTAAAAAGAAAAAAGAAAAAAGAAAAAACATATATATATATATATTCTTTTTTTTTTTTTAAATTAAAATAATAATAAAATACCATTAAAACAAAATTAATAAAACAAATTAAAAAACATAAAATTAACTATTTAAAAATAAAAAATCAAAAAACAAAACAACAACAATAATAATAACATTCATAAAAATTAATAAACTCAATGTAAGTCAAAAACAATAAAATAAAACAAAACATAATTAAAAATTAAAACATTTAAAAACAAAATATAAAAAAATACAAAACATATCAAATACACAAAACACAATAAACTAGTGAAAAAAAACAACGAAAACAAAATTGAAAACAACAAACAATATAAAAAAACTTGCATTAAAAAACCATGCATAATATAAAGCAATAAAAAAACCAAAAAAGGCCATTAATGAAAACAAAGAAACCAAACAATAAAAGGGAAGAAGCATTACATATATAATAAATCAACACTATACATAAAACCAAACAAAAAGAGTCATGCATTTAAAAAACACGAAGGATAAAACATTAAAGAACCTGCACTGCAATAAAATTGAGTGAAGCTAGTAAAAAGGATGATGCTAGTAAAAGCGATGGCGCTGGTGAAGTTTATACACGACGAATTTGGTTTCTATTCCATTTGGCCTCGAACTTCGATAAAATATGCAAATAAAACATCTAATGCGAATTTTGTTGAATCTCTAGCTCCGAGTCAAGTGTTGTGATTTGTAGAATGGATTCAAATTCTTTGAACAGATCCAAATCTCTTTTTGGGTCAACGAAAGGGAGTTGTCTTTAGTGTGATTTTTTGGAGTTTCTGGTGTCGGAATCCGGTGAAAATTTTTGAGCTAAAATCTTGATTTCTATTATTTAAACTGGTTTTTTGACTGCATATATGGATTCAGCACCCTAAAAAACCCCTAGGGCACTTCCATTGTGTAGGTTACTCATCAAACTTATATTTTCAATGAATTCTGGCCGGATTTTAGAGAAATTAGATCGGAAAAATCCACTAGAAAAGCCTTCAAAAAGTCGCACTAAAGACTATTCGCAACGAAAGATTTTGAATTAAAAAAACATTTACAGTGTTCTATTAACGACCTGACACGTTTCTTTGACAGTTGGGTGGTTTGGATTATGGGCCGAAGATCTCGAGTTCAATCTCGGTTTCCATTACTTTGATAAAAAATGAAGTTTTGAAAACCTTTAAATTAAAACATTTCATTTTACATCACAGATAGTGAGTGGACTATTGACAAAATGTTGGTCTTTGTAACCAACATGTCAAGAGTTTAGGTTAGTGGAGTTCATTGTATTGTGGCTAAATTGTTTTGAAAGAAATGAAGTTGCCACATGACGGTCAACAATTGGACCACGTGTCAGTGTTTTGATTAGTCGTAGAGTAGCCTATGTGGAAATCCATGATTTGTCCACTTGTCAGCCCAACAATGGCTCATGTGGTAGCTACACATCATCACATCCAGTGAGCCACCTACAAATTTAGTTGCCACATTAGCATACCAAGTCAGCTTTCCATGCCATTTCCTAGTTAGCTACCACAACAACATCAAACATCTGCACAATCATTATTAGTACAATCCATGTGTCACTCTATTGTGATGCCACATGGCACTCTAGTGATGTGTTGCCGTTTCTACAACACCCTTCGAAATTTTGGCCTACACTCAATTTCAGAGCCTACCTTGGTATTTTATATTTTTGTTGCAAACACTAAGGCTCATCACATGTGTTTTCTTTAAGTGTTTTGGTCCCTTTCACAAGAAAGGAAAAATGTCATCTTTTTCACATGTTAAGTGTCACAAAATGTATATAAGCGTGTTTTGGTGGTTTGGAGGGGTTATCTTTGTGAACATGAGATGACCGTACCATGTAAAAATCTGTCGCACTCATTTCCAAATTTTCAAGCATTATCGCACAAGTTTCTTCACAATTGTCGCAAAGCTTGTATCTTTGAATTTTGGTGTCACACTTGTCGTAAGTCATCGCAAAGTTATTGAATTGGGGTAAATGTGTTATTCATGTGTCCCGAATGGTTTATGTTTTTATGTCATCAAGTGTTATAAGGGTGTGATCACAGTCAAGTCTTATCACTATTCACATCCGCTTCACTGATCCCACACTTAGAAAAATCTCGGAAAATTTCCAGCAACTTGACCTCATCCGACCCTCCTGAACTAAAAATTGCACAGTTTTTTCCCTCTAGCTGTGACCTTGCCTCTTGACATTGCGCAATGTGCAGTTCTTACCTCCTAGGACTGTGCACTGAACAATCCCAGTGCTCAAGCCCGAACCTTGGATTCCAAAACTGCACAATCAAGCCCTCCATCCTGGCCTCAACTGCACATTGTGCAGTGTCTAAGCTCAAGCTCAACCCCTAAGATCCTGAGCTACGCAATTGCACAATCAACAGGTCTTATCTTCCTTATAGAACTGCACAATTGGTAGAATCAATGCTTAATCCCCTCAGTCTAGCTCACTGGGCCGTAGAACTGCGTAATTCTCTTCCTTAGTCCAGCCTGAACTGTGCATTGCGTAGTATAAAGGCTCAATATTCACCCCCGACTTCCTGAGCTACACAATTGCGTAGTAACTGAGCCTCTTCCTCAGTCTGCCACCCGATTCTGACTTAGTCAGTGGATTAACATCCAACATCTTAGACTAAGGGTTTATTAGACTGATGTCGTCTTGTCACGAGTGAATTTCAAATGCAGGAACTCTACATACCATGAAAGGATAGTGAATAAGGATATGGAGAAGGGGAACATGCAAGAAGACATCTTTGTAGCTGATTATGCAAGTTGATCAATCAAGTCAAAGAAAGGGGACACTAGTTTGTGACCACAACTCAAGACTTGATATCATTGAAAACTCCTTACCTCTAAGACATATGGAGGTGGATAGAAGAGCATACAAAATAAGACACATAATCCAGAGTAGCAAGAATGGCTTGAAATTTCCATGTCATCAGTGTCATTTCATGTCATGTCATGCGTCAATATATGCCACATCATTATTGTGGATTATGTAATTTCTTATTCTAAAATGTATTGTAAAGTGGAAGTCCAAAGGACGTACATAATATGAAGAGTCATGTAAAGTCGAAAATTCATGGGAAGTCAAATAGTCATGAGGGTAGTCAAAGAGTCACAAGGAAGGTGAAACATCACCTCCCCATTGGTTATATAAACACCCTCATTGTATGGGCAAAGGACTTTTCACCTTGGCTCCTCCCACAAGGCATTAGAGAGACAAGCTAATTTTTTTGGGGAGCAAGGCGTGGCTCCAATGCTCTAGAATTAGAGCTAGTGGTGTTCATTGTATACATGTGTCATGGAAATTTTACTTAATATCATAAGCCTAATGGCCAACATGTTCTTCATGTATGGATTATGAATATTTGTAAGACTATTCTGTGAATGTTTGTAATTCATGTTTACTTTCACCTGTGCTAAATTAGTTGAACTATTTTGGTTATTTTAGTAATTTTCATATTGAGAATGTGCTGTAATGATTGTTATGGATGCCACATCTTTGTGGACTATTCCACTGGATGTTACACATATATTTTTTGTTTGTATTGGTTGCAATGAACGTCACATCTTTGTGGACTATTCCGCTAGATGTTAGAAAAATACTTCTTGTTTGTGTGTGTCTCTACTAGGGTGGTACTATTACCTCTCTCTTAGGCGCTCACTTTCCTTCCGCTCCACAATATAATAACCTCGGAACACATACAAATAAACACTCACCAGGCACACTCACTTACTTTTCGAAGGCTCATTTTCACTTCTCTCTCTTGCTGACAATTAGAGAAAAGGCAAGTATTTAAGAAACCGAAAACCAAGCCATATTCCGGATGGGGCTCCTATCCCAAACAATTTGAGGTATAATTGGGACCACATACAGTGGAGACCCCTGGAATGTTGGTGGGTCCAACACTATCAATTTTTCTGGAGCTAGAAGGAGGGAAAATATATTTTTATGGTTGATAACCTCACCCACCCTAATCTCACTTCTTCCAGTCAAGGAAGTAATATTTCCAACACCTCCCTGGCTTATATTCCCAAAGTTGGTGAATCTTCTCAGCACAAGCTTGTACAAACTTGTGAAGTTTCTTACGAACAGATTCAAGCCATCCATCCTATAACCCTTAAGTTCTCAAAATCTATTGGAATGATTCTGGGAGTACACAATCTTCCTTATTTTCTGAAGAAGAAATCAATCAACCCTATTGGGATAGTGGTTTCTATAATTAAAGATTTGGTTCTTTCCACCCTTGAAGAGTTAGCAGAGTCTGCAGAAAACTCAGGAAAACCAGAACAATCTCCATCTTATAGTGGTGGTGACAAAGATAACGTGACACTCTTAGATGATACTTTCTGTGGGTTAGGCGGTGATTAAGAAGAAGAAGAACCATTTGATCCTGACAAAGAGGAGGAGAATAATGATGAAGATATGTTGGGCCAATATCTATACTTGATGTCTCAGGGCCCACTTGAACTTCGGGTGTTCTACATAATATACCAAGGCACCCAGAGAAGTTGTTAACAAAGTACGACCCTGATAAGGAAATGAAAGCAGAGGACCATCCAGACAACTTCTACCTACATTTGCAAATGCTATAGGTACGTTATGATGAAGTTGCATGAAGAATTTTTCTATGTACCTTATATGGAAAAGCAATTGTATGGTATCATAGTCTTCCTATGGAATCTATCCAGAATTGGAAGGGGTTTAAGAATATTTTTCTTGAAAACTTTGCTGATGAGAAAACCCTCGCCATGTTGTTAAGAGAGCTGGGTAATATCAAGATGCAACACAAAGAGAAAGTGAAATATTTTAACCATAGGTTTAAAAATATCTTAGCAAATTTCCTACAAACACAAAACCTCGTGACTCCACCACTATTTATTATTACACATATGCCTTACTAGCAAGCATCACACAATTTGTGGAAAGAATCGCGAAAGAGATGCTTGCAGAGAATTATGAAGAGGAAATCACAATTGAGAAGGACTTTAGTGTGATTGGAGTCATCGTAGATGATTTTTTTTTTTAAATAATCCAAAGACACTGTGTAGTGGTGTTTTTGGTGCACAAGTGTACCAAACCACCAGTGCTTGGTAGGAATGGTTGCAACTTACAAGCTATGGTCACAAGAAGAAAATATGGTGTTGGGTATCAGAAATGTCCTTAAAAATACATCCACTTTCACCATCATGTCCATTATATCACTCCATTTCACTACCATGTCACTACATTAATCTCACTTTCATCATCATTTGGGTTACCCTTGTGTTTTCCAAACATTATTAATTTCTAGTGTTTTTAAGTGAATTTCTGATCAAAAGCTATGAAATAATATGCATATGCTTATACCTTAAAAGTGGAAAGAGTTTTGTGACATGTGTAGGTTCATTGGAAGCTTACAAGGCCCTTTGATGTGGCTCCTAAAGATCAAATTCGAATTTATCTTCATGATATGAAGGAGATTTGAAGGAGGGATATGTGGCCTATGATTAGAAAATTGGTTGAGAATATTATGGATCAAAGGAGAAGAAGAAGGATCCTCATTAATGAGGAGGTTGCTTAGAATTTGTATAAACAGTAGAGCCTTCTCCTTTCAAAGGCATGTGTAAAGTTTGGAGTTATGCTCAAGCTTTGAATAAAGAATTAGATTGTGGCACCTTACTCATGAGTGTTCTTTCACTTTGACTTGGTTTTGCCTACATATGGAGCCTCGCGACTTACCATCTCTCATGCTTTTGGATTGGCCACCTACAATGTGTGAGATATTTGCTTTCATAGATCAATATTTATTTGTTTTCATAGATTAAGTTTCTAATTACTGTGTAATATTATGCTTGTTAAATCATCTCAAGAAGATGGCTTTGTCATTTTCCAAAATTGAATGACTTGAGTGTTTGGTCATATAGTAGTTTAGTTTCCTTTTTACATGCTTTGTAATTTCTTTCTTAGAATAAGTTTACAATTGAATGTATAATCAGATGCTTGTTAAATCATTTCAAGAAGATGATTTTGCCATTTTCCAGAATTGAATGATTTGAGTATTTGGCCATACAGTAGTCTTAGTTTCCTTTTACATGCTTTGTAATTCTTTCTTAGATTAAGTTTACAATTAAATGTGTAACCAGATGCTTGTTAAATAATTTCAAGAAAATGACTTTGCCATTTTCTAAAATTGAATGATTTGAGTATTTGGTCATACAGTAGTCTTAGTTTCCTTTTACATGCTTTCTTAGATTAAACTTCCAATTAGCTGTGTAATCTGTTAGTTCTCTGTAGTTTGCAAAATTGGAAAATACAAAGCTGCAGAGCCTACATATGAACCACTTTGGGATTCTAGGATCTAGCCCTCCTGAATTTAGAGAGGGATCTCTCTGTAAGTGCAAATATTGATTTATCTATTAAGGCTTTTAGTGTGATATTAGGCTAGTTATTAAGAACAAGGGTTTTGTTTGGTTTTGGTTGGGCAAGGATATGATGAAGGTGAAGGAAGTCTATATGAAGGGTGAAGGTGTAAATAAGTGGAAGAATGATTCAACTAATAAGATAGGCAGGAAGCAGCTTTAATCCATTGGGCTATGGAGTCATAAGAGGATTTAATTGAAACAACAAGGTTCAAGAGTGGTCCATAGGGCAAGTCATATATGTCAAAGGATCTCTTCAAATTGATTTTATGGAATGAAACAATAAGAAATGGAGTGAGGGAAATCAAACAGATGAAGAAACAAAGAGCAGCCTAAGATCAAGTAAGTACTTTGAAACTATCTTGCTTTTGGCATGCACTTAAGAAAAGACACAAAAGTAATCTAAGATCAGGTAAGTACTTTGAAACTATCCTGTTTTTGATATACTTTCAATAGAAAACATTTAAAACACTTAGAATAGCTTAAGATCAAGTAAAGAATTTTAACTTAGCCTGCTTTCAGCATATTCAAAAGGAAAACATTCATGATAAACATAAAAAGTAGTCTAAGATCAAGTAAGTACTTTGAAACTAGCCTGCTTTTAACATACTTTTAAGGGAAACTTTCAAACAACCTTTGGAGAAAGACCTAGAAGATAGGGCAAACCATAAACTTTCCTAGTCCAACTCTACTTAGCAAGTAATGAAAATATCATTCAAGAGCAATGTTTAAAGTTTAGACAGTAAGACATGGGCTCACCAACATTCCTTGACTGCTTGGATTGTATTAAACCATTCTTAAATTCAAAAAGGAGGAAAACATAAAGATAAAACTTATCAGTGAGAGTAGGGTACTCGTAAGAGTAAATCCTAGCTCTATATTTGTTGTTCTTTATCAGAGAAAAGTGGATGGAATGGAAACATAAAGAAAAATAATAATTACAGTGAGAAACACATCACCATTGACATAGACCAGGATCCCATAAATCAACTATTTGTATTTGATGTTCAAACCAGTTACAATCATCAAGTCCAGTAGGTTTCTACAGCTTCAAACTTCTCATCTCAGCTTATGTATCTTCAATTACAAACAGGGCTACAACAGCTTCATAAAACTATTTACATGCAACAGATATCCAGAGACCAACTCCTAAACTCTCTTCTATAGAAGTATTTATAGAAGAAATGAAGAGGTGGGATGAAAGAAAAGATCTCTAGGTTCAATTAATACAAGTTTTAATGCTTCTCTATCTTTGAGGGGTTCAATAGAGAACAGAGCTCTGATATTTTTCATGTATTAATTGGTTTTCATTAAGTATTTTGCTACTTGGAAGTTTTTTTTTTTTAAACTCTTTAGGCAGGTTGGAAATAACTCTGGCTGTCTTTAGGCAAAAATATCACTGACTGGGCAATAAATATGCCTTCTTTTGATTTATTGAGGTTGCAGGTGGCACTTTGGTAACTGAAGAGGATAAATGGTCTCTGATGTGGTAGTGGAGGCCTCCTTTGCTGATATTTTTCTTTGTTTTTTTTTTAAACACCTTTAATCTACTTTTGATCTGTGTTTAGGCTTAATTAAGCCTTTGATCTTTGTTCTCAGGTCTTTTTTCCTTAACACTGTCTTTATCCTTTAAACTATGGATTAAAAACCTCGATCTTCAGGCTTTTAGGCATTAATCCATTTACTGTTAATTATTCATTTTGATACGCTTTGTTTGTTTGTTTATGTAGGTGGCTTTATGCAGTTGGAGGGCTTCTGCTAAACCCTGGATTGTGATCCAGATGATTTAAACCTGGATTCAAAACTTGCAGCTCCTTTTTCCTTTAATTTTAAGACGCAGAATTGTCATTCTGGGCCTCTTTGTCACCTGACTGTGACTAGGAAAAACACAGAGCAAACACCGTTTTAAACCCTGCAAAACACCAAAAAATTCATTA
Organism: Pinus albicaulis; assembly: GCA_034641835.2. Classification (NCBI taxonomy): domain Eukaryota; kingdom Viridiplantae; phylum Streptophyta; class Pinopsida; order Pinales; family Pinaceae; genus Pinus; species Pinus albicaulis. The sequence goes on along the minus strand of CM076584.1, from coordinate 1,462,609,844 downwards.
AGAAACCCTGTGGAATTTGGTTAAGACTGCTTCAGAGGTTTAATGGAGGGGATGGAGCTGTGTGAAATGGAGGAATTTGTAGCAAAAAATGGAGAAAACCCTTGGCGGAAGAGAAACATGTGCAAATGGAGTTTGGGTGCGATATTGAATAGGAGCCGTCGGATTAGAATGATGAACGGTGAAGATCGTCTAATGGAATCATCAGGGAGATTAGATGGAGGCAAATGAATGGGGGTGAGATTAAGTTAGGACCGTCTGATCTTAGATATTGACGGCCAAGATCAAAGCCAAAAATAACAATGCATGGGACAGTGGTTTGGAGGAAAACCATTAATGGTTTTCGCGCGGGCTCTGGGGGGGTAGGCAGCATCGCCAAAAAAAACGTGATACGATACATCGCTTGACACATGTCCTTTCTAATACCGCCCATTTCACGTAATTTTTTTGTGTTAACTCGCAGGCGCAAAAAAATGCAAAACACATCGTCCGCCGTCGGATTGGAGGCTCCAGATCCGACGGTGCAGATCGTGCACGACGGGAGGCAATTTGTGCAGGCGGAAGGAGTGGTGGGTCCCGACAGAAGTGGGTTATCAAATTTAATTCCGATCGTCAGATATTTTTTGATGGACAGTAAGGATTAAAAATTGGATCGGAGGTTTTGAAAGTGAAAGGTAGATGAATGGGCAGAGGAAAGGAAACCCGATGGCCTGATGACCGTTGATCTATGCAGATCAATGGTCTATATTCTTTTAACTCAAAACGTCGGGGAAAATAAAAAAAACAAAGAAAAGTGAGGGTTCGGAAAGGTTTTTTAATCCCTTTAGCGCCTGATTGTGGGGATTTAGGAAACATGAGGAAAGGTGCTAAGGAAATAAGCCCTCGGTGGCTTAAGAATATTATAGCGCCTTTAGACTGTTTTTTAGGCCAAAAACAGGGTTTTCAAGTTGAAATAGGGGTTCTGATAGGTGAAATAAGAGTTTTTAAACCAAATGAAAGGAGAACATAAGGTTTAAAAAGGTCTTTGGAATGATATAGAGGTTAAATGAAGGTTAAATGGAAGGATTTTATGAAGGGAATAATGGGTGAAAAAATGGGGTTTGTTTATGAGTAAAGGAGGAGTGAAAATGATGGGAAAAAGGGGGTTTTAAGCAGTCTTTCTCTTGGCAAACAGTAGGTTCTTTTAGGATAAAGAGGGAAACAACAGTGAAGATTAACTCAAAAGGTAAAGATCTTCATAAGACTTTAATAACTAACAATTTGGACATGAATTTTTTTTTAAAGGCTAAAAGAGATTTAGCCACCATTTGATATGACAAATTTTTATAGGTGGCTAACATAATCTTGTGCTTGTTAAATCATATCAAGAAGATGATTTTTCCATTTTCCAAAATTGAATGATTTGAGTATTTGGTCATACAATAGTCTTAGTTTCCTTGTACATGATTTGTAATGCTTTCTTATATTAAGTTTACAATTAAATGTATAATCAGATGCTTGTTAAATCATTTCAAGAAGATGAATTTTCCATTTTCCAAAATTGAATGATTTGAGTATTTGGTCATATAGTAGTCTTAGTTTCCTTCTACATGATTTTTCATGCTTTTTTAGATTAAATTTCCAATTAGTTGTGTAATCTTATGCTTGTTAAATCATATCAAGAAGGTGACTTTGTTACTTTCCAATTGAATGAAATTTGAGTATTCGGTCATACAACAGTCGTAGATTATAATTCAATTACGAAAGTAGATTAAATTTTAATTCCTGAAGGTAGAATATATTTTCAAGTTAATATAAGAATGATGTGATTAGATTAGTTTTTAGTTTTTGATAAACTGATCCCTAGCATATATTGTGCATGTATGTCTCACAAGTCCTACAGATACCGGATTGATAATTTATGTTAATAATCTAATGCAAATTATTTTACTCAACAGATGGTTAGCATGTTAGTGAACACATGCTAACATATATAAAACACACTAAATTATGGAATGTAGTAGGTTGCATATAAGAAGAAGAAAAAAAACTAAACTAAAACAAAAAAAAAAGCTCACAATGGGTCAAACAAGACAATAATGCAAATGGTGGAATAAAATCCCCTCTTATTGCCCACTATTAGTAATAAAGATAAAACGTTACACACTTGCCAAAGGATCCTTAGAACTATGGATTTCTAAGACCCAATGCAAGGAATTTTTCACCCTTGAGCTGATGTTGCAAGGCCCCTCTCTTCTCCAAAGGGATTGAAGTTGTTGGGTGGGCAACAATCGAATCCTCTAATTCTACTACTGCTCTGGATTACACAGTGCTGCCTTGCTAATGGGAAATTTGGCCAGCATAACAATGTGTTCTCATTTTTTTCTTCTCATGGTGGAAATTTATAGGCAAATTCAAATCCTTCTTCCCTCTCTTGGTACACTTTTAGATGGTGACCCAAGAGAGAGGGTTGATTCCTTTGTGTGCCCACATGATTCCTTGGTGTGCTCACTTGAGGTCCCAAGGTGGTTTAGACAGCTGTCCTTGGGCAGTCTCAAGTGGAGGATCATTTCCTAAAGTGTGTCAAGTGGTCCCAGATGGTGACTTCCACCACTCCCAGGACCGTGTGGATTTTTGAGGGAAATCCGCACAGACCAGCGCACCTATCAAAGAAAATGCATGCAAGGTGCATCTTTCCTGTGTCTCTAGTGCACAATTTGATTTTTGCCTCTTTACCTTAGATATTTCTTAAAATTTTCAGATCCTCTAATGTTCCTCAGCCCTATAAATCCTTCTACTTGACATTTAATACTGTCATTTTGCTTGTCCAATTTTCTAGTGATAACAGTTACCCCTAATATGTGAGGTCTAGGAAGAACTGTATAGCAGAAATACATTATAGTTTCTTTTCTGTGTAACCTATGTTGAGAGAGAGAGAGACCTGCGTACATCCCAAGGTTTGAAACCCCTTACAGTGAGTAGAAGAGTGACCATAAATGTCAGAACCCTGCAAGAAATATTATGATACAATAAATACAATTTTATACAAGGCGGGCATGTCCCATGCTCGTAATGATTTGGCTAGCTAAACAACTCTATTTGACAGATAAAGGTTCTACCTGTGTCATTGATATGGTAGTGATCTGCTGATTTGGTTGATGACAACTATTGTTGATGCCCTCAGGGGCGTTTTTTCTTTAATGATAGGTTGAATGTGGTTCCCACATGCATAATCTTGGTATGGCATATAAATTTTCATTGTAGGCATGGGTGTATGACTGGGACCTTCCCGTGTAATCATGGCTAAAAGATATGCTTATAATGGCATGGGTCTTCGACAAATCTGAGCTAAGTGCAATGGTTGTTAAGTAAGATACCTTCTTGACATGAAACCTTGTGTTGTAGTCGAATGCCAGGAGGATTGGTGACATCTATGGGCAATGATGATTCCCACAGTGCCACCTGAGTATGCCCCTATTGTGGTGAGGAGCCATCCAAGGTACTGCTTCCTTTTTGGAGAATGGGTGTTGAAGTCGACAAAAAGGAAGCCTCAATCGAACGAGAGAGCTAGTGATGTAAGGGACTAGGGTCTCTGATTTGATAAGTTTAACATAGGCATGAAGGCGAGGGGTGACTGAAAACTGATGATGGGAGTTCAATGGCCCAAGGTCGGAGCATAAAAAGAAGAAACTTGGTGACAGTCATAACTATTTCTGATGAGGAAATCCCTGGAGTGGGTAGGACGTCCAGGGTGGGTATATGTTGGTTATGCATGTCATGGTGACTTTGTGTGGAAGGTGTGATGCTCCGACCAAGGGTGACTAGGGACTGCTGCCATGGGAGAAAAATGGATGGATGAGTGGGGGACTATTTTTCATTTGATATTTTTGTACACTTTCCAGAAGAATAAAAAAATGGGATTGATTGTACAAAACACAAAGACGGGTGCCCCATAAACATAGGAATGATCACTCACTGATGATGTGAGGAAGGTGTTTTTTCTGAGGGTGGGGGCCCCATTGGTTGGTATCTTGTGTGGGGATGATGAAGCAGATGGAAAATATCACAGATGGGCTATGCTGATGGAGGGATGGTAAGAAAAATGTGAGACGCGATGGTGCATATTCGATCTGCTTGCAAGAAATGGTAGTCCGGGAAAGGGGTTTTATTTTAATATGGTAAAACTTGACTTGATGCATGGTGGATAAATAGGCATGAAGTGCTTCTCGGACTGAGGTGGTATGGCCATAGCATCGTGATTTTCTAATGCATGGTCTACTTTGAGCGAAGGACCACATGGAGGGGAGGCTCTACTAACCAACAAGGATGTATATCATGTGCAAGGTGGGGAGATGATAAACATGGTCGAGTGGTTGGAACCTATGGTTGATTTCTTGTGGAGAAATGATGTTAGGATATGCAAAGCTTCTCTCAGACTCTATCATGCTGATGGTAGAATGATACCTGCTATAGAACCTTCACTACATGGGGCAATGGATGATTTGTTGTGTTGTACAATACCTGCAACAAAATACCCCAAGTGAAAGCATATTTCTCATTCAAATATTATTGAAAATGTGTGACGAATGAACACAAGATAAGAGAGGTCATAGCTATTGGAACTGAAAAGTTTTTTTTTTGGAGGTGTGAATGCGTGGAGCCTCCTTTGGGCATTATGAGGTGATGATCACTGTGTTTCTTTCGGTTCTACAATTAGGCTCTCTGAGCTCTCATTATGGTCCTTAAAAAAATTTGAAAAGGGTGAAATATAGGCCAATATGGCTATTTCAACTCATTTGCGACATTTGAGTGTTTGAGAGTTTAAGAGGTCAGAGGTTGTTGCTGAGCTTTTCTTGATGTTGCGGTCAGCCTATGCACCCGAGAGTCATGATTCTAGAGCCAGGTAGGCCCCAAAACGTCCTGCATTTATTTTTTTCAGTGTTACTGGGCAAGGGTCCAAACAAACTGGGTCTGTACATAACCCAAGAAATTTTTTACCTTGACCGCGTGGGCAATCAAGGTACAGGCGGGAAATTTCCATGTGAAGCTGAGGTTTTGCGCGCAAATTTTGTGCCTGTCATTGCTTTCTGTGCGTGGCCTCCGCGTCTGTCTGAGATACATGCATGCGGTCAGCGCGCCTATTTGAGAAACATGCACGCTTAAAGGCAAAAGCTATTTTCGAAAAAATTTCGAGAAATTTCTCAAATTTTTAGTGTTTTTGATGTCAATGATGTGTGTCTGTTTGATGACAGGATGTTGTGGAGGGACAGAGAATGGCCTGACCTCCAGATGGTTGTGGCACAAGATGACAATGCTCGCTAGCAGTTGGTGCGATGGGGTCTTCTCAAGTTCCTTGAGAATTACCTCTTGTGATCGCAGGATTGGTTACTATGCTACATGGTCCACTGCTGGAACAAGAAAAACAGAGTTATGGTGATGTGAGGACGTGACTTGAATATTCGTTTGAAGAAGAATATATATTTTGTGACAGGGATACTGCCTTAGGGTGAGGCGCTCCCATACTCGCCTCCTCCGGGAGGGTCGACCTTTGGTGATTTACCAAAATTCATTGTGGTTGTTATTCATCCATAATTTTCACTATCTAAAGATGACTAAGTAGTGGTCCTAGATTTCTAGAAACAAAATTCATAAATATTGTGAGTTCTAGAAATCTCACTGCCTTCATTATCCTGAGGTAAAACTTTCACTATTTCATCTTCCTATCTAGTCATGACTGGCCCACCACTCTTGGAAGACCCATCATGGGCTCAAGCCATTTATTTTAACCCCAACTGTCACCCATTTTTCACCATGTCTTGCATTTTGGCCCAAATCCACTATTTTGCTTACCTACAGGATTCCCTACTACTATTCAAACCTACCAATCAAATAGCCTTGCTGTCTCTTCCATAATATTCTCAGACACTGATTGTCTCTAAAGACCCTTTGGATAGTCAAGTATGCTAGATCCTAGGTCTTCAAGACACACTAAGCTTATCACAGGTCCTATCTTATACTTGGTGATCACTGAGTCTAAATATCTATCCAAAATCCAAGTCCAAAGGTCCCCATTAGGTCACCTAAGGTTTCACTGAGTCATAGGATGGATTTGGTGCCCAACAAGTTATGCCTTCATACATGAAGAGGTTGCATTCAAAGGGGAATAAAATCAAGCATTGTTGACCCAAAGTCATTCAAGAAAAGGCTCCTTGGCTTAGAGAACAAATGCTGCAAGGGACAACTTCCCTTGTTCACATTTCTACAATGAATAGCCAAGGTGGCCACCAGCAATAAGAAGAGGCAAGGTAATAAGATATAATCATCACCAGGAGGCAAACACAAACAAGACAAAAGCAACAGGCCTATAGGTAAAAGATTATCAGGGTTTGTTTGGTAGATTAACAAAACAGTGGTGACAAGCAAAGAACCATCTAAGAGATTTCAAGGACAGAAGCCTCCTCCTTAGGTTTTTTCCAAAAATAGCATTTCTTCACCTGCACCAAGAGAAGAAAGGACAAAGAGTATCAGTTTAAAGAAGATCATTTTACCAAAGGGTAAAAAAACAGAGTTTTTTTAAAGTAAAAAGTTGGGCATAATTTATTGTCAAAATGAGCCTAAAAAGGCAAAGTGTAACCTCGATATGTATCTCAGCGATAAACTCTCGAAAAATGCCTCCATGTCAAAAATATTGTTCCACCAAGATGACAGAGGCATAAGTAAACATTTTTTCCTAAAAATGTCAAAAGTGTGTTCACAACAAATATTAGTCAAAAGCACACTAAAATATAGGAGACATTAACTTTGCAAAAGTGGGTTTGGTCCTTTAAAATTTACTTTTCAAATCAAGTATAAAAGGCCACTTGAACCTTTTCCCACGCATCATTTTCCATTTCTGAAAAAAAGAAGCCATTGGGAGATTTTTTTTTGGTTTTTAGACCAAACTGTGAAAATTATCGGGCGCTACGCACTGAGGCCGACGCTATGCACCTGGCCTTCGGCGCTACGCACAGGAGGGAGGCAAGCACTGTAAAAATAAACTGTGCTACGCGCTCATGGCCTGGCATTGCGCACCTAGCCTGGCACTATGTACAGGCCCAGAAAAGACTGGAGGCACCCGAGGCACCGCCCAGTCCGCCCGGTGCTACACACAGGCGTTGTGTTGCGCCCAAATTTTTACATGTTTTCTCAAAGAGCTCCAAAGTCCAAAATTTAGGCTTCAAAATGTTTGCAAGCAGAGTCTAAGGTTGGTAAAAATCTTTCTCCAACCAAGCTCTCGTTTTTCTAAAGACAAGGAAGTCATCCATAGTCAAAACTAGACCAAACCCTAGACTATGTAAGGATCAATTTCTTAGTTTTTGAGTTAGGGTTTGCAAGTGAATTTGGTTCTAAGTAAAAAATGAAGATTGGGTGACTATAGGCTATCCTCTAAACCCCAAGTGCAAGCTCTAAAAAATAATTTTCACCTTAGTTTTCATATTGCAAAGAGTTGACCTAAATCCACTAAAAGCACCTAGTTTGCCCAAAAACCCTCAAGAAAAGTTCAAAGGCCCTACTGATATTTTTAGAATAGTCATCATGTCAAAGGGAGATAGTCATACCAGTGGTGATGAGAGTCATACTCCCACCAAGCCAAAACATCATGGAGGAAAAGAAAAAATATTTGAGCCCTTAGACACCACTCCACTCACTTCATCTCCTATGATCCTTTCATGCTTCCAGGATGTAGGGTGCTAGAGATTTTGTGAGAAGGTCAAGCAAGTCAGCAACCATGCAGACTTAACTAGATTATTCGTCTGTAGCTTGCAAAACCATAAAGTCAATTTGGCAGGAGTACAATTTGAGCTCTCATCTGAGATCATTTCCAAAGCAACAGGCATACCAGACATTGATGAGGTGTGGTTCAAACAAAAGAAGCTAGATTTGAGTTACTATGGGCCTTATTTGAAACGCAACTATGAACAAAATTGTAAGGTTGTTTTCCCTTTTTCTCATTTGTTGGAGAGGTATGATGCATTGATGAGGCAGATTATCAGTTATTTCACATGTGAGGGGAGATACTCTCGGATCTACTCATATCATATAAGGTTGTTGATGCATTTTACCAGGGATCAAGATGATGAACCTACCTTAATACCTTTTCCGAAGCATTGATAAAATGGCCTTAGTTGTCAAGAAGAAAAGCTATGAAAACCAAATGCCAAGCCTCTTTCACGACTCCCTGATCAAGATGATTGTCCTATACCATCTAGAGCAGCAAGGAATATATTGGGAGACCTTTATCTCACATGATGTGTTTGCAGACCCCCGAGCCTTCATCTAGTAGAACTTGCCTTCCAATTCACAACCATCTACCTCCACACATCCATCATCTCCCCATGTGCCTTGTCCACAAAGAATTTCACCTCTTACCTCCTCCCCTAAATTTCCAAGTGAAGGGGCTGACAGTAGCCCCAGTGAAGAACAAATAGGAGGCAACAGTCAGGAGGAAACTGAGACAGATAATGATGGACAAGGAGGGAGCAGTGGATAAGAAGATGATGAAAATGAAGAAAATAGTGAAGAGGAGGGGAGTAGCCAAGAGGAAAACAGAGATGAAATAAGTGGGAAAAATGATGAGGAGGAACAACCAAGTGATGAAGAAGAGCAGCCAGATGATGAGGGGGACAACCATCAAAGTACACCAGACAATCAAGGAAAGAGTCATGACAGTCATGACAGCAGTCATGAATGTCTTGACAAAAATCAGTCCATACATGACAAAGAAAATCAGAGTGAGGCAAGTGCAGAAAATATCAAGCAAACTAAAGGTCAAACTGATGATAGCACTACCTTTAAAACTTCCATTGTTACCCCTCCCACATGTACATATCACAGAGGGAGAAGAAATGTGTTTGCTGCCTCTAAAAGGCAAAGGGCCATCACTTCTCAAACAACCAAAAAATTGGACAAAGGCAAAGAAAAAGTGGAAAAGGTTGAACAGAAGGTACAGGTAAGGAGGAGAAAAAGGATTAAAAAGACTTCCCAAGGCCCTCTTTTTGTTGATCTAGACAGTGATAATGAGGACCAAGGGCTGAGTACAAAATTTATCCTCTTAGAAAAGGATGCCTAGCTTCAAGAATGGGAAAAGGACTTTGAAAGGGCACAAAGGGTCATCTACTATTATAAACAAGAGCATAAACATTTCAAAGAGGTGAAGAGGGGCCTTGCCTTGCAGAAGAAAATGGTCAAACACTATGCAAGGAAGAGCATGCTTGCCAATGCCAAACTCAAGCAAGCCGTCATGGAGCTAGAAGAGCTAAAGAAGACCAAAGTGCATGATAGCCTCGGAATCTTGGCTGATGCTTCTCAAAAGATGTCTAAAACCCCTTGAGGGGTCTACATGCCAATTTTGAGGCAAATCTGGAAACTTTTTGTTTTTTCCAAATTTTGACCCCTAGGAGCATAGCACCTTAGGTGCTACACACAAAATTGGGGCATCCTAAGCTGTTGGAGTTTACATTTTTGGATTTTTCATGTCACCAATAGTCTACCCACAAAATTTCAGGTCAATTGGAGCATTTTTCCCCCTCAAAAGGTCAAAAAACACCTAAAAAATGACCTTTCTGCCTCCTTTTTAGGCCTGGCGCTGTGCACAGAGCAGTCATGGGAGATTTGGTTTTTGAGCAGGTAAATGGCATCCATTCAGCACAAATAAAGTATTTTTTGAAATTAGACTCATCAGGATTTCCAACGAGTCATCACGGGGCCAAATACGATGCTGGGAAGGGGTCCAAAACTCAGCTTCAACAGACCCCTTTTTTTGCTGAAATGGCACTACGCATAGAGACAACTTTTTGCCAAAAAGTCAAAAAAAGACACTGATTAATGAAAAATTGGTTTTTTAATGTTTTTTTTGGACAAATCACTCCTGATTTGATTTGGGATTTATGTTTTGATGTTTTTCATTTATTCGCTTATCTCTTATGTGTCTTGGGCCTTGCATGGTCATTAAGCACATTTATGACATTTATGGCTAAATTATGGTTTTTGGAAGCCTCTTAGGGTTCCCACCTCCTCATTTGATCCATAAATAGAGCCTGAGGCTCTTATGTATTTGTTGGATTTTGATGACTTATGCTGAAGCAAATACATAGTCTCTTGGAGTTTTTGAAAACAATTTGATGTCTTGGAGCTCATGCATGCCCTGGTTTGCTTGTTGATGGAGAGAGACTATTTGCAGGATCCATAAGCTTGGTTGATGGTGAAGTGTTTCTTATATTCATGTTTTATAGTTTTCCATTATTTTTTCCATCTTGCTATTTTGCAGTAGGACAAAAAATTTAGATTAAGAAATGTTTTCTAATGGCACCTTAATTCTGTTTGTCCTTCACTGCCTCAATGTTTTCTTCTGTTGAGATATGTTAGGGAATCCATCTCTTGCTCCCTAAGAAGTTCTTAGCTTGTCAATTTCTTGAGCGGTTTAGATTAGTGAGTGTCAAGTATGATTTATGGCTAGCCCTGCATATTGTTGCCATTGAAATACTCTGTTCTTGGAATCATCTCTTTAAAAGCATCTTTGCCTAGGTTTATCAAAGAATTCTATTTCAACCATGCTCTTTGACTTCACTTAGCTAAATTTGTTTCAAGGAACCTTCATAGCTATAAATTTGGATGTTCAGGGTTTTCTCTCCTTCTATGGTTAAAGCTACTTGTGCATCTTAATGTTTTTCTGCTCTTAATGATGAAATCTATGAAAGTTAAATAAGTTTCTTGCCTTTCTATGTTTCATCTAAATGTTTGTCTTGGTTGATTATCTGCTTTTAGTCTGCAATCAAATGGATTAGGTTTTTCTTATGCCTTTGATTCTTTTGCTATGCTCATAAATCTTCTAACTCTCTCAGTTTACAAGTACATAAAGGATTCAGTTTTTTCCCTTTATTAGCTTATTTTTCTCAAGCTTAATGTTCACCTCATGACCCTTCACAACCTTAAAAGATCCACCAACCAAGTTAAAATTTCCCTGCAAATGCTCTTGAAACCATTGATGAAACTTATCATGACCTTGTTAGACTCCATTTCCCAATGACTTAACAATCTCCCTTGTTTTCTATCTAAATCTATTTGAGCATCGTACCCAACCATAAAACAATCAAAATACCGTGCGCTTAACATATAGCCTAAAATAAACCCTAATTAGCAAAAAAGTTCACATATTTTCATCTACTAGAGAGATCCCTCTCTGAATCCGGGAAGGCTAGGTCATTGGATTCCAAAGCTTGGTTTGATGTTACCCTGTCCATTTGTATCTCAATCAATCTAGAAAATTACGGGGAAATAAAATAATGGCGATCATGGTGGGACTGAGTTCATAGTAGCCTGACAAACTCTACAAATTCATATACATCCCCAGTATGACTTAAAAAATCAACTCATAAGCCAAGAGTAGAAACTAGTTGCTTCACCATCCTAGCAAGATAATGAATCAGCTAGAGGATGCTCATTCAAACCTTAAGGCTGCATAAAGAAACTCAAAAGCCCAAAAGTACTCCCTAGATTGATTTTTATCAAAAATTGGTGGTGGAACATTGTATACATATCCTCAAAATTTCAAAAACATCCACCTAGCGACTCCACTAGCCTCCAATAGGCCTTTTTTTTCATCTCATTGGTCCCATAGGTTTTTTTTTAGGATTGTGTCAAAACAATCCAAATCAGTATTCAAGGCCTAATTATACCTTGTGTGAGTAAAGAGATCTGGCTTCATGAAGGATCACCACTAGATCACACCCGGACCCAAATCCTCCTACCGTAGTTGATGACCCAGAAAAGATTTTTTGGCAAACTTCTAAAGCCGGAAACTCACCCACTCTTAGGACCATTCATAGAGCAAGTTCTGCACCAGGACACCTTACAATTTCACAAGATCCTCAGTTTGACTTGTACCATACCAAGAATCTATTCAGGACCAAGTCACAAAGTAGAGCTGACCAAACTGACCTTGACCTCATAGATTTGCAGCAAAGCTCTAGTAGAGAAGCTTCTCCTTCCACTCCACCTGACTTTCATCTTCTCCATCACTTCAGCTCTTTTAATCTCAAATCCACTCAGAATCAGTTCTCTGGTCCAAGTACCTCAGCCACACCCATCCATACCACCACTGTGCAAACCACCCCACTCCATCCCACTCCACCTCTCACAAATCCTCCCCTTGTAAATCAGCCCTTATTTCCTTTTCCTCCCATCATGGCAGCCTGGTATGCTCCACTGGCTCTACAACAACCACTATTACCTTTTCCAAATAACTATCAGTCCAAGATCCCTCACTTCTTAGGGACTGAATCCATCACTGCTCAGAAGCATGTAGATAGAATTAGTGATGCTTTTGAATACATGGAGATAGAAGAAGAAACCATAAAGATGAGGATTTTTTCTTAGAGCCTAGGGGGATAACCCAAGAAATGGTTTAAAGACTTACCTCCCAGTAGCATACATGATCTCCCTACCCTCTACCAAACCTTTGTAAACAAATTGGAAATCAAGAAAAACCCCCTTCAAATTCTTTCCGAGTATAACAATCTTAAAAGGAATCTGAGAGAAAGTGTTCATGACTACTCCACTAGGTTTAATAGAGTTTACAATGCCCTTCCACCTCACATAAAACCTCCTCAAGGCTTAGCCTTAGTAAAATATCCTGAAGGCTTCGATACTGATATGGCCTATCAACTAAGGGAGAGAGATTACCTAACTCTAGAAGACATGAAAAAAGTGGCTATGAGTGTAGAGGCCAATTTAATTGAGAAAAGGGCTAGGATGAGATTAGAAAAAAGGGTGACTTATAAAGATGACACAACACCTCCACCCTCCTCTTCTGAGACCAAACTTGACTCCATAGTGAGGAAAATGGAGAGAATGATGGATAAACAAGCCAATCTTCAAAACAGGAATAGGAATCAAAATTTTAGAAGAGACCCTCCTCAAGTCAGACAAAGAGAGAATGACCAACAAATCAGACCTCCTTTCCAAGACAACTATGTAGATGAAGATGAAAGAGAGCCTGAGTAGTTGGAAGAAGACCATGTAAATGTCATAGGTTCGGATGATGAGGACAACACCTTCCTTATTGAAGAAGAACAAAGGATGTTTTCTTCAAAACAAAATGAGAAATCATATGAAGATTCTGAAGACTATAGAATAAGATTTGAGAATGCCATTATGGAAGTCCATAGGAAATATGACCTTGAAAAAATAATCAAGATGTTCCTAAACCAAATTAGCCAAACACTGCTGTAAGAAAGACCTCTGAACATATTCTTAAAAAGACAGTAGAAAACACAAATAATATGGCTAAGAAAGCTGACATAAACAAACCAAAGACTAGCCAACCTAGTAATGATTCAAGCTGCCCTAGTACTTCAACTAGTAGCCCTGAAAAAAAATTTCTGTCCAAGCCATCAAATCAGAATCAGAAAATAAAAAATGTAGAAAATTTCATGGCTGATAAAGCTGATGTAAATACAATGAAGACACCTGTGCCTTTCAGCTTTGAGGGGGATATTGCTAAAATCAAGATAACCACACCCCTCACTGAGTTGGTAACCTAAGAGGTATATAGATCCCAGATTTTAAAAGTGTTAAATATAGGGAATGATACCGACACTTTAAACTTAACTGATGATAAACCAGAGCTATTTTTTGGTCCTGAAGTAGAGGGAAAATATCAGGAAGGAGTTGTCCCTCCTTTCTATGTAAGTCTAAACATACATGAAAAAATTCTGCATAATGCTATGTTAGACTCCGGTGCCTCACACAATCTCATGCCAAAGGTTGTGATGGAGAGATTGGGCTTAGAAATCACAAAGCCCTACAAAGAATTGTACTCTTTTGATTCCAATAGGGTCAAGTGTCTAGGCCTAATCAAGGATCTGTGTGTCAATTTGGCACAAATCCCCGCTAAGAGTCTAGTCATGGATATAGTTGTGACTGACATCCCCCAAAATTATGACATGCTTTTATCTAGATCATGGGGGGCCAAACTCCAGGGAAGCCTTCAAATGGACATGACTTATGCCACCATCCCAGTTTTCAATCAAACAAGGAGATTATACCGGGAATCCCACTTGAAATACATGGTGAGTAACATAGATAGGCCAAATAACACACCGGTTTATTCCATTCACTCAGACCTTGACTCCTTCATCCTGTAAAATGAAAATGACATAAGTGAACAAGTGAATGAAAAGGAGAGAGAACTAAGCCCCTCAGACCAACCAAGCCAATCCTCTGACCAAGAAAATGACACCCAAAACTCTAGCAGCCTCGAAGTGCAGAACATTGACAAAACTGAAATTGACACCCTTTGGCATATAAGCTTTGATGGCTCTTGTGGTAAGGCTGGTTCAGGAGCAGGGGTTTGGTTCCACAACAAAAATGAAGGCCATTCCTCTGGGCTAGATTTCCAATGCACCAACAACATTGCAGAATATGAGGCTCTCTTTATTGGTTTACACCTACTCAAAGACCTCAAAGCTAAGAAAATCTTGGTTCAAGGAGATTCAGAACTGATCATAAATCAAATTAAGGGAGAATATTCAGCCAAGAACCCTATACTAAGGGAATATAGGAATGCTTCCCTATACCTTCTCAAAACCTTTGAGAAGTATGAGCTCACTTTCATCCTTAGGGCCCAAAACTGCCTTGCCAATGAGCTTGCCTTTGCTGCCAACAATTTCTCTTTACCTTATGAAAATAATCAATGCCTCATCAAAATAAAGAACAAACCTACTGTACTGGACAAATTGAACCATTGGCAAGTTTTTGACAATGATGACCAAATAGATGATTTTCTGCAATCTAGAAATGACTTTGCAAGCACAAAACAGGGTCTAAGATTTGAAAGAAATAATTCTGCTGAAAATGAAACTCCCAAAATAGATTTGCCCTTTGATGATGATATAAAACACCTTAAAAAACCTTGTGTTTCATAAGTATTTGATAAGTTGGATCAAAGGGAACTTGAAATTTTGCAGTACAAAGATGACACCTTGCCAAGAGGCCTTACACCACTAGAAGAGCTGTTTGATTTTAATGATGTAGCTAAAAAACCCAAGATGGAATCCACTGAAACAAATATAGAAGAGTGTAACATTGGAGGAATGAAAGAGCCAAAAATAATCAAGCTGTCAAAAACTCTCCCACCTCACACAAAATAGAAATACATTGAGCTTTTTAAAGAATTTAAATATGTGTTTGCTTGGGGGTATGAAGACTTCAAATCATATGACACCAAAATCATCCAACATCAAATTCCTCTCAAAGAAAATCAGAAACCATTTAAAAAAAAAATTGAGAAGAATTAACCCCCTCTTGTTACCCTCAGTTGAGAAAGAAATAAAAAATATGTACGATGCCGGGATCATAGTCCCTGTCCGATACTCAGAATGGGTGTCCAACCTTGTGTCAATTAGGAAGAAGACCCGGGAAATTAGGCTTTGTATTGACTTCGAAAATTTGAACAAGGCCTCCTTGAAAGAAAACTACCTCTTGCCTAAAATGTATCACATACTCCAAAAAGTAGTTGGCTCACAAAGAATCTCATTACTAGATGGATTTTCAGGTTATAACCAAGTTCTAGTCTTTTCAAGTGACCAACTCAAAACTGCTTTCACTACACCTTAGGGTACATTCATGTATGTTAAAGGCCATTTGGTTTAATGAATGCAGGGGCTACTTTCCAAAGGGAAATGGACATAGCTTTTTCAGAAGACATAGGTTACTTCATAGTCACATATCTTGATGACATCACTGTCTACTCTAAGACTGATGAAGAACACTTAGTCCAATTAAGAAAAGTCTTTGAAAAATTTAGAAAGTATGGCCTGTCCCTAAATCCTAAGAAAACTTTGTTTGGACTTCATGAAGGAAAACTCTTAGGTCACATCATCTCTGAGGAAGGAATCAAGATAGATCCCAAAAGAATAGAAGGCATCGTACAAAACAACAATCCTAGAAACATTAAAGAGCTAGAATCTTTCATTGGAAAGATTAAATTCCTAAGAAGATTCATCCCTAACCTTGCTGAACTCCTAAGAAATATCACAAATATGTTGAAAAATGAAGTAGGAGTGAAGTGGAATATGGAAGAAAAACAATATTTTGAGCTGGTAAAACAAGCGCTCACACAAGCACCAGTCTTAATCAGCCCTGACTTCACCAAGGAATTTTACATTTTTTTCTTTTGCCTCGAAACATACTGTGGCAGCAATATTGTTACAAAAGAACATCATGGGGAAAGAGAAGCCCATATATTTCTTCAACGAAGCCTTAAGGGATGCCCCTCTAAAGTATAACATTATGGAGAAACAAGCCTTTGCCTTAATCAAAACTTTGAAGGGTTTTAGAGTTTATATTTTGCATTCACATATCATAGCCTTTGTCCCAAACACAGTTGTCAAAGATATACTTAATCAAGACCCTGATGGTAAAAGGGGCAAGTGGATTGCTACCATTCTAGAATATGATTTAGAAATTAGACCCACTAAATTGATTAAAGGACAAGGACTTGCAAAACTTATGGCTGACTCAAATTTCCAAGCTTTAGACATGAATATGGTTGGTATGTTAGAAGAAACTGAAGAAAGTACAACACCATAAATTTAAGAATTTTTTTTAAATTCATCTTGGTATGTTGATATTATTTATGTGCTTCTTTATATCAATGCTCCCCCTTCTTTGTCAAAAACCAAAGCTAGATTCTTAAAACAAAAAAGCATTAAATTTTTGCATTTTAGATGGAGTATTGTACTGGAAGAGTTTTTCTGGTTTGCTGCTTAAATGTTTTCTTGAAGATGATGCAGGGAAAATCATGCATGAATTACATGAGGGAAAATGTGGGGGTCACCTTTATTGGAAGACCACAACCAACAATATCCTTAGAGGTGGCTACTATTGGCCTACACTATTTTCCGATACTCACAAACTAGTCATGACTTGCCATAAATGCCAAATATTTGATGGCAAAAGAAAGCTCCTACCTTTACCCTTGTACCCGATCAGTGTTGAAGCCCCTTTTTAGTAGTGGGGTTTGGACTTAATAGGAGAGATCCATCCTACTTCATCTGCACAACATAAGTGGATCCTCACTGCCAGTGATTATTTCACCAATTGGATAGAAGACATCCCTTCTAGAAATTCCACTGTCTTAGTCATCATCAAATTCCTTGAAACTAACATCTTGTCTAGGGTTGGTTGTCCTAAGAAGATCATCAATGATAACACTGCTGCCTTTACATCTAAGAAAATTGTGGACTTTTGCTATAAATATCACATCACCCTAGGCCACTCCATTGCTTATTACCCACAAGGTAATGGACTAGCTGAGTCCTCTAACAAGATCTTGGTAAACATCATTAGGAAGCTCTTAGAACAAAATAAAAAAGCATGGCATAGCAAACTAGTGCATGCACTATGGGCTGATAGACTAACCACCAAGAAATCTATTAGTATGTCTCCCTATCAACTAGTGTATCGCATGGATGCAGTTTTCCCCACCTCTTTGGGATTTCCAGTCATGAAGCTTCTTCAAGAAGTACAATCAAAATAAAATGACATGCAGAGGAGGCTGAACCAAACCATTCATTTGTAGCAGTCAAGGGAGGGAGTTTACAAAAGGACACAAGCTATACATCACAATATCAAGAAAATATTTGATAGGAGAACCAAAGCAAATGATTTCCAGATTGGAGACATGGTTCTGAAATGGGACTCAAGAAGGGAAGACAAGAGAAAACATGGCAAGTTTGAAAATCTATGGAAAGGCCCTTACATCATTCAGTCAGCTAGAGGCAACAATGCTTTCTTTTTGCAAGAGCTGGATGGGACTGAAATGTTTGGAGGTCCGGTAAATGAGAGGATGCTTAAACATTACTTTTGTCAAGAAACCTATTTTGTTTTTCTCATTCATTGTACATACCACTATTTGATGAAAAGAAAAATAACAACAACAATATAAAAAGAAAAGAGGGCAGAGTTTGAAGGAGAGGTACAACCCCATACCTCTATATATATATATATATATATATATATATGCTGAAAGTGTGCAAGTCTAAATGCCACTACTTATTTCAAAAATCCTTGTTCAGTCATCTAGCCTAATCATGGCTGAACATGTTTTAAATTTATGGTTGATAAGTTAGTGAAAAAGAGTAGGTCAAAATTTTCAAGTTTTACTTGTCAAAAAATAGATTAGGAATGAGAGATGTTGGTTCCACATGCCCAAATCTGAACCAAAGAGGAAAATGGGGATTTTAAACAAATGACATATATTGCCCTCATGTTTCCTAAGTTTTTTTTGTACAAAAATAACACTTGTGTGCAGCTTGTTTCAATGCCACAACTCATGGTAAGTCAGACTGTCTAATCCTGATTTACCGTGCTTTCAATTTCATGTTAGTAGGATAGAGAATAAAGTTTGTCAAATAGATTAATCTTGAAAAATGAGTAGATTAGATAGAAAATACAAATATTTCATCAGCCTAATATGAACTCTTGGAAGAAATCAGGGTACAATTAGATAGTTTTATTTTTGTTTCCAAAAAGAGAAATGTCAAGGGTTTGCCAGTTCAAGTGCACCCAAGGAAGAAAAAATGCTAGGCAAGTAGATTGGGTAGGTAGAAATGATGCTGATATGAATCATGTCTTGTCAGATCTCAGAGATTATAGACTCAAAACAAACATCAGAAAATGAAGAAAGAGCACATCTGCCCAATGGAAAATGCACTGATCTCCAAAAGCCAGAAAATATGAAGTTCTGGAGACCTCCTGAGAAGGAGCTGCCATCGCCAAGTGGAGCCACTGTTATTCATCCATAATTTTCACTATCTGAAGATGACTAAGTAGTGGTCCTATATTTCTAGAAACAAAATTAATAAATATTGTGAGTTCTAGAAATATCACCTCCTTCATTATCCTGAGGTAAAAATTTCACTATTTCATCTTCCTATCTAGTCATGACTAGCCCACCACACCTGGAAGACCCATCATGGGCTCAAGCCATTTATTTTAACCCCAAATATCACCCATTTTTCACCATGTCTTGCCTTTTGGCCCAAAACCTCTATTTTCTTACCTACAAGATTCCCTACTACTATTCAAACCTACCAATCAAATAGCCTTGCTGTCTCTTCCATAATATTCTCAGAAACTGATTGTCTCTACAAGCCCTTTGGATAGTCAAGTATGCTAGATAATAGGTCTTCAAAACACACTAAGCTTATCACAGGTCATATCTTATACTTGGTGATCCCTAAGTCTAAATCTCTGTCCAAAATCCAAGTCCAAAGGTCCCCATTAGGTCACCTAAGGTTTCACTGAGTCATAGGATGGATTTGGTTCCCAAAAATTTATGCCTTCCTGCATGAAGAGGTTGCATTCAAATGGGAATAAAATCAAGCATTTTTTACCCAAATTCATTCAAGAAAAGCCTCCTTGGATAGAGCACAAATGCTGCAAGGGACAACTGCCCTTGTTCACATTTCTACAATGAATAGCCAAGGTTGCCACCAGAAATAAGAAGAGGCAAGGTAATAAGATATAATCATCACCAGGAGGCAGACACAAACAAGACAAAAGCAACAGGCCTATAGGTAAAATATTATCAGGGTTTGTGTTTGGTCAATTTAGTGTGTCCTAGATTGCTGCATTTAATTTGTCAATTCAGGATTCGTAAGCTGATGAAGTGCAGCGCACTATATTTGCAAGATAACCTATTTCTTAACTTTTTGTCGTTTTTGATTTTCTAATGTGAGATGGAAATTCTAAAAAAAAAACAAGTATGGTTATGATTTTTCAAGGAAATGATATCCTCTATAATGATTTACCAACTTTAAAACTTAAAAAGGAATTTGAAACATACAATGACAAAACTTGAAAGGAAATGAAAATGTGCTGCTGAAATGAAAATGTGCTGCTAGTCTAATAAATCAAACAGTGAACTAGTGAGCATGAAAACCAAACTATCCTTGCTGCTGTCTAAACACAAAAGAAACTATGCTGAAAGAAATCCAAAAGTTGCAACAAAGTAAATCTAAATCAAATTACATCAACTTATCTTCTGATCCCTCATCATTAGTCCAGCTATGATTTTCGGAGGTAACCATAAACAACTTGAGTAACCTGATATCTAACTTGCAGAAAGTAAAATAATATCAAACTACACATTCATAATTCAATCCCTCACCATCAGTCCAGCTGTGGCTTTCGGAGGCAACTGAAGATGTTATGATAAATTTAATATATCTAACTTGCAGAAAGGAAACTAATATCAAACTACACATCCATAATTCAATCCCTCACCATCAGTCCAGCTGTGGCTTTCGGAGGCAACTGAAGATGTTATGAGCAATTTAATATATCTAACTTGTAGAAAGGAAACTAATATCAAACTACACATCCATAATTCAATCCCTCACCATCAGTTCAGCTGTGGCTTTCGGAGGCAGCTGAAGATGTTATGAGCAATTTAATATATTTAAATCTAACTACTGAAACAAATGAGCAAAACTGAAATGAACAAAGCAGTACTGAAATTAAACAGAAACTAAGAAAAGCAAATTAGCAGCAGAACAATGTTAATTCCATGTCATTAGTCAAAAAGTTATGCAAATTCCCGGGCTGTCTATTTATAACCTGAAACAAGAACACTGATCAGTTATCAATAACATGAAATGTGAAAGACAGAAGTAAAATGGAAAGCATAAAAGATTATAAACAGAGATGAAGCATATATACCATGAAAGATGAAATGTATAAACATGTGAATGGATTATGGCACAATGAGCTTTAAAGAAATAAAACAAGAACTATACAATAATGCACAGAACCTTGGCAAGTGCAGGGGCCCTCTACACCAGCCTTGGCAACAATATTCAAGTACGAATTACGTTTGGAAACAGAGTCTTCTTATATTAAAATGCAGTCATAATAGAAAGGTGATATTACGGCACAGTGGCAACGTAATTACATTACAGAGCAAACTAATAAAAACTAACAGAGACTAATCTAGTATGCGTATGCAAACGCGTTATTTATAACAAAAGAAACATAACTGATTCCTAAAGTTTATGCTGATGGAGAACACGTAGACCATTACGTCCACAGATCTAGGATCATGGCCGTATTGAAGAGTAAATCTATGAGGAGTGGATGTTTGAATTCAGCTATGGAGCCATGTACAGATGTTGATTTGTCCTCCGCAATTCAGAAACGGCCATATGAACCTTCACGTGACACGAAACAGAGTCCTGTCACCGTGGGACTCTACGGTTGACTTCCATTTGGACACCTTTGACCGCAACCTCTTTAGATGGATTTTCTCAAGCCAATAGGACACGATCCATGTCCACATCATTTCAGACTTGCCCATGTGGCTCGTTTCTCCTGAAGACACCTGTAGCATAGAGTTTCACAAAATGGCTGCGGAAAGTTGCAGCAGCTGCGGAAAGTGGCAAGGTTCCGCAGCTAAATGAACAAAATCTAAATAAAACAACATACACAAAAATATAATTAAAAACCATGTTAGATGCTCTTTTGCAATTAATATACAATGATATTGACAACTTGGAAGGTTTAGGTGGATGAAAAAGGTCTAGAAAGATGTATGGAAAAGATGCAGATTTGAGACTCAACATACCCCCACTGTGAAGGTGTTGCATGTCCTCATGCAACCAAAATTTTGATAATCCTTCTTCAGTTCATGTGCCTTGACACTTCAGCCAGTACATCCAATCCTCTCCTCTTCTTCCTTGATGCTGCTAACATTATGGGCTTCTTCATTAAGCATCTAAATTTGATGTTAACTAGTGCTCTGCTTAACTTCTGGCATTTCCTTTTCAATTTCTTGTTCTTCTTCTGCCATATTCCCAAATGTAGCATGGTATTATCATGAATGATTTTGTCCAATTTACTTTGTTCCTTCAATGTCTCATTTTCATTTTTGATGTGTCTATTTAAAAGCTCAAGCTCAAAGACTTCCTGTTTCAGTGATTGGACTAAATCATCTTGTACTGTGTGAGGCTGAATGGACAAAGTACTGGGACCTGTAGCTGATTTTTCTAAAGATTCTATATAATCATATACTTCTTGCTGCTTGGGGTCTATATCAAGTGTCATTTTTATTGGGCTGTCCCCAAAATGCCGTGAAGGAGAGTTGTCCTCAAAATCTGGTTGAGAAAGGCTCACATTAACATCTGGCTGTGAATAGGATGGACTTTGCTCAATGTCTGACTTGGAATGAAATGAACCAGGTTCACTAACCGACTGAGAGTGAGATGGACTATGGTCAACTAGGGATTGTTCAGATGTTTCTTCTCCCAAGTCGATGAAATGAGGTCCTTTTATTTGCGTTTTCTTCAATTTCCCCTTAAGTCTGCTGCTTCTTCTCACACGCTGTGGTCCACTATCTTTTTGCTTTTGTTTTCCTTTCTCTTTCTTCTTAGCCATAGATGACTGTGCTTGAAGGTGAATCAGTCTTTCAGATAACACTTGATGATCTTCTTCGGAAGAAGGAGTTTGATGTATAGCTTCAATACTTTTTCTCTCTTTTGGTGTTATTGGCTTTTTACCCTTAGTTTCTTTCTTCTTCCTCTTTGACAGTCTCTCTTCCCTATCAGTTCTTTCAATTGTAGTAGTAGGAGTATTTTTAATTTCATCATTTGTTTTCTTTCTCCTACTCCTCTTTGATGTGCTACCTTCAGGAATTTCTTGAGTAGGGGTAATTTGAGTTTCATCATTTATTCTTTTTCTCCTACTCCTTCTTGTTGTGCTACCTTCAGGAATTTCCTGAGGTTCCTCAAAGAAATTTCTAATCAAAAATTGTTCCCATGTGTCTTTCTTCTGCTTTAACTCTTTTTCAATCAAAATTTTTACAAGACCGTGGTGATATAGATGTGGTTCTACATCTCCTAAATGTTTTTGAACAGTCACAGACATCTTCTTCAAGCTATTTAATAGAAAATATGGGAGATTGAGAGTTTTATTATCTAGAAAATTCATCAGCAACCTGGTATGGTACATATACATGGACCCGAAACAGCCTTCACAGGTAATGAATTTTTGAACAACTAGCAGCAAAGTAGCCCATTCCTCTTTCGATGCATGAACAAGAATTCCTCTTTTAAAAATGGTTATGTCCATACCTTGGTTTCATAAGATTATTCTCCAGGCTTCATCATTAATGCTTTTATTCTTAAACCAACGCTCACCCTCTTGAAGAAGCTCTGTGGCAGATGCTATAGATGCCTCATTCACCGCAAACTTAAGGTCTCCAATTTCTACTTCTAGGCCATTGAACGACCTTGCAAATGCTTTTGTCACTTCTTTATGATAACCTCTGAACTTTTGGATAAACCGCAGCCACTTTGTTTTCTTCAATGTATCCCTTACTTGCGGATACCCTTCCATGAACTTAGGTCCTTCTGGTTCTGCTCTTAGCAATTTACCCATTCTTCTTTCTGCTCTTCAAAGACTTGCCTGCGTGGAGGAGGGTTCAATGGAAGTAGAACGGCTAAATACACGGGAATGAGCACAATGACTGTGGGTAGATATCAGAGAGTGGGTATACAGACTATAGTGTAATAGAGAACGAAATGGAGTGAAACAGAATCAGAGAGGGGTTTCATGAGCACGACAAAGATACGGCTTTGAAATTAACAGAACAATAGGAGGAGTACATCCGACAATGTTTTGAAATTTGGTGGCTGCGAAATAAATATGAGCACGTTTAAACAACGGCTATGGATTTATGCGGCTATAAGAGTCTGTGGTCAAATCAACTACGTCTCATTGTCACCGATGAAATATTGGAGCATGAGTGAAGATCGGGGGTTTAATTATGGAACCGTTTGAGAATGAATGCGAGAGGATAATATGGAGATCGTGAAAGGGTTATGGAATTATCAATATAATCATTGCACATAATGGATGGAGCTTATGGTTCATAACTATATAAAAATGTGTTTTCAATGCTATTTGAAATAAATTTTACTCATACCTTTGGAATCTTTACCTTTTTCCTTGATCTTCAATTAGTTGCTCTTCATTGGTATCTTGAATGCTCCATGTCTTCAAAATTGTTCCTCACACCTGCATTTTAATTTCATGATTATGGAAATAACATCTGGCTGTACATTCTTTTGAAAACAGAGTTGTAGCTGCGGAATCTGCTTCTGGCTGCGGAAACTGACACAACTATTATTTGGATGAATGAAAATGAACGGATGACAAATGACTAGATGGAAATGGTCATTAAAAAGAATTTTATTGATGAAATGGATAAAATGAAGTGGAATGGAGTGAAATGAAGTGAAATGAAATGGAATGGAATGGAGTGGGTGGTCACAAAACTTTGTGAAATTAAAGAGAAAACAATTTTTTTTTTGGAAAATATAGAGTGTCAGGTGTTCCTGATTTTCACCCTATATTTTCTGTGTAAGACTGCCAATCAGTGATTGGTTTTCAGGCTTATACAATTTTTTTATTTTTATTTTTATTTTATTTTATTTTATTTATTTATTTATTTATTTATTTATTTTTTAAAACTGAAAAGAACAAAAGCTAGGCTGGTGGAGAAGAAGAATTCTTCTGTACCAGCCTGATTGCAGAATTCTCTTGAAACATTTTGACAAATTCCTCTTTTGAGAGTGGCTTATGATAAACTTTCAATCTGTGGCCATTCACAATAAGAGGAGTTTGAAACTCATCAATGGTCTTGATTCTTACCGCTCCATTGCTAAAGATCTTGTCAATCTCATATGGCCCAAGCCAATGAGTATGAAATTTTCCTTGAAAATATTTAAACTTGGAATCAAATAACAATGCCCAATCTCCTTCTTGAAACTTCTTCTCTTTGATATACTTGTCATGCCATTTAGCTCTTTGATATTGAACTAGATCAGTTCTTAGAATTGCTTCTTGTCTGATCTCATCTAGCTCATTCAACCGCTCCATTCTATGCTTTTGGGCTTCTGATAAGTCCATCCCCAACTGAACTGCTATCTTGAAGGTCTTGACTTGGAACTCAATGGGGAGCAAGACTTCTTTCCCATAAACAAGTTCATAGGGAGAATGTCTTGTTGTATTTCTCCATGTAGTTCTGTAGGCCCATAAGGCTTCAGGAAGCCTTTCTGCCCAATCTCTTCTATGTAGATGAACAGTTTTGGTGATGATACTTTCAAGAACTTTATTTGTGGACTCCACTTGACCATTTTCCTGCGGATGGTAAGGAGTAGATCTTCTGTGCTTGATTTTGTATTCTTCCATCAATTTCTCCACCAAGTTGGATGTGAATTGGCTTCCTTGATCTGTCACAATTTCTCTTGGAACACAAAAGCGAGTAAAAATATCCTCATAAAGAAAATGAACAACTGAATTTTCAGTAGCAGATACTAATGCTTTGGCTTCTACCCATTTAGTAACATAATCAGTACAAACCAATATATACTTCTTTAGCTTAGATGGTGGATTAATAGGTCCAATGAAATCTAAAGCCCATTTTTCAAAGGGTTCAATGAGTACCTGTGGTTGCAATGACATTTCATTTGAAAGGGTAGGTTTCCCTACTCTTTAGTAGCTGTCACACCTTCTGACATATTATTTTGCATCTTTGAAGAGAGAAGGCCAATAATATCCTAAAGAGAGGATTTTATAGGCCGTCCTTTTGTCTGCAAAGTGTCCGCCGCATGGTTCGTCATGAAATACCTTAAGAATATTAGGCATTTCATCTTCCCTGACACATCTTCTGATCACAAGATCTGGCCCTGTTTTAAACAATTCGTTAGAAATCCATGAATATTTTGAACTCTCCTGAATAATTTTTCGTTTTTCACTTGGAAATAAATGTGAAGGTAGTTTCCCTGTGACCAAATAGTTAGCAATATCTACATACCAAGGAGTCTTAATAGTTACTGCAAACAAGTATTCATCAGGAAACTTATCCTCTACAGGAGAATCTTCTTTAGTATTCTGAATCCTAGACAAGAAATCAGCTACTGTATTTTGTTTCCCTGGTCTATCCAACACGGTAATATTGAATTCTTGTAAAAGTAAGAGCCATCTTGTCACTCTGCCATTAGTAACAGGTTTGTTCATCAAATATCTAATTGCATAATGGTCAGTATGAATAAAAGTTTCATAGCCTGTTATGTAATGTCTAAACTTATTAATTGCATGAACAACGGCTAAAAACTCTTTTTCAGTCACAGTATAATTCAACTCTGTGGGAGTCAAATTTTTATTGATATAATAAATGGCATAAGGAACTAAATATTTTTGACCCAACACAGCGCCTAGAGCTGTATCTGAAGCATCCGTAGAAATATGGAAAGGGAGTTTCCAATTTGGTCCTCTCAAGATAGGTGCTTCAGATATTCTTGTTTTCAAAGTTTCAAAAGCTGATTGACAATCAGGATCCCATTTAAATTCACGGTCTTTTGTAAGCAATTTGAAGAGTGGAGATGCTATTTTAGTGAAGTTTTCTATAAATCTTCTATAGTAACCAGTAAATCCTAGAAAACTTCTAACATCTCTTTGACAATTTGGAATAGGTAACTTGGAGATGACTTCAACTTTTGATCTATCAAACTTAATCCCATCCCCTGAAATATGATGTCCTAAAACAATCCCTTCAGTAAACATCACAAAGCATTTTTCATGGCTTAATGAAAGGTTTGTTTTTTTACATCTTATAAGAACTTTTTCCAAATTTTCTAATGCCTCTTCAAATGAATTACCATAAACTGTAAAATCATCCATATAAACCTCTACACAATCATGGAATAGATCAGAAAAAATTCCTAGTACTGCTCTTTGGAATGTTGCGGGTGCATTACATAACCCAAAAGGAAGCACTCGGTAGGCAAAAGTTCCCCATGGACAAGTAAATGTGGTCTTATCTTGATCTTCAGGTGCTACCTGAATTTGATTATAGCCACTAAAACCATCCAAAAATGAAAATTACTTTTTACCTGCTAATGTGTCTAATACTTGATCGATAAAAGGCAAAGGAAAGTGATCCTTCAAAGTTGCTTTGTTCAATTCCCTGTAATCAATGCATACCCTCCATTTACCATTCTTTTTAGGTACTATAACCAAAGGAGAAACCCATCGGCTATCCGAAATTGGATAAATGAAGTTTACATTGAGAAGTTTTTGGAGCTCTTCTTTCACTATCTCCCTAAGATTTGGATTCATCCTTCTTTGAGGTTGTCTGATTGGTCTAATGTTTTCCTCAATATAGATATGATGGATGCAAGTCTTAGGATCAATACCTTTCATGTCAGTATACTCCCATGCAAATGCAGTAGAATGTTTTTGCAAGATTTTGGTTAATTCTTCTTGTTGTGACTTTTCCAAATGTTTGTTGATATTCAATGTCTTTCCTGGAAAAATCTCAATAGTAGAACTACCAAACTCTTCCATAGAGTAAAGAGACATTTGTCTTGATGATAAATATTCTATGTCAGATTCCAACTGAAATTGTGTGGGGTCATATTATGAAGATGTCTCAAAATTTTCTAATGTGTTCAGAATTTGACTATCCTCACTGATTTTAGAAATGGTAAAGACAGGTTGTATAGTGTCCTCATCATCGACCCATTCATTGTCTCCTACTTCTGTGATTGCTTTTGCTGGAGGATACAAATTGAATTTCTTTGTCGAATTACCATTAGAAATGTACATGTCCCCGGATCTACAACTAATAAAAGCATCAGCTGTGGCTAGCCAAGGTCTTCCTAAGATAAGTGGGTGCCCTCCTAGATTACTCTTGGGAGTCAAAATCATAAAATCCACTGGATATTCCCAAGAATCTAAGGAGACTGAAATATCTTCTAATACACCATCTGGTTTAATAATTGATCGATCTGCAAGTTGCAGTAAAGTAGGTGTAAAAGAAGGTTAGGAAGTTTTAGCTGGTCCATAGTCTGTCTACTCATAATGTTGATAGCAGCCCCTAAGTCAATCAATGTGTTTGGAATTTCTATCCCATTTATATGTGTCTTGACGATTGGACTTCCTGGATCTACATACTTCTGCATGGTAATTTTTCCCATCATAATATCTGCAATCTTTCCTACCAAGTGGATTCTTCTTGTGTCTTTTAGTTTCCTTCCTGGTCTTTTGAAACTCAACTCCTTTATTGTTTTTGCTAGAATAGGAATCTCTCGAATGGCTTGTAGCAGGGGAATCTTGATACAAACATTCTTCAATTCATCTAGAAAATCATAGTTAGGCAACAATATTTGTTTTTCCACCCCCTTGTCAATTTGTAGTCTTTCAGGAAAAGGAGGTGTAGATAAAGATGCAGGTTGCTCAACTATAGGAGTTGTGGGGGTTAACTTTTCTTTTTCTTTTTGAATGCTTGAATTTTGAAGAGATGCTTCCTCAGAACTCTTATTGACTTGAAGATAATCCTCCTCAGAGGTATCTTTCTCTTGAATATCTATAGAAGGTTTTTCTAAAACTCTACCAGATCTGAGTTGTACATCATTGAGAGGAACAATCATATAGGTAGGAAATTGTTTTCCTTCTACCATGTAAGTATTCTGAGGATTTTTATTGTTAGGATTTGGCAATGGTTGAGCTGGAAGTTGATTTGTCTTTTGTTGGTATGGGAGCATGAGTTGAGGATTTGGATTTTGTTGAGAAGGTTGTTGTTGTGGAAATGGCAATGAAAGTTGTGGGTTTGGGTTTGGAAGTTGTGGAGCTTGTTGATTTTGAAAAGATGGAGGATATTGATAAAATTGAGCAAATCTCCCATAAGGATTTTGCATCCCTTGTACCCATGGCTGATATGGATTTTGATGTTGGGGCCAAGGTTGTTGCTAAGGATTCCAATTTGGTGGGGTTTCAAGATTCATAGGGTTGTTAAACCCTTGAGTTTGTTGTCCCTGCCAAGGTCTTCTTGCAAAAAAACAGAGAGATTCTACTGAATTTGGGTCTTCTTGAAAAATAGCTTTGAGTCCAGGAATTGAAGGACAATCCTTGATCTCATGATTCTCTGAGCAAATCATACATGTTTCTACAACTTTTTCATCCAAGGGACATTCCCTTAAAGCATGTTTCTTCCTACATTTTGGACAAAAGATGGCTAAAGCATCTGTTTCTGCTTTCTGCTTGTTTTGGATTTTAAGGGTGTCTAGTTGTTCACTAAGGCTCCCTAAGATATCAGTTTTGAATTCATCAAGCATATTACCAATCTCTGCCCTACTTACTGATCCAGTTGCGGATTTGTTAGCCCTAATAAGAGAAGGATCCCTAGGCCCTTTTCCTGTTTTAGATTTTCCTCTTGAGAGATGGACACATAGTTCTGTTATGTCACGAAGTGGAAGTTGAGAAATGTCTCCTTTCCCCATCATGTTTAAAATATCTATCCATTCATCTATAATGGCTTTTAATATGAGGGCTTTCAAGGTTTCATCATCTAAGTTTCTCATCTTTTCTCTTTTCAAGTTGTATTGAAATCTTTCAAGTAAATCTTCCAAATTTTCGTCTTCTTTTTGCATCATTTTGAATACCTCATCCTTGTGATTGGTGGGAATAAAATAGTCCAAGTATCTATCCAAAAATGTTTGTTTCATATCATTCCAAGTCCTAATAGATTGAGTAGCTAATCCCATGAACCATTTCAAAGCAGCTCCCTTCAATGTTGAAGGCAACAGTTTGAGTTTTTGAGAGTCTTCCATATAGTCATAGGTTCGACACACGACTTCAAACTCAAACAGAAATGTTTCAGGATCCTCACTTCGCAATCCATAAAAGTTAGGGAGGACAGATGGTGAGATATTTTTCATCGTTGTATGAGTTTCCTCATCAACTATAGGGAATCCAAACAAGTTGTCTCCTTCCCTATTTCTTTCGTTATTTCCTTCACCATTGTTGTCTCCATTGTTTCCTTCTCTTCTACCTCTACCTCCAAATCCATCTATTATTTCCTCTGCCATGATAGTTTCTTTAGAGTCCTTAAAGTCCTCTGGTTCTTCTATCAAGGGAGGATGAGAGAGAGTCTCTTCCTTTTCTAAATGAGATTTAGTAGGTGGTATAGGAGAATCCTCTAATTCAGTTGTTCCTTGAATTCCAAAAATCTTAAGGCTAGGGGTAGATGGTGGTGATTCTTGTCTATGCCTTGAAGAAGATGGAGTTGTGAAAATCGAACTCTTGGCTTTGGCTATAAACCTTCCCCTAGAATCTCTTGCTCTATGCATGTCATTTTTTTATTTTTTTTATTTTTTTAAAAGTTGGGCTAATAATCCTCTTTATGATCTTCCAAGTCACACTAGGTGCAAGAAGAGAGCATACTTAAGAAATTACTGAACCAATAACTCTCTTTTCTGATCCTCCAGATCACACTAGGTGCAAGAGGAGAGCATACTTCAAGAAGTTATCAAGTTTTCCCTTCTTTTATTATTTTGTTTTTTTTTTTAAGAAATTGGCTACCTATTTACACTTCCCCGGCAACGGCGCCAAAATGTTTGGTCAATTTAGTGTGTCCTAAATTGCTGCATTTAATTTGTCAATCCGGGATTCGTAAGCTGATGAAGTGCGGCGCACTATATGTGCAAGATAACCTATTTCTTAACTTTTTGTCGTTTTTGATTTTCTAATGTGAGATGGAAATTCTAAAATAAAAACAAGTATGGTTATGATTGTTCAAGGAAATGATATCCTCTATAATGATTTACCAACTTTAAAACTTAAAAAGGAATTTGAAACATACAATGACAAAACTTGAAAGGAAATGAAAATGTCTTTCTGAAATGAAAATGTCTTTTTACTAGTCTAATAAATCAAACAACTATTGAGCATGAAAACCAAACTATCCTTGCTGCTGTCTAAACACAAAAGAAATTATGCTGAAAGAAATCCAAAAGTTGCAACAAAGTAAATATAAATCAAATTACATCAACCTATCTTCTGATCCCTCATCATTAGTCCAACTATGATTTTCAGAGGTAACCATAAACAACTTGAGTAACCTGATATCTAACTTGCAGAAAGTAAACTAATATCAAACTACACATTCATAATTCAATCCCTCACCATCAATCTAGCTGTGGGTTTCGGAGGTAACTGAAGATGTCATGAGCAATTTAATATATCTAACTTGCAGAAAGGAAAATAATATCAAACTACACATTCATAATTTAATCCTCCTTATAGTTCAATTTGTGGATTTCGGAGTGGCGAAGATGTTGTGAGCCACGTTTAATATATCTAACTTGCAGAAAGGAAACTAATATCAAACTACATCACAATTCAATCCCTCGCATGAGTCCATTGTGTGGCTTTGGAGAGCAAGCGAAGATATTACTTGAGTATTTAATATTCAAATCCTCTTTGAAACAAATGAGCAAAGCTGAAATCAATTAGCTCAATCACGTTAACGAGAAACTAAAAGCAGTTAACGACAGGCAAATGTATTCCCATGTCATCAGTCAAAAAGTTATGCAAATGCCCGGGCTGCCTATTTATAACCTGAAACAAGAACACTGATCAGTTTAACAATAACATAAAACATGAAAGACATAAGTAAAATGGAAAGCATGAAAGATTATAAACAGAAATGAAGCATATATACCATGAAAGATGCAATGTATAAACATGTGAATGGATTATGGCACAATGAGCTTTAAAGAAATAAAACAAGAACTATACAATAATGCACAGAACCTTGGCAAGTGCAAGGGCCCTCTACACCAGCCTTGGCAACAATCTTCAAGTACGAATTACGTTTGGAAGCAGAGTCTTCTTATATTAAAATGCAGTCATAACAGAAAGGTGATATTACGGCACAGTGGCAGCGTAATTACATTACAGAGCAGACTAATAAAAACTAACAGAGACTAATCTAGTATGCGTATGCAAATGCGTTATTTATAACAAAAGAAACATAACTGATTCCTAAAGTTTATGCTGATGGAGAACACATAGACCATTACGTCCACAAATCTAGGATCATGGCCGTATTGAAGAGTAAATCTATGAGGAGTGGATGTTTGAATTCGGCTATGGAGCCATGTACAGATGTTGATTTTTCCTCCGCAATTCAGAAATGGCCATATGAACCTTCACGTGACACGAAACAGAGTCCTGTCACCGTGGGACTCTACGGTTGACTTCCATTTGGACACCTTTGACCGCAACCTCTTTAGATGGATTTGCTCAAGCCAATAGGACACGATCCATGTCCACACCATTTCAGACTTCCCCATGTGGCTTGTTTCTCCTGAAGACACCTGTAGCATAGAGTTTCACAAAATGGCTGCGGAAAGTTGCAGCAGCTGCGGAAAGTGGCAAGATTCCGCAGCTAAATGAACAAAATCTAAATCAAACAGCATACACAAAAATATAATTAAAAACCATGTTAGATGCTCTTTTGCAATTAATATACAATGATATTGAAAACTTGGAAGGTTCAGGTGGATGAAAAAGGTCTAGAAAGATGTATGGAAAAGATGCAGATTTGAGACTCAACAGTTTGTTTGGTAGATTAACAAAAAAGTGGTGACAAGCAAAGAACCATCTCAGAGATTTCAAGGATAGAAGCCTCCTCCTTAGGGGTTTTCCAAAAATAGCATTTCCTCACCTGCACTAAGAGAATAAAGGAAAAAGAGTATCAGTTTAAAGAAGATCATTTTACCGAAGGGTAAAAAAACAGAGTTTTTTTAAAGTAAAAAGTTGGGCATAAGTTATTGTCAAAACAGGCCTAAAAGGCAAAGTGTAACCTCGATATGCATCTCAGCGATAGACACCCAAAAAAGGCCTACATGTCAAAAATATTGTTCCACCAAGATGAAAAAGGCATAAGTAAATGTTTTTTTCCTAAAAATGTCAAAAGTGTGTTCACAACAAATATTAGTCAAAAGCACACTAAAAGATATGAGACATTAACTTTGCAAAAGTTGGTTTGGTCTTTTAAAATTTACTTTTCAAATCAAGTATAAAAGGCCACTTGAACCTTTTCCCACGCATCATTTTCCATTTTCGAAAAGAAGAAGCCGTTGGGAGATTTTTTTTTGGTTTTCAGAGAAAACTATGAAAATTATCGGGCGCTACGCACCGAGGCCGGTGCTACGCACTTGGCCTTCGGTGCTATGCACAGGAGGGAGGAAAGTAGTGTAAAAATACACTGAGCTACGTGCTCACGGCCCGGCGCTGCACACCTGGCCCGGTGCTCACACAAGCCCATAAAAGACCAAAGGCACCCGAGGCACTGCTCGGTCTGCCCGACGCTAAGCACAGGCGCTGCGCATAGGTGCTGCGCTTCAGCCAGATTTTTACATGTTTTCTCAAAGAGCTCCAAAGTCAAAAATTTTGGTTTCAAAACTTTTGCAAGCAGAGTCTAAGGTTGGTAAAACTCTTTCTCCTCCCAAGCTCTCCTTTTTCTAAAGATAAGGAAGTCATCCATAGTCAAAACTAGACCAAACGCTAGACTATGTAAGGATCAATTTCTTAGTTTTTGAGTTAGGGTTTGCAAGTGAATTTGGTTCTAAGTACAAAAAGGAGATTGGGTGACTATAGGCTATCCTCTAAACCCCAAGTGAAAGCTCTAAAAAATCATTTTCACCTTAGTTTTCATATTGCAAAGAGTTGACCTAAATCCACTAAAAGCACCTAGTTTGCCCAAAAATCCTCAAGAAAAGTTCAAAGGCCCTACTGTTGTTTTTAGACCAGTCATCATGTCAGAGGGAGATAGTCATACCAGTGGTGATGAGAGTCATACTCCCACCAAGCCAAAACATCATGGAGGAAAAGAAAAAATATTTGAGCTCTTAGACACCACTCCACTCACTTCATCTCCAATGATCCTTTCATGCTTCTAGGATGTAGGGTGCTACAGATTTTGTGAGAAGGTCAAGCAAGTTAGAAACCATGCAGACTTAACTAGATTATTCATCTGTAGCTTGCAAAACCATCAAGTCAATTTGGCAGGAGTACAATTTGAGCTCTCATTTGAGATCATTTCCAAAGCAACAGGCATACCAGACATTGGTGAGGTGTGGTTCAAACAAAGGAAGCTGGATTTGAGTTACTATGGGCCCTATTTGAAACCCAGCTATCAACAAAATTGTAAGGATTTTTTCCCTTTTTCTCATTTGCTGGAGAGGTACGTTGCATTGATGAGGCAGATTATCAGTTATTTCACATGTGAGGGGAGATACTCTTGGATCTACTCATATCATATAAGGTTGCTGATGCATTTTACCAGGGTCAAGATGATGAACCTACCTTACTACCTTTTTCGAATCATTGATAAAATGGCCTTAGTTGTCAAGAAGAAAAACTATGACCACCAAATTCCAAGCCTCTTTCAAGACTCCCTAATCAAGATGATTGTCCTATACCAGCTAGAGCAACAAGGAATATCTTGGGAGACCTTTATCTCACATGATGTGTTTGCAGATCCCCGGGCCTTCATCCAGTAGAAATTTCCTTCCACTTCACAACCATCTACCTCCAGACATCCATCATCTCCCCGTGTGCCTTCTCCACAAAGAATTTCACCTCTTACCTCCTCCCCTAAATTTCCAAGTGAAGGGGCTGAAAGTAGCCCTAGTGAAGAAAAAATAGGAGGCAACAGTCTGGAGGAAACTGAGACAGATAATGATGGACAAGGAGGGAGCAGTGGAGAATAAGATGATGAAAATGAAGAAAACAATGAAGAGGAGGGGAGTAGCCAAGAGGAAAACAAAGATGAAATAAGTGGGAAAAATGATGAAGAGGAACAACCAAGTGATGAAGAAGAGTAGTGAGATGATGAGGGGGATAGCCATCAAAGTACACCAGAAAATCAAGGAAAGAGTCATGAAAATCATGACAACAGTCATGACTATCTTGACAAAAATCAGTCCATACATGACAAAGAAAATCAGAGTGAGGCAAGTGCATAAAATATCAAGCAAACTAAAGGTCAAACTGATGATAGCACTGCCTTTAAAACTTCCATTGTTACCCTTCTCACATGCACATATCACAGAGGGAGAAGAAATGTGTTTGCTGCCTCTAAAAGGCAAGGGGCCATCACTTCTCAAACAACCCAAAAATTGGACAAAGGAAAAGAAAAAGTGGAAAAGGTTGAATAGAAGGTACAGGTAAGGAGGAGAAAAAGGATAAAAAAGACTTCCCAAGGCCCTCTTTTTTTTTATCTAGACAGTGATAATGAGGACCAAGGGATGAGTACAAAATTGCTCCTCTTAGAAAAGGATGCCCAGCTTCAAGAATGGGAAAATGACTTTGAAAGGGCACAAAGGGTCATATACTATTATAAACAGGAGCATAAAAATTTAAAAGAGGTGAAGAGGGGCCTTTCCTTGCAGAAGAAAATGGTAAAAAACTATGCAAGGAAGAGCATGCTTGCCAATGCCAAACTCAAGCAAGCCCTCATGGAGCTAGAAGAGCTAAAGAAGACCAAAGTTCATGATAGCCTTAGAATCTTGGCTGATGCTTCTCAGAAGATGTCTAAAACCCTTTGAGGGGTCTACATGCCAATTTTGAGGCAAATCCAGAAACTTTTTGATTTTTCCAAATTTTGACCCCTAGGAGCGCAACACCTTAGGAGTAGGACAAAAAATTTAGATTAAGAAATGTTTTCTGATGGCACCTTAATTCTGTTTGTTCTTCACTGCCTAAATGTTTTCTTCTGTTGAGATATGTTAGGGAATCCATCTCTTGCTCCCTAAGAAGTTCTTAGCTTGTCCATTTCTTGAATGGTTTAGATTAGTTAGTGTCAAATATGATTTATGGCTAGCCCTGCATATTGTTGCCACTGAAATACTCTATTCTTGGAATTATCTCTTTAAAAGAATCTTTGCCTAGGTTTATCAAAGAAGTATATTTCAACCATGCTCTTTGCCTTCACTTAGCTAAATTTGTTTCAAGGAACCTTCATAGCTGTAACTTTGGATGTTCAGGGTTTTCTCTCCTTCTATGGTTATATCTACTTGTGCATCTTAATGGTTTTTTTGCTCTTAATGATGAAATCTATGAAAGTTAAATAAGTTTCTTGCCTTTCTATGTTTCATCTAAATGTTTGTCTTGGTTGATTATCTGCTTTTAGTCTGAAATCAAATGGATTAGGTTTTTCTTATGCCTTTGATTCTTTTGCTATGCTCATAAATCTTCTAACTCTCTCAGTTTACAAGTACATAAAGGATTCGGTTTTTTCCCTTTATTAGCTTATTGTTCTCAAGCTTAATGTTCACCTCATGACCCTTCACAACCTTAAAAGATCCACCAACCAAGTTAAAATTTCCCTGCAAATGCTCTTGAAACCAT
Source organism: Pinus albicaulis (assembly GCA_034641835.2). Taxonomy (NCBI): domain Eukaryota; kingdom Viridiplantae; phylum Streptophyta; class Pinopsida; order Pinales; family Pinaceae; genus Pinus; species Pinus albicaulis. The sequence continues at coordinate 1,462,573,568 of CM076584.1, read as the reverse complement.
TGATGAAACTTATCATGACCTTGTTATACTCCATTGCCCAATGACTTAACAATCTCCCTTGTTTTCTATATAAATCTATCTGAGCATCATACCCAACCCAAAAACAATCAAAATACCCTGCGCTTAACATCTAGCCTAAAATCAACCCTAATTAGCAAACAAGTTCACATCTTTGCATCTACTAGAGAGATCCCTCTCTGAATCCAGGAAGGCTAGGTCCTTGGATTCCAAAGCTTGGTTTGATGTTACCCTGTCCATTTGTATTGCAATCAATCTAGAAAATTACGAGGAGCTAACAGTGGCGGGCGCCTCTCACGGAGAGGTGCATTCTGATAGAGTGAGTGACTGATTTGGCTAAGAAATGTGCTCTGGCGATGATTGTGTTCCTGACGAGGTCGTCGTCACCACATAAGGCGTCGGGTCCACAACTAGGTGTCTTGCGTTGTTTGAGGGCCGAACACTTCTTTGATTTTTCCCGTCACTGCTATGACGGGTTGGTGGCCCAGTTAGCGAAGGTCCGTGATGGATCTAAGCTATTCACTTATTCTAGCATCCTTTGTAACATCATGTATGAGAAAGTGGTGCTGCTCTGACCCATGGTGGCGGTGCCTGCGGGGGGTCATCGGGACCCTTGCATGAGGATGTGGGCTCCAATTATGCCTCGCAGTGGGGGAGGAGTGGTGGGGTGTTATTGGAACATTGCCACCGAGGCTTGGTTTGAAGCCAACCCTCAGATGTTCCTTCCCTATCCATATGCCGGGATGGATTTACGAGGAGACCCTGACATGGGTCTTCCTGCTAGATATGCATGGGGACCAACATGTATGATATTTGTTTTTTTAATATGAATTTATTGAGTATTTATGATTTATATGTGCATTATGATGACACTGACATAGTTTTGTTACTCTTGCAGATGTTGGTGAGGTTGGGCACCCTATAGCTCGGTTGGTAGGACACCATTCGCCCCGGAGGGTTCGAGGAGCTTTGCCCCTAGTCGGGGGGAAGGGATGAGGTCTGGTGTAGCCTGAGGGTGGAGTTCCTCGTGACGGGTCTGACCCCTATAGAGAGGGTAGAAATTCAGTTGTTACTGAGTGCGTTGCAGTGATCGATCCCGCCGAGGCGAAAAAGGCTTGCATGGCACAGATGTTAGAGCAGATATCTGCCTTAGAGGTCTGGGCCTCTGACTTGGCAGATGCATGGGGCTGCGTCGACTAAATGAACCAAGGTATGCCTACCCATGGGTTTGTTGATGATTTGGATGATATTTGGTTAGAGACACTGATGGCCTGAGAGAGGGGCTATTGACCGACTCTGTGCTACCTGGCAGCTTCAGTTTTGACAGCTGCCCCAGTACTGGCACCGGGAGTAGCCGTGGGTCCAGGTGCCCAACCTGGAGGGGCACAACCCTAGAGATTTTTTGTACACATGGAAATCACCCGTTATGAGGATGCTTCCCTTATTTTTGACAATATGTGTATATGTATTTTTGGCTAACCTCTGGGTCAGATACATGACTCATCATTTGTACTCAGACATACATTTTTGGTATATATATATATATATATATATATGAGAGATGTATTTTTTGTGGTGCTATATGGTGTGTCCACTGTTTATATGTTTTTATGGATGATGTGTATTGCTGATGGATATCTATGTTTTTTTATGTTTTTTGTTTTTATTTATGATGGTTTATTTGAGATGCATTCCAGTTTAGGATGTGGTTAGCTATGAGATTTTCTCTCTGGTTTTGATTTCTTGGCACATGTGTGAATGTAATGTGATAAAATTATTAGCTTAATATTTTTGCACGCAAATATTTTCTAAACAGATGCGAATCTCGTACCTCAAACTCTTGGTTTAACTGTGAACCCACTAACTGGGAATCAAGGTAGATATGCAAGTGGCGAATGCCTTGATTGAAGGCGTCACATTTGAGCCCAATGACAACGTCATATTTCTCCTGATTTTTTGTCGCTGATCTGATGCATAATCCGTTGGTGAAGAATGGTGATCGGTCAAGGTGTTAGATGAGCCAGGCAGATGCTGCTAAACTTTGAGACCATCGCGATGCTCCATCAACGAATCCAAAATAATGGTCGGGTTGAAAATCCATTTATGACACTAGAGCACTTTTTGTAACAAGTCTGTGATAAAAAATAAATTTTTGGTATGTATACGTTAACTCTAAGGATGAGCCCTCTTGGCCCTTATCGATAAAATTTCTTGAGGTAAAGACCTTTGAAGGGAATGCTTAGGCATGTTCTGTCAGGCTCTGTGAAGATGTATGCCCCCTTTAGGAGACAATTTTTTATGATACAGGGTCCTTTTCACAAGGTTTTGAACTTTCCTGGCCCTAGGGCTTCTTTTGCGACATCGTAGTGGAGGAATAAATCCCCTCGATAAAGGATCGAGGGGTGATGTTGCGATCAAAGGATGGTTTCACCCTATTTTTATGGGCCTCGTTGTGCTGGAGTGACTATCATCGACTTTCATCAATGAAATCTAGTTGTAATAAGCATTTTTCTAGAGGCTGAGTGTCATCGAGGAGTTCGATGGCGGCGTGTAAATTTGGGATCTCGCATTCTATGGGAATCATGACTTTGACCCCGTATACCAAGTGGAAGGGTGTGAAACCCATTGATTTTTTCACTTCCATCCAATATGCCCATAGGGTGGAGAAAATCATGTTATGCCAGTTTTTTTTGTCGTTATTCACCATGCACTGTAATCTTGTTTTAAGTACTTTGTTTACAACTTCTACCCGTCTGTTGGATTGAGGGTAGTATGGTGACGCGAATTCATGTGTGAATCCGAAGTGGTGAGATAGATCTTGGAAAATTTCATTTTTGGTGTTTTCTAGGGTCAAAGACTAACTCCTTTGGTACACTGAACCGGGCAATGACATGGTTGAACATAAATCGGACAACGATTTCTGTAGTGTTGTCGTATGTGGGCATAACTTCTGCCCACTTGGTGAAGAAATTCATAGCCACAATAATGTATTTGTGATTTCCTGACAATGCTGGGTTGGAAGTCATGAAGTTGATTCCCCATTTACAGAAGGGACCAACGATGATGACAGGGTGCAGGGGAGCGGGAGGGGATCTTGCCTTAAGAGCGAAGCGTTGACATTGATCACACCTCTTGATTGCTGAAATGAAATTGTGAAATAGCGTGGGCCAAAAATATCCTGCCCATAGAACTTTTTGGGTGCTGGCCATTTCGGAGAGGTGGCCATTGCAAGCTCCGATGTGGCAGTCATTAAGGGCTTTCTCCATATGGTCGTGGGTGAGGCATCAACGTAAGATGGTTTCCATGCTCCGTCGATATAAGACATCTCCCATGAGGAGGTATCGGGGGCTTGGTGGCGGATGCGGCGACGGTCTTCATGAGTGAGCTGGGGTCTAAAATTTTGGGTTCGTAAAAAGAGTAGAATATCTCCATACCAATGGTTGTCGATCGTTACTAGGAAGAGGTGTTCGTCCAGTAGCGAATCATTGACCGACGATCCTTTGGTTTGACTTGGGAGGTCTATGATGAAATCGACTAAGAGTAAAGCCTTATTGCTCTTGGGGGAGTGAAACTATAAGCCGAATTATTGTAGAATGACTATCCATTGGGTGTAATTATGGTTCATTAAACGACACGTGAGCAGGTATTTGATGGGTTTAATATCTGCAATGACTGTTGTGGTCCTTAAGGTAATGTAGTGGCGAAGTTTTTGGACTGCGTGAATTAGTGCTAGGGTATTTTTTTCTTTAGGATCATATCTTAATGCGGGGCCTGATAAGGTTTTGATAATGTAATAGATTACATTCTCCTTCCCATCCAGGCCCTCCTAAATCAATACTCCGGCCAAAGCTGTCTCGGATGCTGATAGATACAGGATGTAGTCCTTGTTCTAGTCTGGGTGACTAATCAACGGTGTGGAAGATAATGTGTCTTTCAGTGCACCAAATGATTTTTGGGCTTGATCATCCCATTTGAACGAGATTTCCTGATGAAGGAGAAGCAGGAATCCTTGAGCGCAAGTGGCGTAATCTGGGACAAAATTTCTCAGAAATTTTGCATTTCCTTGCAGGCTTAGTAGTTGCTTGAGGGTTTGAGGTGGAGGGACCTCTTTGATAGCTTGGACCTTTAGGGGGTCCACTCTAATTCCTTGTTGAGACACAATAAAAGCTAGAATTCGTCCTGCTGTGACACAACTGATGCATTTGAGGGGGTTCATGCGTAGGTTGTGGTACCGACATCATTTGAATACCAGTCGCAAATCCTCAAGACGGTCTGATTGTTTCTTTGATCAGATGGTGAGGTCATCTAAGTAGGTGAGGACGACGTGTGCCAAGTCATGAAAGATATAATTCATGGCCCTCTGGAAAGTGGCTCCAACATTCTTTAGGCCAAATGGCATCACCTGGTATGCGAATGTGCCCCAGGGGGGTAGTTAACGTGGTCTTGTATCGGTCGTTGTGACAGATTTGGATTTGGTTATACCTAGAGAAACCATCCACGAAGGAGAGGGCCTCATGTCCTATGGCAAGCATCGATGACTTGGTCGATGAATGGGTTAGGGTAATTGTCCTTTGGACAGAATTTGTTAAAATCACGAAAATTGGTACAAACGCGTATGGTGCCCTATTTTTTCATGACGGAAACAGGGTTGGAAACCCAAGATGTGTAAGTGACAGGGTAGATAAACCTGGATTTGTGAAGCTTAGCGATTCCTCGTTTTATTTTTTCTTCCTTGGATGGGTGCAGTTGACGCTATTTCGGGCGTAATGGTGGTACTTCAAGACAAGTGTCAATATGGTGCTCTACAATTGTGGGACTAAGCCCAAGAATTTTCGAGTAGTCCCACGCGAAGATATCTCGATACTCTTGCAATAACTGGGTGTAAGAGGTTATCTCTTTTGATGAACATTCTTCCCCCAGTGATATTTCTTCGACTTTTTCAGGATTTCCAGAGATATTCACCTTGATGGTAGGTGAAATGTTTGACATGTTCCCTTCTTCAAACACATCGGGTGCCATAATGGGATTCTTGAACCAATCGAATTTCCCTGATGGAAGGAGGTATTTTGATTCGATTGCATAAATCTCTTGATTTCCTGTCTTGTTAGGGCTGAACATTTTTTCAGGAAGAAAAAATGAGCGGTGATGCATTGCATCCCACGGATAATCTGGCTCCGTCATGGCCTCAAGGATATACTCATCTGAGTGGAATAAGGATCCTAAGGGGGGTTGAGTCTGTGCAAGGCCGTGAGGAAGAGGTTCAGTCCTAATAGAGCTGCTCAACAGACATGAAAAATATTCCATCGTCGATGTGGTGGAATTGGACATAGTTAACAGGGAGCAGATTGATTGGGTTTGCATCGTCGTTGGTACAACTACTCTCATAGTTGCAGGTGAATCGACACCTATGACTAATGAGCAGACAACCCAAGTCATGGTTCTGATACATGATGATATAAATTGTACATGGTGTATCATGTTGTCAGCATTTGGTGGGGGAGGAATTTCCATCGTGGTAGCTTGCGTGGGAGCAAGGCTAGGTTCCTTATTAGGCTGAGCACTTTCTGAGATTCATAAGTTGTGCCTGGTGCAGAGGTGCCTGAATGTTTCCATCAGAAGGAATGCCTCTAGTTCGTGGTTATGGCCGGTGCAAATGGTGCACGGTACCACTATGCCTACTGAGTAGATTGTGTGGGAAAAAACAATACTCTTCGTCCCTGAAGTGGACGCTCAGAAAGGATCAGGCGTAGGGGAGAGAGTCCTCTGATGCCATTTTCAAGTTTTTGGTTTGGGTAGGTCTAACTCTTTTGGAGATTGTAGACTTAACACTGCTCTCACTGCTCGAAGCTTGGGGAGGTGTTCACATTTCATAGTATGGTGAAAATGTGAGCATATCTGCTGGAAATATCAGTGTGTGATTTTATCTTGGTTAGAGAGATGTCTTAGAGGGAGGGAAGAGACCATGCAAAATATGTTCATGAGGTGCTTCAGTTCTTTACACTGATTGACCTGGTGGCCGATTCCGTCACACAGCCCGCATGCTGGCCTAGGCTGGACATGGGCCATGCTAGGTCAATGCGCCTTTCTAACTTTCCCAACATGTCAGTGTGGAAATGGGATGGGCTGCCTGGGGGAAATCTCCCTTCCATTATATTTTCTAAGTTATGGATTGATGAGATCCTGGTGATGCGTCTATAATTAATGAATGATGTCAATTAGCGGGCACACTTGAGGGATATAAGTGCAGCACTGATCATGATGGTTGCCATGACATACTAGAAAATAACGTCGTTCTTGGGTTTTCCCATCCTGTTCGTTTGGTGACGTGATCAGGTACCAGTGGCATAACACTTCTAGATATGGGCATGTGGCGACCACATGGTTGTGTGTGCTACACAATGCACATGTTGGTCTTCTTTGTGGAGGGTAGGTGGGGGTGAATAAGAGTTCCCTGATCGGCCGCTTTTCAGCTGATAGGAAGAGGATGAGTTTACTTGTCACATCCTCCTGCGTTGTCGAGCTATCCATGGATTCTGTAACAGAGCCCTCTTCTAGGGAGAGGCGTACTACGGACGTGCGTAAACTAGTTAGCGCTAAGCGAAACTAAGGGATGTAATGGCACTGCTCTATTGGATGGTTGCTAGAACATATTGGACATGAAAATTTGGTTGCTCACAAGTCAACGTAGTACACATGTTCAACTAGATACCATCTTCGTATGAGTTCTAGGGCTGCGCAGTCGTCAATGAAATGGTCACATTCATCGCAAAGTGCACAACATATGATAGGAGGAGGGAAGATGAATGGGAGTCTTTCTGGTGACTGTCGTGCCTCCTGCAGGTATAAAATGACGCGAGGTTATTCTCCATTTGACTGGATGGAGGGATCCTCTTGATATGATTGTTCGATGGCATGTAAGGCATCCCTGTATCATGATATTTCTAGGCAATGATGGGTGTAAGGACCATAATGGCCACAGATAGCACATGCGTGGTTGGTACACAATGCCTTGCCTTGATTTTTGGTGGCTTGTTCCTTTTTACGGGAACTTGTTGCTGCGATATTTACCTCAGAGCTAAGGAGTGGTTATAGTTCGTCCATCTCCGGGTAGATATGAGTAGGGTGGCCTATTATGTCGCATATGGCACAATGTTGTAATTCCCATTTTATGGTGGGAGTTTCTACCTTCTTCCCCTTTTTATTGGTTTTCTTGGTTGTAATAATCAGTATTGTGATGGGATTTTCCTTATATGGTATGGT